>JAVSCE010001010.1:0-478304 GCA_032199065.1 Smutsia gigantea | reverse complement strand
AGAGGCCTGGCTAGCTGGGCTCAGGACAGGTGTGGGAGTGCTGCGGGAGGAAGGAGCCCCAGAGGTGTGAGAAGCCTGCAGGTCTGAGGTCTGCAAACTGGGGGCAGTGAGGAGAGGAAGCCAGGGTGCTGGGTGGACTTTCCTAAAGGCTGGGCACAGGGGCAGTTTAGGCAGGACAACAGATACAGTATCACCAGGAGCTGCCATGCAAGGAAGCAGACACTAAGTTTTGTCTTCCTAGGACCCAGAGTCACTGGCACAGATGACTCTCAGGGTTATTTTGTCATGTTGTGACAGTAAAGAACAGGACAAGATGACTGGAGATGAGAAGGGCCCTAGACAGGTGCTGAGGCTCCCAGTTTGGCCTTAGGAATGTGGCATGGCAGACGAGGTAGTGGAGGGATGTGAATAGAGTCTGCAAATGTGAAATGGGCTTGAGAGGACAGGGTGTCACTGGGCCCCTTGTGGCCTTTCATATACTAACATAGGCAGCCTTGTTTGTTCTGCTCTGGCAAAGAGGTCAGGGGCTGGGCCAGGGGAGTGGACAGCTCTCAAGCAGGAAAGCACTGGGGGCAGAGTGGGAGCATAGGGACACACACGGCGGGGGTCACAGGCTTCGCATGTGTGCAGGCCGGGCTGACAAGTGAGGGGCTTGGTGGTGAGGAATCTAGCAGGCCAGCTGGGCCCTTGAGCTGGCTTCCCAGGCAGAGGGGAAGCACAGCTGAAGGTGGGAGCTGCCATCAGCCTCTTCTCAGGGAAGGTGATTTTGTGAGACCTGGAATGGGGTAGGCCAGAGCCTGAGGAGAAGTGACCCAGGCCTGGAGACAGGGCTGCCTCACAGCAGTCAGGTTTCTGAAGGACTCAGGAGGCCAAGCCAAGTAGCCCTGTCCTGGCCCTTCTGTCCTGTGTCTTTGGCATTGGCATCCTAGTTCCCATATTCCCAGTCCCCCATCCAGTGAGCAAGGTGTGGAGGGGATGCTGCTTTGCTGGCCCCATGGGTATGACCTGGCTTTTCTGTGCTCAGGTCTGTATCAACCCTGCTGACCTGGGGGACCTCACCCAGGGACATGCCTTGACTGTCCATGGTGAGTGTGGGGACATTCCAACTGGGATTCCATCACAGTGCAACTGGCAGCACAGCTTGGCCCCGGGGGACCCTGGTTGAGGGCACACTGTGTTCCCATAGGTAAGGCTGAGCTCGGAAAGGTCACCCTGCTCATACCACTGGCCTTTCCCGTCCTCCCCTGCCTCTGTCCCCTGAGGTGACTCAATCCCTTCGAAGCATTCTTCTTCTGTATGGGTGCTTAGGAAGTAACAAGCTGCCAAATTAGAGCCCTAGGGCTGCTGGACATCATATCCTCCCAAAGAAAAGAGCAGAGGCTGGGAAGTGGCCCTGTGAGCTCTCCATGCAGGCAAAAGAGAGGTGACCCTCAGCCTGCCAGCCCTGTTAGAGCAGACAGCTCAGGTTGGCACTGGGACATGAGAAGGCATTGGGTCCACATCAGGCTGACCCCACGTGACGAGGGGAGCTGGCACAGCAAGGCGAAGGAGACCATGGGCCCTGAAGGCTGGGTTCTCACCACAGGCAGAAGAGATGTGGTGCAGGGGTGTGTTCTGAGGGCCCCATGAAGGTTACAAGGACCTAGATGTGGGTTGGTTTAATACGGGCAGGAGCCAGATGGAAGGAAATTAGATGGGAAGTCAAATAGGATCTTACTAGAGCTATGGCAACAACTGAAACCAGAGCAGCAGTTCCAGCCATTATGACCAAAGAGGCAGAGGACAGAGACAGAGCCACAAGTCCGGCCTGTTTGTTTGCAAGACTTTCTTCTGGAGAGCAAGCCAAACTCACTTGAGTCCACACAGGAAGATGATTGGGGAACATGGTTTGAATGGGGGGAAGATCAAGGTATCTCTGCCCTGAGGGACCAGGGGTGGACCGGAGGCCACATGTTGAAATAGCTATCCACTGGTTCCCAACATACAACGTGTACTGGCTCTGGTGAACATGGGTTGAATGTTCACTGATTCACTGTAACCCTGAGTGGTTCCCCGGGACACCCACTATCATAGATGGATATAGGGGTAAGGCTACCACAGTGAAACAAGCCCAAATCCCTTTGGGAATAGGGCATATACCCCCAAAGGAGTATACTGTGTATATATCTCCTATCCTTGAATATATTTTGGGAATTGATATCCTGCAGGGGCTATGGTTGCAGACCACTGCAGGTGAGTTCAGACTGAGAGCACATGTGGTGAAGGCAGTTTTGAGAGGACATGCTAGGTGCCCGCCCATAGCTCTGCCTGTGCCTCAGCAGGTGACTAATACCAAACAATACAAACTGGAGGGCATAAAGAGATTGGAGAAACTCTCCAGAAGCTGGAAAAGGTGGGTATTATAAAGCCCACCCATAGTCCTTTCAGTTCTTCAGTGTGGCCAGTAAAAAAGAGAGATGGCTCCTGGCATATGACTATGGATTACAGAGAATTGAATAAAGTCATACCCCCTATGCAGGGTGCTGTCCCCTCTATTGCAGTCTTGATGGATACCCTCAGCCATGAACTAGGAACATACCAATATGTGGTAGATCTTGCTAATGCCTTCTTTTCCACTGACATCAAGCAGGAAAGTTAGAACAGTTTGCCTTCATGTGGGAAGGATGGCAATAGACTTTCACCATCCTCCCACAGGGATACCTCCACAGCCCCACCATCTATCATGGACTTGTAGCCCAGGACTTGACTACATGGGAGAAACTGCCAATGGTGTGGCTGTACCCTTTTATTGATGATGTCATGCTCACGTCTGATTCTCTTTCAGATCTAGAAGGTGCAGCACGTACAGGAGAAAGTATGGGTTGTGAACAGGAGAAAGTATGGGTTGTGAACATTACCAAGGTTCAAGGGACCTGGTTTGTCTGTCAAATTCTTGGGGGTCGTCTGGTCGGGTAAGACCAAAGTTATACCAGAAGCACTTATAGATAAAGTCCAGGCCTTTCCTACCCCCACAACTGTAACATTGCTACAGGAGTTTCTGGGTCTTCTAGGCTACTGGAGAGTGTTTATCCTGCACTTGGCACAAATTCTGAAGCCCTTATACCAGTTGGTAAGAAAGGGCGTCAGGTGGGACTGGGATGAGACATATGCGTCTACCTTTACTACAGCAAAACGGGCAGTCAAGGCCGTGCAGGCCTTGAGTGTGATAGACCCATCAAGGCTCTGTGAGCTGGATGTTCGAGTGAGTCAAGACGGTTATGGCTGGGGTCTCTGGCAGTGGCTTGAACAGACACACCAACCTACTGGATTCTGGTCACAACTATGGAAAGGAACAGAGGTCTGGTACACCTTGATAGAGAAACAACTGGCATCTGTGTACTACTCCTACTGGCTATGGAGCCCATTGCTGGAACAGCTCCGACTAAGGTAATAACCACCTATCTCATCACAGGGTGGGTGTGAGACTGGACCCAAAGGCCATGGAATGGCATGGCACAGACACCTACACAGGCCAAATGGCGTGCATATTTATAGCAGTGCAGTGCCCTCTCTACTAGCCCCTTAAGTGGAGAACTCCAACGCTTATTGGGGCCAGTGATCTATACCAGTGGAAAGCAGGAAGAACTTGCTTTTGAGCCATTGGTGGCTGAGACTCCTTATCAGGAGGGAAAAGCCCCTATACCTGAAGATGCTTGGTACACAGATGGCTCTAGTTGTGGGCAGCCCCCAAAATGGAGGGCTGTGGCTTTCCATCCTAAGACTGAGACAATATGGATGAAGGATGGAGAGGGGAAGAACAATGGGCTGAGTTGTGGGCAGTATGGCTCGTGATCACCCAGGAGCCTTCCCCCGTAGTTGTCTGCACTGACAGCTGGGCCGTCTGTCAGGACTTGACCCTGTGGCTACCCACGTGGTATCATGCCAACTTGGTGGTTGGTCACCAGCCCCTTTGGGGGAAAGAGTTATGGCCAGATCTTTGGGCCTCTGGTCAGACTAAGACTGTTACTGTATATCATGTGACTGGCCATTTGACTTTGGCATCCCCAGGGAATGATGAAGCAGACACATTCACCCAGGTACTCTGGCCAGAAGGAAAGCCTGCCTCTGATGTTGCCCAATGGCTACACCCGCACTTGTTACACGCGGGGCAAAAAACAGTGTGGGCTGCAGCCAGTAGGTGGGCCTTGCCATTGGCCTTTGATGAAGTCAGCAGAGCCCGGAAGGAGTGCCTTATGTGCTCTAAGAGGGACTTACACCGAGTCCTGCAGCAACATGGGGCAATAGTAAGGGGGCCAGTATCCCTTGTCAGGTGGCAAACAGACTGTATTGGGCCTCTGCCCATATAAAAATGATGTCGGTATGCCATGACTTGTGTGGACACGGCTACTGGACTATTGGTTGCTTTTCCTGCACATCGTGCAGATCAGCAAAGCACCGAGAGAGGCCTGAAGCATCTCTTTGCAGCCTATGGCCAGCCACAGGTGATTGAGCGTGATCAAGGCACCCACTTTACTGGACATGTGTTACAAGAATGGTGCAGCAATTAGGAATAAAGTGGAAATTTCATGTACCATATAATCCTACTGGGGCAGGCATGATAGAGAAGTACAATGGTTTGTTGAAATCAATAGTTGTTGAAGTCAGACACCAATAGTCTGCGGGGTTGGTCAGCTCGCCTATGGACAGTGCTGCGGCGTTTGAATGAGAAGCCACCTAAAGGAGCTTTGAGCCCTGTGGATATGCTCACACACCTTGCTGCCTCTCCTACACAATTGTATGTCCAAACCAAAGAAGAGTTATTGAAGTCAGGATATGGCCAGCAGAGCAACATTCTGCTGCCAGCCCCTACTGCCTTAAGCCCTGGAGACACTGTTAAATGGACCTGGCCCTGGACATTTCAATGCATGGACCAGCGATGGCTGGCCCTTCTGGCACCTTGAGGGAAAGGCCTGGAAGCTGGCCTCATGGGTATTCCTGGAATAACAGCTGAGTGGCCCCCAAAGGTCACGGTAGTGTACCCAAGATTTCCAGGAGGTAAGAGCATCTTGCAGGGAAGTTTTGTTTTATCTTCATGGCCAGTGCATGTACCTCCTGTAGCCCTATATATTGACCCATCTGTAACTCCCACAGGGAGGGGGGTGAAAGAATGGTATACTAGACCAGGACGAGATCCCTTTCCTGCCACTGTATTATCACAAGACCACTCTCTTGCATGTATCCTACCTGATGGACAAGATTTGCCTATGCTGATGTCGTTAAAACATGTATCTTATCACTGTTAAGGTTATTTTCTCCTACAGTCCTTGTGGCCTGAATGTGCCCCCTGGCTGTAGCTGCCACATGACAATTGCTCTGAACCTCAGCTACTGCCTGTCTATGGAACAGACGAGCTGTGGACTTAATCTGCATAAGACTTTGAACCTAGCTGAATCCTCTGGCTTGAGGAATGTCATGATTTTATTGCTGTTGCTATTGTTATGTTATTAGTCTGGTCACAGTGCTCCAGTTTTCTTGCCCAGGGACCAATGGGGAAGAAGGGGAATGAGTAGATTGTGAGGCAAGATTTCTGGAGGGTTGACCTGTGGGTAAAATTGTAACATTTCCAGAATATGTCAACTGTTATTTTTTTTGTATTTGCCTATCCTCCGGTGGAGAGAAGTTCATCTCCGTGTCACTAGGTAATTGCCTGGGCAACCGAGGGCGTGTCAACCTGAGAGGTTAAGGGGAGGGGCTTGCTTGCTTGTTTCTGGAGCAGGGAAGAGAGATGGTGCTGGACTGCAGTTTGTAAGCAATAAATGGGTTTTAAATTTTATTTCTCCCTTTGACTGATTTTGGTTTTTAGAGGTATTTTGCCCTGGGATTTCCTCTCCCCATACTTACACTCTTCCTGCAGTTGTCTCTACCCCTGCCCCTGTGTCAGCCTCAGAGTGGCTTCCCTCATGTTCAGCTTCTGCATGGGAGGGGGTTCTGCCTCCTGCCCAAGACCCCAAGTGGGGGATCTCATCTCCATGAAAGTCAGCCCAGGAGGGGGGAATCCCGTGTTCTGAGGTCGTTGAGTGAGGGCATGGTCAGCAGCATGTGTCATCTGTGCCCAGCTATGGGTGCCCCTGCAGATGGCATAGAGCCTTATAGAGAGCAACTCGGAGTTCTCCCTAGAGGAAGAGATAGAGAAGTCCCTGACTGAATAGGGAGCAGATGGGAGTGGAGAGCAGTGAGGACTAAGGAGGGACTACCATGGGAATGGCAGAGCCCTGGTGCTGGGGGCAGGCACTGTGTTGGTTTGTAGGAAGTGGCTGGGAATCATCCCACTGGAAACTCCATCCACAACCACATTCTCTAGAAGATGCTTTCAATTCTGGCCACCAAAATGTCCCTGAACCTTTTGGTGGCCATGGGAGACCTAGATGCTGTCTACCTGGTGAGTGGGGGAGGGATTGAGGATGGGTGTCCCAGGGAGCTCAGGACAGCTCAGCTTAGCTGCCTTGGTGAGAAGAGAGCCCCTCCTTTGGGAACACTGATATTTGTCTCTGGAGCAGGTGATACAGGCCAAGGAGCCCAAGAGTACTGGTCTCAACACTCAGGACAGTCGATGTCCACAGGCCCAAGGACTTGGGCCACAGATCATGTCCAGTGACAGGACTAGCCTAGGTCTGATGTTGTGGACCCCAGAGCTGCAGAAGCCCAGCCTGGAGACACCCCTACCCAGACTGATGAAGAAGTGCTTTCTGGAGGAACAATTGAGTCAGAGTGAGCTGGGCCTGCCAGGCAGAGGGAACAGAATGGGCAGGGGGAGGGGGCCAGTGGCACCACTGGGCTCACACATATCAGCAATCACAACCAAGAGTTACGGGGTACTTACTGGGGCACCTTTTCTGGACTTGAATTATCTCACTGACTCTTCAGAACAGCTCCATAAGGTAGTTGGAAACACTGTCCTCCTTTTACTGGTGAGGAAACGGAGGCTTAAAGAGACTGCCCTCTCTCCGGCTTACAGAATAGCACAGCCAGGATTTTGAACCTTGGGCCTGTTAGACTCTCGTGGGACTCAGCTGACAAGGAGATGGCACCCAGATGCCAGGAGAGGGAGTTCTCACTGCCAAGGCTTTGTGATCTTCCTGGTACTAGAGAGAACCTTGTCCTTGTCCTGCTCAGAAGGAGGCTTGTCCTGGGTCCTGAGACCCCGATGCCCGGGCTGGACCTGCCCTGGCCGCAACCCACATCCCAGACAGAGGGGGCAGCTCTGGCCCGAGTTAGGTGTGGAGCTCAGGACCCCGGAACACATTACGCAGGAGCACAGGCCCAGGCAGTGAGGACATTATGAAGGATTCCACATCAGCCTCCTTCCAGCTGGGTGACCCGAGACAAGGCGCTGAGCCCCCATTTCCCCATTTTCTCTAAAATGGAGAAAACACCTGGCTCTGCCTCATGAGATGTTGGGAGATTTACCTGAGACCTGACTTTGTGGAGTTCCTGCCTGGCGTCCAGAGGGCATTAACAGCCAGCCCTCAGCTAGTCACAGCGATTCTCTAGGGAAGAGTGTCCCATTCTGGGGGCCCTTCCTTTTGCCCTCCCTGAAATATGGAGTATTATGTGAGGAGGCAAAGACGTCCCACAGTGACACTGCAGGTGAAGGGGGCACAGCGCCGCAAGAGCAGGTGGAACTCCTCAGGGCCAACCCCAGGGCCTGGGCTGTGCCACCCTCTGACCCCACTTTAAATAAAGAGGCTCATCTTGTACAGACTCCAGCTCAGCTTTCATTCATTCCACATTCATTCACTCTGTCATTCAGCAAATTTCCCCTGCTCCTTGCTGCGTCTGAGCACACACTCCTGGGGGCAGCTGGAGCCAACACATCACCAGTTCTTAATGCCTGAGACGCAGCCACCTGGTAATGCCGCTCCAGCCCAGCCATGGCTCCAGTGCCACCAGAGGAAGAGGTAGCTCCTTCACCATCTCCAGAGACAGAGGCAGCTCTAGCTCCAAGTCCTACCCCACCTCCAGCGACAGCTTATTGCCAGCTCCACAGCTGGGAAGTGGCTACAAAGCAATTCCAGATTAAAGACGGCACCAGGTTTAGAGGAACAAGCCAGCACTGGCAGCAGATTCATCTTCTGAAATATCTTAAATGGTTCAATTTAGGGCATCAACTCCGTTCATTGTGCTGTGTACCATCCCCACCATCTAGTTCCAGAATATTGTCCTCACTGCAAATGGAAACCTCATACCCATTAAGTAGTTACTCCCCAGTCCCCACTCTTGCTAGCTCCCAGCAACCACTAACCTGTTCCCTCTCTTTTTTTACCTATTTTGGATTTTTCACACACGTGGAATCACATAATTAGTAGTAGTCTTTAATGTCTGTTTTATCTCACTTGGCATAATGTGTCCGAGTCTCATACACGTCATATGTATCAATACCTCATTCCTTTTTATGGCGGAATATCATTTCACTGTATGAACATGCATTTTGTTTATCCTTTCATTTGTTGATGGACATTTGGGTTTTTACATTTGGGCCCTTATTTATAGGGGTGCTGTAAATATTTGTGTACAGGCATTTGGATGTTTGTACTCTCTTGTTCTGGGTATTTACATAGGATTGGAATTGCTGGATTAAATGGAAATGCTAGGCTTTATGTTTTGAGGAACTGCCATTCCACAGTTTTTGTACCATTGGACATTCTTCCCCCAGCCATGAGGCTTCCAATTTCTCCATTTCTTCACCAATAGTTGCTGTTGTGTGTGTGGGTTTGTGTGCTCATGTGCTTTATTTATAGCCATTACAGTAAGTGTGGAGTGGTAAATCATTGTGGTTTTGATATGCATCTCCCTGATATCTAAGGATGTCTATCATCTTTTCATGTGCTTGTTGGCCATATGTATATTTTCTTCAGAACAATGTTCAAGCCTTTCACCCTTTTATACCTCAGTTGTTTGTTAAATTGTAAGAACTCTTCAGATATTTTGGGTACAAGACCCTTGTCTTGAAGATTTGTCATGAAGATTTACCAATATGTTTCTGCCTGTGAGTTTTATAGTGCTAGGTCTGAACTGTGGGTCTTTGGTCCACTTGGACTTAAGTTTTCCTATGGTATTAGGTAAGGGATCGGCTTCATTCAGTGATTCATAATTTTATGGCTCCATGTATAACACAGGACATTCTCCAGTCAGTGGGTAACCTTATATTTATTACTATAGGGAATTTTCAGTAGACTCTAAAAGAAATTGAAGAACAAATACAATTAAATATTTCTTAGAGATATTCTGTGAAGTTACAAAAATGTGTTCTGAAGAAGGCTAACTTGTGAAGTCAGTTTTTTGAAGTAGGGTAATGTTATTGTCATAAGCAGTCCCACACTCCCTTCTGGGGACCACATGAGAAATGGGCCGAGTGCTGCAGGGCCCCACTGTTTCCTCAGCAGTAGAAGCCACTGTCAAACTCAGACATTGTCACAGTCTTGCTGTTAGACCAAACCCAATTCCATAAGAGTCAGTGTTTGGGGGGTGCCTTGTAGTGGAAGTCATTTTCTTTTCACAGCATGAAAACATGGGCTTCTTCCCAAAGTGCGGTGTTCAAGGAAATAGTCCCTGAGCACCTGAGTCAGGTCTGGGGCCCCACAACAGAAAATAGAGAGGAGGCCGCTGCCTCACAGGCCCCACATGGGTAAGACCCTGGAGGGAAAGTGCTGGGGTAACTGGGCTACCTCACAGCTCTGTATACCTTGTTTTAAGAAAATAGCTAATCACAACAAAGCAAATTTATGTAAATCCTGCTGATTACTTAAACAATAAAACATTTTAAAACATTGGAAAACTATTGCTCACTGTATCTGTATACTTTAAGTTTCAATAGTTCTTCCAACAAATGGGATCACCCTATGTTCCCAGTCATAGAAGACCATTGTCAGATTTATCAGTAGTAAATATTTTCTATCATTGAAAATATCCCTGCCCTTTAATATTTTGAAAATATGATTTAGTGGCTGCATAGCATATTAAACTTTTCCTTCTTGAGATGGCAGGCACTTCATACCTTATCTTATCCTTTTCTTTACATGGAGAGCTTCTCCCAGGCCAGGTGCTGCCCAGCCCGTTCTCCCTTGGCTCTCAGCGCAGTGCTCAGCATTGTGTAAATCTCAATCAAGATCTGCGGGACAGGGTAAATCTAAGTGAGTTACTGATGCTGACAACTTTGTCCCTGAAAGTCTGATCTCTCTGGCTCGGGGCAGAGCTGAATGTTTCCCAGCCTCCCTCGCAGCCACGTGACCGAGTTGTTGCCAGGACACGAGGAAAGGGTCCGACATGTGCACTCAGACTGGGCCCTCGGGTCCTCCCACGGGCATTCCCATGCTTGCTGCCCTCCACTGACAGACCCCACGGGCAGGAGGCCGAACAAGGGGAGGCACGCTGGGGCAAACTGGATCCCTGAACTACCGCGTGAGGGGGAGCGCTCTCTCCGCCCACACACCCGCCCAGCAGAGGCATGTGGATTCCCTGCTGTGAAAGATGCTGGCATGTGGGGTGTTGCTGGGTAACGCAACATAACCTAATATGCCCACAAATTCAATCACAGGACTACTTAAAATAGGCATCAATCTAGTATATTTAAAATGGCAAAATTTAATTTGGTTTTGCCAGTTTACCCTCCATGTAACCCTGCTCTCTGACCTGGTCATTTCACCTCAGACAACTTCAATTCCTTAAAATTTGTTTAATCTCTGCATACTAACATTGGAATGAGGGGTGGGCTGTGCCCAGTGAGCTCTGTGGAATTACTGGTTCTGTGAAGACTCACCCAGAGGTCATTCTGGCCATTTCCCTGCCCAACCAAAGTCACCTTCAGTTATGGGCACCCACCTGCATGCTCTGAGCTGTTCAGAGGTAGGACGGGGGCTCTGAGAGCCTCTCGTTTGTTAATTTCAGAAACTGTGCCCAGAGTGTCTGCCTGTGTTCAGGGGCTGGTCAGGTCTGATTCACACGCAGGAAGGGCAGAGCCAGCCTGCCCTGCAGGAGTGCACACTCGGGAAGGTGCACACAAACATGGGAAAGAAAAAAGCAAGTGCTGCGTTTAAGCCAAGCGAGGGTCCCAGGGCAGAGCTGGGGCCACCAGGTGAGGAGGTCTGAAGGGGCTCCCTGAGGTGGCCTCTGCACTGTGACCAGAATGGCGAGGTGGAGCCAGCCCTGCACAATGCTCAGGACAGTGTGTCGGGGTGGGGTGGCGGCTCATCTGCACAGTGGCTTGGGGTCAGAGTGAGTGTGGCCAGAAGAGAGATCAGCAAGGCACCAGTGTGGCCAGCGCCACTAGAGCGGGTGGCGGGGAGGGTCCCGGGCAGAAGACTGTGTCAGTGTGTGACCCCATCGTCCCAAACACCGCAGCATATGACCACAGACATTCATTAGCACCCAATGTCTGTGGACCAGGAATCCCGCTCTGCTTGGCTGGGCACCTCTTCCCTAGGAGATGCCAAGAGGCCAGTGCTCGCGTCTCAGCTGGGCCTCATAGGGGAGGACTGCTGGCCGTGTGCCCCATGGCTGCTGGAGGACTCAGTTTGGACGGGGGCCTGAGCTCCTGTTTGTCACTGGGCTTTCTCAGGGCTCGGCTGCATGGACCTCCTCTAGCCCAGCTTGTAAATTGCTGTCTCTGCCTCAGAACGAGGGATATGACAGAAGGAGAGAGGGACAAAATAGAACACCCGAAGGAGTGAGCCAGCATCACTCAGTCACCCCCAGATCTGGGAAGTGACCTCGCAGTGCTTTGCCATCGCATACGGAACACAAGTGAGTCGCTGGGGCCAGTCCACACTCACAGGAGGGAATTCCACGAGGACGTGTCCCCAGGTGCGGGAATGTGGGGAGCCAGTGTGGGAGGAGGGCAGGCTCCGGGGGGCTCAGTGCCATGCGCAGAATGATAGACTGGTAAGACCGCAGAGCCAGTTACGATGCCAGGAATGGACCCTCAAGGCTAGGGCCCTGGCTGCACCCGGGCCTCTTGGGGGCTCAGAAAGGCCGTGCAGTGGCACTGAGCGCAGGTCAGTGGGCTGCGTGGGCGAGGCTGAGCACTGGGCAGCCTGGACGGGCCCCTGGAACCCTGGAAGTTCTCGTCTGGGGAGCGGCCAGTCAGGGCAAGCGCCGAGGGCCCCCTTGCCACTCCGCACCCAGGCCAGAGGGAGCCAGGGCCATTTCCTGCCAGGCTCACGCTCTGTGGTTCTCAATCTAACCCCTCATTGCACTATGGAGAAACTGAGGCCTGAAGAGAGGTGGGGACTGGCCCGTAGCATACAACAGGCAGAGTCCAGGGTAAGCATGTTCCAGGTCCAGCTTAGAGCTAGCCTGGAAGCCTCCCCCAGGGAGAACTTGAGCTCTGGGCGGCTAGTTACCCTTGCTGGCCAGCGGGGGCATTTTCCTCTGGACATCCACCCAGTGGGCCCAGTGGGTGCACACACAGTGACATTCCAGGAGGGAGACAGAGCCCCACAGTGACTCGCCTTCACACATGTGGAACTTTGACAGGGTTGCCTTCTGTTCTCGGTCAACAGTGTTGCCCTGAACGTCCTCATACCCTGACCCTCCCACCCCAGGACAAGCCCGTCTTTATTGCTGGGATGGGACGCTGTGCCAGGAACCACAGAGATGACGCTGTGAATACAGGGGGAGCTGTCAATACTCAGCAAACAAATGACCTGAGATTCTATTTCATCACTCACCTCTCAACCCTATCTCCCATGCCTGAATCCTCTGCCTGCCCAAGGACTCATGTCACACCTCTTGCTACTGGTCACTGAGAGAATGGGGTGTGCTTTGAGCTCAGCCACACCCCTCCTGGTGGCCCACGGAGCTGCCCTTGACTGCCCGTTGCTCTGGGCGCCACTTCAGGGTGACAGGGCATCACCAGGGAATGGGGAGACCACTGCCTGGAGCAGACCATCCAGACCTGCAGACTGGTGGGCTTGGGGGCCCTCTGCTGCCCGCCTGCCTGGGCATCCACCCCGCCTACGTCCCCACTTCCCTCTGCACTTACAGAGCGCCTGCATTTACAGGTGCCAGGCCTGCTGTGGAAAGGTGAGCACCTGCCCCTCCACGGCTCAGGGTCACCCGGCCACCTGTCAGCTGTGAGTCCTCAGGGGCCTGCCCTTCTCTGGGCCATGCCGGCTTCTCAGAAGAGTGTGTGAATACAGGCCAACCTGGTAGTGTTGGTGTGGGGCTCAGGGGTTCCCGCGTGAAGGTCCTCTGGGCGCCTGGCCCAGGGGAATCTCTTCTGGAGGGGACGTGGTGGCACTGACGGTCATCCTCTTCCCCAAGACAAGGCCACTGCCTCACCCTCTCTCCCGAGGCCTTGGGCTGAGAAGTTTGCCGGGTTCACAAGCTGACCTGAGGTTCCACAAAGGGGTCCTTGTTTTGGGTGAGGGGAGACGAGGGATCCAGGGGTGAGCACTGGTCCCCAGCCCCCCAGATACCCATGACAGCTGGCTGGGGGAGCCTTTGTTCCTCAAAACTAGAACAAGCCCCACCAGACGGCCCTTTTCAAGAGACTGACTACAACAGTGCACAGAGCAGACACTCCCCTGCGCTCCAGGGCTTCCTGTCTTGCCACCAGTCAGCGCACGAGACCTCCAAGCAGGCCGTGTCACAGTGCCTGGGGCGTGATGCCCCCCTGCCTCAGGGTGTGAAGGCGCCCACGTTCTCCTGAGGAGGTCGGCAGCCCCTGCATCAGCTCCAGACATGAGTGGGCTGATTCAAGGAGGGACTCCTGCTCCAAAGAACAGTGTGGAGATGTGGGGAGGGTGCGCATGGGGAGGGACTGGAAACTCTGGATTCCACAAGGCTTTGGATTCCTGCTTGAGGGCAGAGGCCTGAGGACTTCCCTTGCCAAAAAGGGAAAGACTCAAAGTAGATGGGCTGTGGGCGCTCTGGGGGGCCCAGGGGAGGTCAGTGGAGAGGCAGCCCCCAAGGGCATCCTACTACCCCACCCCATGCAGCCCCACCTCCACCCCCACCTGGAAGGCAGAACAGGACGTGCAGGCAGGATCCTGCTCATTAAACCGGTGGATGCTCAACAGCGGGCGCTCAGCTGGTGCTCAGAGGACTCAGGGACGGCTTGGGGCTGCCTGAACTTGCTCTTGGGAGGTGAGCATTACTGGGAAGGGAACACTCATGATGCCGCGGTTCTTGCTCGCAGTCGGAGAGTGAACGTCGCAAACACTCAAGGTAGGAGAGCAAGGCAGAGGCTTTTATTTGGAGAGAAAGTGAGAGGACAGAGGTCCTGGGTCACGCCAGGAGGAGACAAGAGAGCCCCGGGGTGGTGCGTCGTTATAGGGGTTTTAAAGGCAGTTGAGAGACAAAGGGCTAGAGTTGCAGACCTGCTAAGGGGTCCCAAAATGTTCTGGGTAATTTACAAGAAATTTACTGCTCTGATTCCCTCCCAGGATAGCAGCTTCCTGGTCTGCGAGCATATCACTCAAGACTGCCTGCTTTGCTCCCCAGGTGGGCTGAGTTATTGTCTGTTTGTTAGAGAGTATGTCAAGAAACTTTTAAACTAATTGGATTTTAAAATGCAATCTGATTTTCAGGAGGCAGTCCTACCTGTTTTTACTAGTTGTTTTGGGCTTGCTTGCTAAATTGCCCAGGTTGCAAATCAGTTGATTAGGGCTGGAGGAGGAAAAGCAGCACCTGGATAAAGTCAAAAAAATAAGCTAGGCCCTCCAGCAGGCCAGAGCAAATCCCACAATGGATTATCTTGCTTTGTTTTTTCTGGAGGCCCTCACCCGACTCTAAGCCCAGGGTCCCTGGCTCACTCAGGGCCCTTAGGGAAACAGGTAGCGGGAGGAGCATTAGCCTGTTGGGAAGGCCCTGGAGAGCCATGGCAGGAGACAGTCCCTTGGTTCCCTTGTGGGTCAGGTACTCATGGAGCACCGACTGTGCACCATTGTGAGAAATGGGTGGACGCCACCCTCCTTGTCCCTGTGCCATGATACCTGTGGGGGCGGGCCGGGTAAAGACAGAGGGTATGTCGGCCCCCTGGAGCAAGGAGGTGATCACACAGCCATCAACGGTTTTTTTTTTCCAAATTACATTTTATTAATAAAACAAGTAAAAACTGGTTTATCAATCTTCACATAGAACTGCAGATGAAGATGAAAAAACAAGGCCTATTTTTAAAACAAAATGCATCAAATGTAGAGGCTTTGGGTCTATTGTCTAGGATTGTCATACTGCTTCCCATACACAATGCAAAGCCTGCAAAGGCTTTAATATTCCTATAGATCTTCTGTAATAATCCTGTTTATTAAAAAATTTCCATTTGCAAACATTTACAGTGGGTGAGAGTCTACATTATGTTCTATATTTTGCTACATTTCAGCACTTCCCTTAGTCCCATTCTAAGCACTGATATATAATTTCATAACTGTCTTTTTAAATGCATAGTTATTTCTTTTTCTTGATTTTAGTTACATACATTCCTAATCAACTGAATACTTATTTTCCTTACAAAAATATATCATCAAAACACAGAGATGCTTGAGGTTGCTTCAGTGTTCAAGTTTGCTTGTTGTTCTTTTTTCCAGCTTTTCTTCAGTTGTCCTAAATACGACTAGCCTTGTTTTATAAATATATGACACTGCCACCAAGTCAGGTTTAGACACGGATTGCCACAACAGGAAAGTATTTAAACTTTTCTCCAAAACAAGGGGCTGTAGATATTCCTGCTGTTGCTGGTTGTGAAACTGTGCTTTCCCAGTTTAATCCCTTGTGAAAGTTCTGTTGGGACGCAGCTGGCCTCTGATGGCTGCAGGGGGCCCTGGGAGGCCAGGGAGGGAGGAAAGGCCAGGTCTCTGACCGCTGCCCACTGACCACCCCAGGCCTTCTCCTCCAGCCTGGGCCCCTGGCTGCAATGTTACCCTTGGGCTTTTCACCAGCCTCGGGCATCTCCCTGCCCAGATGACTGGCAGGAGCGCAGCTGATCTCGCCGACTCACGTGCAGCACCGGGCGCACCTCTCAGGAGCAGAGGGGGCCCCTCGAGTCCCCCGACGCGGAGCGTGAGCAGGACTCCGGGCGAGCGGGCTGCGTGGGGGCATGGGCCTGAGGGAGGAGCGGGAGTCCGGGGCTGGAGGTGGGTAGGAGGACTGCGCAAGTTCAGCTCAAGTGTCTGTGGGCTGCAGGCCTGGGAGACTTCCTGGGGGCGGTCCTGGGCTGAGACTCACCCATTGGCGAGAAGTTTCCTGCCTGGAGGGCACAGTGGGAAGGCAGTCACGTTGAGGATATTTCCTCTGCGGTTCAACTGCAGAGAAAGCTCTAGAACGGCCTCAAGAGCCGCCGCCAGCTCCAACACTGCTGCGGCCTCAGCTCCGGGGCCGGAGCAGCCGGAACCCCGGTTCTCCTTCCATCAGGGGAGTGAGAATGAGCCCCTCCACAGGCTCCATTGCAGAGCCAGAGGACTTCCGAGAGACAGCTCCCATCAGGCCCCAGAGCGAGGCCCAGAAGGCACACGGTTGTATCCCTAGCTCATGACTTCCGGCCAGTTCGCCCGCCCCTCCCAGTCCCCGCACCCGGCTTGGGACGGAGCAGTCCCAGCAGGGGCACTGACTGCCCAGGCCTGGAGCGCCCCTGAGCTTGGGCGCTTGCGCGGCTCCAGAGCTCGGCCGCCTCGTGCTCTGGGGGAAACCGCGGGGACCCTTGCGCCGCCTTCGGTGCCAGGACATGAGCCGCAGCTGGAGCCGGCTCGGCCTGAAGCCCTCCTTCCCCGCCCCTGCATCCCATTTTGCTTAGCTTTTGTCTGTGTCTTCCACCTACTCACAGTCTACCCTCTTGTAGTATTTATTTAAAATAAAAGTTAACTCTTTGACGATTCTAAGTTGTATGTTTCAGTGGCAAGCGCACTCACAATGGCCCCGAACTCCCCAGGCGATCTGATTCCAACACATTTTAATCAAAGAGACGCCTGTACTTGTTAGTCCGTGGTGCCTCATCCCCTCCCTCCCACCTCTGGAACCCTCTGGTCTTTACATCTCTGTGCATTTTTTTATTCCGGATTTTCCCTGTTGGCAGAGTCCTGCAATACTTGGCCTTTTGTGTCTGGCCACATATCGCATGAGGAGGTTGATAAAGGACAGCTTTTTGATTTTAATAAAAATAACATTTTTATAAAGAATGGAAATCTGTAATAGATCAGCAACTATGTGTAAAAAAATGAAGCCCTAACATGAAACATTTTCATTCTCTAGGTTAGAGAACAATTTCCTAAATATGACATTAGACCCAGAAACTACAAAGGAAATATCTGGGACAGGAAGACGCTTTTAAAAATAGTCTGTTTTCTTAAATAGGCAATGTTTACCTTTTTTCTAATGTGTCTTTTATAAAAGGTTAAAATGACATATTAAGTGCTATCCATTTATCACTAATCTATTAAAGATAAGGTACATTATATAGTTTTTAAAAAGGTGTTAGATGAAGACTATATTTAGTAAAATAGAAAATACAGTCCTTCCGTGGAGAAACAGCTGCCCCACTACATGGCGTCCGTCCTTCCCCCCTTTGCCTTTAGGTGCAGTGTGTACATGCGTGAGAGTGTGGGCAGGAGAACAGGGCCTGCTCCTCTGAACCCTGACCCCCAGGAGGACACTTGCAGCAGTGGCCCCTGGTGTCTTTTGTGGTCACACATCACAGCTTAATCAGCAGCCCCAGCTGTGCACCAAGCGGCCATTCCCAGGTTTTCACGCTCACTATTGCGCTGAAAGGCACAACCGTGTCCTTTCATCTCTGCTCTTAGGACTGATCCATACCCATGGAACTTCTAGAGCACAGTGTATTCACGGCTGCAGTTTCCACACCTGTGGTCTTTCTCAGGTTGAAGCCTTGCGTGGGAAAGCGGGGATGGCAGAGACAGCGGGCTGAACTTGAGCATTTTGAAGGAGGTGGACTAGCCAGCACTGGAGGCCATGAGGGCGCCTGGGAGTGACCCTCGGAGCAGGGAAGGCCTCCTCACGCTCCACCAGAGGCTCCCTCCCCAACATCCCTTGCCCCACCTCTGCACCGAATCTCATCCAGCCCCTTCCCATGACACACCCCAGGCCCTGCTCCGGCCTCAGCCAGGGGCCACCCAGCCCTCCTGCTTCAAAGTCAGCATCTGAGCAAAGCAGCCAGGTATTGCCATTCAAGCCAGAGGAAGGCCCTGTCCAGGCCTTCCTGTCTGCCATTCTCCCTCCCAGCCCAGAGCGCTTTCTTCTCGCACAGGAAAGCACCTCTGTGGGCAGGTCAGGGGGGTATAGGCATGACCTTGAGTGCGTCCTGGTGAGGTTCTCAGGTGCAACATCAGGCCCCGCCCGAGCTTGTGTGAAAAGATGCCTTTAGAAGCGCCTCACATGCTCCTGGAAGCCGGGTGAACTCATGGGCTTGGGCTTTGGAATAGGTCGCAGCCCCAAAATAAGCCATAGGTGCTCAAGATGCGACCTTCTGGCTCTAACCCTGCACCAGCCTGAGGCCCTTATGGCCCTCACAATCATCCCCTGGGGGAGTCGGTCAGACCCCAAATCATCTGTGCTACAACCGCTGTGCTGGGTGACTTACAGTGCACGGTGCTAGTTATTTATCAGAAAATCGTGATGACCATTTCAATCTTATGTGAAAGTTGACAAAAGCTTGGAGTAGTTAGAAGTGCATTGCTGGAAGACCTGGGAAAGCCAAAATACTCTACTTGATTCCACAACGACTAGAAATCTACAGTAGTCAAGACAGTGTGTTATTGCCCTCAAGTAGACATAGCGAATCGAGGCTTTCCTGAGGAAGAGATTCCCCCTGTGGACTGGCACGTCAACTCCAGCCAGAGACTTCCAGCCTGATCTTCCTCTGGATTTGGACTTACCCAGCCTGTTCCTTCAATTCTTTGCCACATACATATATACAGAGAGAGATCAGCTAGATGGACGTAGGTCTGTCTGTCTGTCTGGATCTAGATCTAAATAGATCTGTAACTACCTATTATCTATCTACCTATGCTAAGGATTGAATATTTGTGTCCCCTCAAACTTCATATTGAAGCCTTACCCAAATGACACATCAGGAGGCAGGCCTTTGGGAAGCAGGGTTTAGGGTTAGATGACAGTTACTGCCTTAAGGACAGACGTATCAGTCAGAGGAACAGAATAGAGCAGAAATAGAGCCACCCCAATCCACCAAATGCTTCTTGATGAAAATGCAAAGGCGGCTCAACGGTGTGGGGAATTGTATTTCACTAACCTTATGTGTCTGATTTGTTCTGCATAACATAATGTTTTACTGATTCATCAATTTTACTGTGTCTATCAGTAGTTTCCCCTTTTATTGTGGAACAGTGTTCCATTGTACCCATATGCTGCATTTGTGTACTTACCCACCCATTCTCCTCTGTGTGCATATTTGAGCTGTTTCCAACTTAGAGCTGTAATGAGTAAAATGGTTAAGAACATTCTGGTAAAATTCTCCTTATAGACATGTTTTATTTATTTTGATAGATAAGGAGAGGAGTGGAATTGTTGGATTACAGATGAGGACATGTTTACTTTATGGAGACTATAATAGTGATTGTGCCATTTTGAATCCCACCCAGCAAGGAATGGATGAGAATTCCAGTGGTTCACATCTCTGACACTGGGTGTTTTTAGTCTGTTCAGTTTTTAGACCTTTGAGTGCCGTGTATCGGCCTTCATTTGTGTTCCCCTGATAACTAATTGCGTTGAGCTCTGACTCCCCATCTATGAGCCATTTGTATATTTTCTTTTTAAAGGTCTGTTCACATATCAGGTTATTTCCTTTTTTTTTTATTACTGAGGTTTAGGAGCACATGTCTATACCTACCCACCTCTGGATTAGAGGCCTTAGGTTTTGAACAAGAAGGAAAGGCATTTTTTTCCTCATTAACTAGATTTTGGAGAGGGAAGAAGACATTTATATATATTGTACATATATAATGTACTTATAGAATGAAGATATTTTCCTTTTAAAACCTTTGTAATTTTGTCTTTCAAAATTGGGTCTATGGTCTGTATCAAATTAATTTTGGGAAATGGTACATGGTACAGAAGTACTTTATTCCTTTTTCTTTATTTATTCTTTTTCCCCATACAGATGATAAAACTAAATTCTGAAAAGTTTTTATAATCTCCAACTTCACAATTTTGTAAACACTCCCAAATGAGGAGCATAGAACATTTCTATCACTTCAGAAATTTTATTTGGATATAGTTTATTTATATATATTTAATTTATATATTTATTATATATATTTACCTATATATAATATATGTAACACACAGAGTCTTAGCTTGGGCTATGATAACAAAAAAATACCATAGACTGGGTGGTTTATAAAACAAACACATTTCTCACAGTTTTGAAGGTGGTGTTCCAAGATCAAGGCACTGGAGGATTTGGTGTCTGATGGGCAGCTTATACGGAGAGGAAGCTCTCTGGTGATTCTTCTAAGGGAACTAATCCCATTTGTGAGGGTGGAGACCTTGTCACCTCATCTAATTCAATTAAGGCCAGATTTTTAAAAATTTACTAGATCAGGCCCACCCAGATTATGGAGGATAAACTCATTTATTTAAAGGACTGTAGATGTTAACCACATCTATAAAACACTTCCACAGCAACGCCTAGATCAGTGTTGGATTGAGTACATGAGGACTACAGCTCAGTCAAGTCGACATAAAACACCATTAGCACCCCTTCCCCTGCTCTTTTTGATGAGTTTTGCCTGTTCTTGGATTTCAAATAAATGGAATCATAGAATGTATTTGTCTTTGTGCCGGGTTTTGTCCTTGGATGTGATTGTGCAAAGTTCAAACTGCTGCAGAGAAAGAATTTAACTGAGGCAATGTGTCCTGATATGCTGAAATTTTAGCCAATATTCTTGTCAGGAAAAATAATAGAGTACAGTAAAGAGGAATTGTGTGAATTTGTAAAATTTGGAATCATAGGCAAGGAACAGGATTACAAGATGTGCAAAAAATACAGTGAATACATTTCATAAGAATATGTAGTTCAAATTATAAAAATTATGATATACGGAATATATAACATATTTTATACCATTATGTAACTTGTATGCATGTCAGTCCCACCATAACCTGTAATAATCTTACATAATCCTTAATAAATAGCATTTATAGTTCTGTTATTGTTTACACCAGACAGAAAGGTCAAATACCAGACCGTTCAGTTCAAAATCAGATGTGCCAATCCTGACCAAAAGCAAAGTGAGTCAGTCGGGCTCTGCCCAGGAAACAGAAACCACACCAGTAATTTGAACAGGAATAATTTAATATGTTGAATTAGCAATTGGTAAAAGGTGTTTACTAAAAAGGACAAAAAAAACCCCCTCTAAAAAACATAAGAATTGCAGCTGGTGTGAAAGCTACACTGATCAGATCAATGTTTGGAAATTTTGGTTCAGCCGATTGTAAGGAAGGAAGCTCTGCATTTGAGGGTAAAAGTGAATCTTCAAGTGTCTGGCTTTTGGAAGCGTCAGGGGCGGCAAGAACAGGTAGCAGGCATGTAAGTGGCCGTGGTCACTGGGAAGTAGCCGGTGAAGGAAAGCCTGGAAGTTTGGCGCCACCTTGTGGCTATAAGGGAAAAGCCGAGAGATTCACTCAAATGCTGGACATTTTTGAGCGTCTTAACCAGAGGCAGTGTGTTTACACCGACATTTACTTTTATTTTGCTTTTGGTTAGTGTTTTTATATTTAATGTAATTACTGATATACAATTGTTTTATGTTCACCGTCTCCCTATTTTATTTCACCATTCTCTTTTCCCACTCTCTTGCTTTTTAAAAATTATTTTAATTATGCATTTTCTATTAACTTTAATTATATCTATATAGTATCTATTAACAATTGTAATTCCTAGGGTTTTTCTTTTGGTAGCTACCCTTGAGACTGGATCGCTTTCTTGTTTTCTTTTGAATTAATGATTTTTTAATAATTCCACTTTTCTACTGGCTTTTTAGTTATGTATATATCTATACATTTATCTCCATTTCTGTTTATTTTTATTTCTAAATATTTATATCTGTACATGTGTATATAAGTATACATAATTATTTTAACTTGATTTATAATTTCTCTAGAGATACACTATATATACTTAGTCATGTGGCTTATATTACTTTTATTACTACCAAAATTTAAACTCATTAAGTCCATTTATCACCTTTCTGCTCTTTTTGCTATTTTTCTTACATGTTTTACCACTACATATTTTCACTACTAGATATTATGATTGTTATTTTAAAAAGTCAATGTTAATTCTTTTTATATACATACCCACATATATTTGCTCCTGTATATATAGCATACACACACACACACACACACACACACACACACACACAAGAATTTGCTCCTGTTTATTCCTTCCTCTTTCAAGTAGAAAAAATGTTTTTCAGCATGAAGAATTCCCTTTAGTGTTTCTTTTGTATAGATCTAGCAAAAAATTCTTTAGGTTTTATGGGACATGTTTTCCCTAGACTTCTACTTTGAAACCCTTGCCTTAAAAACAGTGAATGAGTGTTAAAGTGGACATTTTAGGCAAATTAGAAACATATTGGATAAACATTTTGAATTAAGTGGGAATTTGCTTATCAAATCACACAAACTACTTTGTATGTACACATGCCAACGATACTAGTCACCGCTTGCCTTAGTAATAATCAAGTGAGCAGTTATGTTGGCGGTTTCCTACCTGTAACCCTACTATAAATATTGATTTATTAGGCTGCACAGAGGAGTGCATGGCTTATGTGAATACGCAATAAATATTTGCTGAATGGGTCAACATGAAAAGAGGTTTTTAAAAATCAAAATTGGTACATTGTATACCTAAAGATAAAGGTGTATTTTCTCACTTGCAGTTTCTTAAACTCTAGCCTGGTCAGCAGGCATCCTTAATAAACAGAGCGTCCATCAGTTACGTAAGCCAGATGCTGTGTAACCATGAAGCATATAGCATTTAATCACAAATTTTTCTGGTTACAATGCAAAGGAGATACTTGAGAAAAACTTTGAACATACAGAATTGTTTTCTTTCTATATCATAATAAAAGTCACATTCTTTTGATTTGATTTTGATGTACAATTATATTATTACATAATTAGAAACAATTATAAATCACACTCCTACTCAGATGGAAATCAGTGTATTTATAGAAAATGATCATGTAAATAGTATCATCAACTGAAGTATAGGAGGAAAATATTTATTTATTTTATTTTTAACTGTTTTTCTTAAAGTATAGTTTAATTCAACAGTTATCTCATGATTAAATGCTCACCCCAACTAGTCCAGCTACTATCAACATAGAAAGATGTTGCAGAACCATTGACTATATTCCTTATGCTGTACGTTCATCCCCATGACTAATTTATATTATGAGTGAGATTCTGTGCCTTCTTATTCCCTTCACCTATTTCACCCCAACCCCAACCCCTACTGCATAGTAACCACCAGTCACTTCTCAGTGTCTATGAGTCTATTGTTTTGTTCCTTTTGGTTTGTTTTGTTTTTGGATTCCACATATAAGTGAAATCATATAACATTTGTCTTTCTTCACCTGGCTTATTTCATTTATCATAATACTCTAGGTCCATCTATGTTGTAGTAAACTGGAGGATTTCTTCCTCTTTATGGCTGAACAATATTCCATTGCATGTATGTACCACTTCTTTTTTTATTGAAGTATTGTTGATATACAATCTTATATTGGTTTAAAATACACAACACAATGGTTCAGCAGTTCCCCACATTGTTAAATCCTCACCCCCACCAGTGCAGTTACTATCTGTCAACATGGGAATATGTTACAGAATCACTGGCTCTATTCTCCATTCTGTACTACCATTCCCATGACCAACTTATATTATGATTGAGAATTTTTGTGCCCCTTTATGCCCCTTGTCCTCTCCACCCACCCACTCCAGCCCTCCTCCATGGTAACCACCAGCCACTTTTCAGTGTCTATGAGTCTACTGCTATTTTGTTCATTTTCTTTTGTTTTGTTTTTAGAGTCCACAAGTAAGTGAAATCATACAGTATTTGTCTTTCTTTGCCTGACTTATTTCATTGAGCAAAATACCCTCTAGATTCATCCATGTGGTTTCAAATGGCAGGATTTCTTTCTTTTTTATGGCTGAAAAATATTCCATTGTGTATATGCACCACATCTTCTTTATCCACTCATCTACTGATGGACACTTTGGTTGTTTCCATATCTTGGTATTGTAAATAATGCAGCAATAAACATAAGGTTGCATATATCTTTTTGTTTGTGTGTGACGGGGATACATGCTTCTGCCTCTTTGACGAGTGTATGTTTTTTTTTATTAAGGTATCATCGATATACAATCTTATGCTCAGGTTTCACATGAGCAACATTGTTGCTCTAATATCAAGTCCCCACCATATACCCCGTTACAGTCACTGTCCATATATCTTTTTGAGTCAGGGATTTTGTTTTCTTTGGATGAATTCCTAGAAGTGGAATTACTAGGTTATATGGTAATTCTATTTTTAGTTTTTTGAGAAACCTCCATACCGCTTTCCACAGTGGCTGCACCAATTTACATTCCTCCAACAGTGTAGGAGGGTGCTCTTTTCTCCACATACTCACCAACACTTGTTATTTCTTGTCTTTTGGATAATGGTCATTCTGACGTGTGAGGTGATATGTCATTGTGGTTTTGATCTGCATTTCCCTGATGATTTTTAGTGATGCAGAGCATCTTTTCATGTGTCTATTGGCCATGTGTATGTCTTTGGAAAAACATCTATTCAGGTCCTCTGCCCATTTCTTAATTAGGTTGTTTATTTTTTTGGTGTTGAGTCATGTATTCTTTATATGTTTTGGATATTAACCCCTTATCAGATAAATCATTTATGTATTATTCTCCCATATTGTAGATTGGCTTTTTGTTCTGTTGGTGGTGTCTTTTTAGATCTTTAATGCATTTAGAGTTTACTTTTATATGGTGTTAGGGAGTAATTCAATTTCATTTTCTTGCATATAGCTGTCCAATTTTCCAAACAACATTTCTTGAAGAGACTATGTTTTCTCCATTGTATATTCTTGTAGGAAAGATTTTTACATTTAGAAATTTGGAAATGATCACAGATATTCTTCATTTACACTTGTTACATTAAAAAGCAAATGAATTTTATATCTTCTTTCACTAATCTAGGTAAATTCTCAAAATTCAATTCAGGGTTCGATATCACATTTGCTTTATTTACAGTAAATACAAATATGTGACTTGTTAGGATGAAGATACATAAAATGCAAAAACTCATTTACTAATGAACTACAGAACAGTTTGTTAACATCAAATAACTTTTATTAAGGTAGTTTGGTTTTCCATTTAGTGTGAAAATAGGTAAGAAGCCAGATCCCCCTTAACCCCCAAAATAAAAAATATACCTTTAAAAATCACTGTATCATTTTAGGAAATTATCTTCTATCAATTTTAGTAGCAACATGGCACTAAATCAGACATAAAACTGCATGTTTCATTGACTCTAAGTCATCAATGGTGAGAACACTACTTTACATACCACAGAAAAATTCTATTACCAATGCTTCTTTTTTTTAAAAAAGAAGCTTTTTATTTTAGAACAGTTTTTAGGTTTACTAATGCTCATTTGTCATTAATATTGTCATTATACATTTAGTGACAGAATTCTTGGAAAATTCAGATGTGGATTTTATAATATGTATCTTTCTCATGTATATGTAAGAACATAAAAGCAAAATCAGTTGCTTGAGGGATTTCCAAAACTTCTTAGTGCTCAGTGTTGAACTTTTCTGAACCAGAGCCCCTGACGTCCATTCTTTCTCTCCACACTCTTTGCTCCCGAGAACCGTGCTGGTGCCACAGCATTTAACAGCCCCAATCTCATTGCTGGGGCTTCTCCCTGGTTTGATATTTATTCTGCAAATTTGGCTGCTGGCCCTTTCTTGATTTTTCATGTGTCAAAATGAGTTCAGATACCCAAGAACGGACTAACAGTTACCAAAGGGAAAGGGACGGGGGAGGATGGGTGGGAAGGGAGGGATAAGGGGGGAAAAGGGGCATTACGATTAGCAGATGTAATGTTGGGGGCACAGGGAGGGCTGTACAACCCAGAGAAGACAAGTAGTGACTCTATAGCATCTCACTATGCTGATGGACAGTGACTGTAATGGGGTATGTGGGGGGGACTTGATAATGGGAGTCTAGTAACCATAATGTTGCTCATGTAATTGTAGATTAATGATACCAAAAAAATAATAATAAGTTCAGATAACTGGAACACTTACTCCTTTTGCTAATGGTCTTTGATGGTTTTGTTAACACGGACATCAGGTGGTGGCCACTGGCCAGACAGGTCCCCAGTAGTAACAAGCAAAGGCCACGTGTGTATAGTGTCAAGAAACAACATCCAACCAAGTAAATGTGAAGCTCTAATTGGCTCTAGTGATTCATGAGTCAGGCAGCATCCCATCTAGCAGAGAGGCAGATGCTCTGAGGGCTTGTACAGAATGGAAGATTTTTATAGATGGGAGGGTGGGGCAAGAAAATTAGCAAAAGAAAAGAAGGGATTGCCCAGTGAGGTCGCCCTCCCTCAGAAGGGACAGCAGGGGTCTCAGCATGCGCATTAGCTCATCTTCTTTTTGGGGGATGGAGAGGGCCCAGGTGACCTACATCTCTGTGCTGGCCAGAAAACTCCTGAGTGATTAAGATGACATTTCTGGGAGAGGTTGAAGCTGCTATTAGGCTGGGCAGTAAGCTCCGATTCGGTGACATGGCCTAGCGGAAGTGACCCAAAGTTGGGTCTGTGTTTTCTTTTTAACAATGGGTAATGATAACCAGGTCATAATCCCTACTTGACAACTGTATTTTTGATGCAGTCAGTTTTAGGTATGTGTGAATCTGAGGAAAGCATGTGAGTCATAGAATGAATTCAATACAAGAATTCCTTTCTCATCACAAACAGCCCTCCCGCTACCTCTTACCCCAACTGGTCCAGGCAGTGAAAGCAGTGAAACATACCTGTAATTTTATTATCCTGATTTTAACATCAGAGAGAAGAAGAGGTATAAATGAAAGTTTTTTGTACATTTTGAAATCACAGAATTTTTATATGATAAAGAAAAACTATATTGTCTTGAACTTTACATTTTACCATTCTTCCTGTTTCATGCATCTTATTAGCTCAAAGCCAGCAGCAGGGGTGGCCAGGACCTGCAAGGCAAGTGACTGAGACCTGGAGAGATGAAGGAAGCCACGGGCTCCTGGTGGTGCAGGTGGCAGCCGCCAGGTGAGCTGGGGCATTAGCCGGTGCATTAGCTGACAGATGAGGTGGGAGGTCACACAGGCGACCTGCCAAGGGCCGAGGTGCAGGTGGAAGTTGGCCAACCGGGGTGGGAGGCTGGACGGAGACACCAGGCACAGTCCCGGGACACACTGGGGACTCACTGGCAGACACTGATATTTCATTATAAGCCTTCCCATGAATCTCAGAAGCATGTTTCACTGGTTATGAATATGACCTAAAGGGCACGCCATGGTGTAAGTAGAGGAAGTTAGAGGAATACTGATGAAAATGGCCTAGGAGACATGAAAAAGACCTTCAAAGACCCCGTGATGTCTTTATGCAGCAAGTGATGAGTCTCCAGTGTCAGACAGACCAGTATCTGATTTCTAGGTCAGTCAGCTTACAGATGTATGACCTTAGCTATGACTTCTCCGAGACTCAGTTTCCCTTCTGTAGACCCACCCTCTCGTAGGATTGTAGAAGGAATAATAGGATGCACAGATGTCAGCACAGCGCCTTGCCCGTAGCAAGCCTTCAGCAAATGGAGGCTGTTCTGTATCACACATTCAAGAATATCTATGAATTTTTGAGGATTCTTTTATAAAAAACTGGCATTTAGTGCTAAAAATGAACTTAAAAAGGCTTTGGGAGTCTCATGTGACTTTTCATAGTACACTGCCTCTTCAAACAATTGTATGTTATTTAAATTAACAGGAAAATCCATACACATTTCATGTTATAAACCAATTAGAGGACAGCTGTGGAACTGGGAATTTGTCATCCCATCTCTGTATATAATGTCACCAAGGTAGACATTTATACATTATGTTTGAGTATGTTGGAAAGATCCATCCTCTCCTGAGTTCCAGATGATGACATGCCTTGAGTTCCATTTTTAGAAATCAATTTTAAAGGCTTTTCTTTTGAAGTACAATTATCTGTCCCTCCTGCGGAGGGTGGGAGAGTGACTAACATAGGCAGACCCCAAAGATGTCCAGTACTAATTCCTGGTACTTGAGAATATGCTACTTTATATGGCAAAGGGGACTTTACACATGTTATTAAATTAAGAATCTTAAAATGGGGAGATTACTGGATTATCTGGGTGGCCCAATTTAATCATGAGTCCTTATAAGTGAAAGAGAGAGGCAGAGAATCAGACTGAGAGAGGCATGTTCAGTGTAGGCTGAGGTTGTGCTACGACTGACTTTGAAGAGGGATGTGCAGAGGATGTAGAGAATGTGAGCGGCATCCAGAAGCTGGGGCCGTGCAGAAACAGACTCTCTGTGGACCCTCCAGAAGGAATGCAGCCCTGCCAACACCTTGATTTAATCAAGAGTCTCATTTTCGAAACTCTGATCTGTAGGGCAATAAGCATACATTTGTGTTGCAAGGCCTTAAATTTGTGGTAAGTAGGTACAACAGAAAAAGGAACTAATGCACCACTCATATCTTGTTGTGAATTAATTTGGTAGATGTTTTCTTCCAGGTCAGTGGACACTTGGAACAAGAAGGAGCTGGGGGGAAAAAGTCCAAAGAAATTAAAAGAAGGGTAATAAAGAAATGCCTGAATACGACTTTGCCTATTTTCCTTTTCCTTATTTGGAAATGACCACACAGAATGGCCAGATTAAATGAAATAAAAGAAACCAAAGCGAGCCTGACATGAACAGCCAGCCACAGGGAAGCATAAGGACTCGTTTGAGAAGCTAAGGCTGGCGCCGCCTCCTCTCTGGGCCAAGAGGCTTCAGTGTGAATGGGTTCATCTTGACAAACGCCCCCTTTCCACCCCGTTGTCATTTTTGTGGGGCCTAGAGCATGACCGTCCTCTTGTAATGGCAGAATACATTCTAAACAACTGGGCTTTACTTTTTCCAAAAGAAGAGAAAATGTGCAATTCCCATCCATTCTCCTACAGTCCCAGGGATTCTGGACCGGTGAGTCAGAGGCCATGCAACATCCACGAGAAAAAGTCTCAGTGGGGGACGCTCAGGTGATCGAGTCCTGGGAAGCTTAATTGGGATGCGTTTCTGGATTCTGCTGCCTGAAGTTTGGGGACTGCTTGTGGAATGGAGAGGGTTGTTATTATTATTTTGTGAGTAATAACTGATAAGCATAAAAAGATTATGTGGAACGTGAAGTATTTTACAGAGAACATGATTGATTTTGATGTTGAACTACCTTCAAGGTAGAATGCCCCTAAGACAGGAGAAATAAATGCTGTTTGGTGGCTTATCAATAATATGAGTTTTGAAGGATGACAGGAAAAAGACAATAGTATCAGAATTAAGGAGTTCAAAAATTAGAGCTAGAAACAACATAAAGAGCAATTTCATGGTTTTATGGATGACAGAAATAATGACCATCTGTGATTTAATATATATAATATATATATATGCACTCATTAATATATGACAGCAAAGTATACTATACAAACATTTTACATTGCCATGGAGAAATTTTCCATATATGAGTGCATTTCAGTGTAAAGTCTGGAAACAAATGTAGAATATACTGAGGACCTGAAAATGTATAAAGATGTTTCAAAAATTCACATCATTATTGAATATGTAATATCAAATATTTCCTAAGCTTTCATTGCAACAAGATCTTTGTTAGTTGCAGGGCTCTAGAAATAAGAAGAAAAATATTAGCAATCATAGCACATTCTTCAAAGAAAAATCTTGATGTAGAGACTGGAGATCATTGTTCATTTCACTGGCTAGTAGGAGAAACTGAAGGACCCATTAAATTTCTGCTTGAAGAATTATTGATCACACGCTAGATAGGAAACTACATGTATTGAAAGAATAATTAAGATCAATTGAAATGTGGAAGTATGAAGACAGGTTGTTGGACTTTATTCATTCACTTAACAAATACATCATAAACGCCCACCCTGTGTCAAAGTGTTTTTCTGGGCTCTATATGTATATGGGGCGGGGTGGGGAGATGGAAAAAACAAAACCAAACCTCTGTTTCCATAGAGCTTTCACTCTACTGAAGTAGGCAATAAATGCATTTAAAAATATGCAGAGTAATAAGTGCTGTGAAGAAAAATAAAGGTACACAGGTTGAGAATGAGACAGGAAGGTGTATTTTAGATAGGAAGAAAGCGGATGATGGGTCAGCTAGGTCATATAAGAGCAGGGGATGAATGATTTCCCTAAAACAGCCACATAGAAAGCTGGGAGAGGCCTGGCCTCGGTAGAAGTGGCAGTGAGCTGAGGGCACGTGGTTGACGTGAGCTTCATCTGCACCTGAAGACACTCTATACCCTTCCTCTCCTGCTGGTGGTAAGTAGAGAATTCTGGGCGGCTCTGTTGTCCTCGGCTTCAGTTGCTGTCCCCAGTCATCTTAAAGCCAGTTTTCCCTTCTTCCTGTTGCCCAATACGAGAGTCTGGACTCCAGAGCATTCTGCTGTGCTCTCGATTCTTTAAATCCATGCCCCCCACCCCCGCCCACCTCTTAAAAAACATGAGGATGGGGCGTATAAAGCCACCCCCCCAAGTCTCTCTCCAAACATGAACAGGAATGTTTGGGAGGGTGAGAATTCTGGAGACTTTCCCCTTATTCCAACCGGACTTAATTCTGCATCTTGTTTCCCTGTTTAAAATATGATGTGACATAAGAAATAGAATTATGGAGCTTTCAGAATGCTGTGCACTTCCAGGGAAATACTTGAACACTGTCATGAGCGTGAACCTGGCTGAGGGTTCCCGAGCCAAGAGAGATGGCTATTTGGGGACTTTCCTCTCCACAGTTACTCTGTGAAGCAACTAGAAGTTTCTATCAGACAGAAGCAGAAACTTTGGCAGTTGAGCTGAAAAGGAGCAAGAGTTTTGAATCAGAAACAAACAAGAACAATAGCTACAAGCTGAAGAAGATGATACTGGAGGGGGATTTCAGCAAAACTTGGCTCTCATGGTCCCTGTGACGACTCAGCCTGAATTCTGGTTGAGAAACCAAGCTCAGCAGAGGGCTCGGGCCGGTCGGTGCTGGCCTGGAAAGTACTTGAAGGAAACCTACTGGGCAGAGAGAAACAGAGCCCAGAGACAGGTGTCCTTTGGGAGAAACCCAAGGGAGGTTTGAGAGTTTCCAAGGGCATTTTTCTCTTCAGATGCCTGTCTGTTACTATTAAAATTATGGCTTTAAAGACTTCCTTTAGAAAAATCCACTTAGAAGCTCAGAAATTAAAACTTTTGGCTCTTTGTTCTCATTGCCTCATCAGCGCTTCACTGAGGCAGTACTTACAGAAACCTAGAGTTGTATGTGCAAGATTTGGCCAGGACAGGGGTCTGGAGTGACGGTGGTGGTGACAGAGAAAGTAATGGTTGAAAGAAGCAAAGAACCTAACAACGTCTTACCCTCTCAAAATCACAACCTACTGCATGTGCGATGTCACTGGGTACCCCAACTCTGCCGACCCCAGCCATGTAATCAGCGAACTTGCTTATTCATACACTCTCTTCTTCAACAGAGTTGGAGACACACAGATATTCCTTCACATCTCACCCTCCCTTTTACTTCACGGGCTCCTACCTTTTGGCGCTCTTCCACTTTTATTGTCTTGAGGCAGACACAGGATCCCAGCTCTTGGTGTCAGCTGGAGTTGGGGACGGACACTATGGGAGTCACTCACTGGCTCTCAAGAGGGTGAAGTGGGCATGGCTGTGTCTTTCGCTGGCCGCTCCTGTGTGGTGAGAGACTGGACCAGCTAGCTGCCCCCTGGGTGTATCACGAGGGCTGGGTTGGGGTGTGAGCTGGACCCTGGAAAGATGGAGCTGAGACTTGCTGGGACCACTCATTCCTTCTCATGTCAGCCCTGCACCTGAATTATGAGGAGTGCCTGAGTTTATTATTCTGTCTCCTTCTACTGCACTGCTTTTTTTTCATTCATGTACACCAAAGATTTTTTAAAAGCTATGTGCCTCTTGCATAATTTAATTTGCCTATAAACAAATTTTATCTTCCAAATTGTACAAAAGATGCCATTTCTTGCATATGCCATATTATCTTTGTTCATTAAATATATTTTTAGTCAAAACTTTGTATTGTAGATTTTATCATTCACCTTGTGGAAAATGTACACCTTACAATCCAATTGGCAAAGCCAGCCCTCACTGTCAAACTAATCAAATTACATTTATGTTAGGAAAAACTCCTCACCTAATTGTCCAATTCAAATAAATGTGGTAATATATGTTCTTATGATGGCTACCTTACCTTTGAATCCTAATTCATAAATAGATTCATGGGTGAGTGGATGGGTGGATGTATGGACATCTGAATAGATAGAAAGATTGAGATAGAGATAGAGACAGAGAATGAGATAGAAGCAAGGAGCTTTGTTCTCTGGATGAAATAAGATACTGCTTTCTTCAATATTTCTTTGAAACTATTTGCTTTTCTGCTACAGGACATTCTCTTAGGAACTATGCATTTTTAAACTGTCTTTTCGTTTGTTGTCCAGATGTTTTGTGCACAGGTGAGAGATTCAGGCTGAGTGAGAGGTACCTCATGTACAGTAGAGGAAAGGCAGGTAAAAGGGAGGAAATGACCTTTCAAGCAGGTCACCTTTGAGAAGGAGTACCTATGGTAGTTGAGGACTAGAAAATGACTTCCTTAGACTGACCATGCTCTAAGTGCTCCCTGGAGGGTCCTCGTATTCCCACTGACATTCATACCCCAGTTGGAAGACCAGTGCCGCTGGTGGGGAAAGCTAGAGCCAGTGGATAAAGTGTGACTGAGCAATTTGAAATCTCCAAACATGAAGTGATCTGCTTTATTAAATGAGTTTCTTGTTACTGAAATTATTTACACAGGATCTGGGGGAACAGGTGTCAAGGATGCTTTAGAAGGAGAGGTCCTTGCATTGAGTATAACTTTGACTGGACAATATTTAAAGGTTCCAGTCCAACTAAATGATCAATGGTGTTTAACCAGGGTTGCTCAAACTTCAGAATGCATTAAGATATTAATCTTATTTTAGAATCCTAAGAGAAAAAAAGAGAACCCATTATCTTTTAATAAATAGTAATTATTGCCCTTTTATTTATCTATGTTTCTCTGTTTTTATGTATTGGCTCTCTCTTCTGACATCACCTCTGTTTGCCAACTCTTAAGCAACAGAATGAGATAGGATTTGGTCAATAGTATACAAAATTATGTTTTCAACTTCATAAATGGGAATGTGTTGTCGAGTTAGAAAGCATACATGAAGCTTATGTATTTGGTGTCAACAAGGTGAGACTTACTTCTGGGTAAGGGTGCAGAGGGGAATTAGGGTATGGTGGACAGGGATGGAAAGTAAGAGGCATTGGAACAGAGCAAAGAGAAAAGTTGGTATATTGACTCATTTTCCCACCTTGATAAGGAAAGGTTAGGTGTGTACTGTTTGTTTCTCATACAATCAGAAAGGAACAGAATTTTGCCAAGTGTTCTCTCTGGGATTTTGTGGGTATCTAATCAGTCTGATCTTGAAGCTGGTAGTAGTATGGGTCGGTGGTGGGAGGTGGGAGGTTTGTGAGTATCTGCTGTCTTATCATTGTCCACAAGGACTCCCACTGGGGCTTTGAATAACTAATTATACTTCATTAGTGATTCCATGGTAAGGGTGGAAGAAATGATTTTCACAATGGTATCTGGAAAAATACTTCAGGCCTGGTGGCAGTGAGCTGGCCTTTTGTATTGGTGTGAGTGAACATGACCTCAGAAGAGGCCTCCTTGTGGAAATGACAGTTGAAGACTCACTGCGTGTGGTAGGTAGTTCTTCCTGATTATCTCTGATAGTTATGAACTTCCTTTGTAGTCTGAACCTGTATTGATTCTTCCCATTTGAAGCTAACATGGATAGCACAGTCATGTAGTCCACTATTTCTAAAGATATCTAGCAGCCTGCTGGAATCAGTAAAGCAGTCAGATTTCCAAAGGCACTTTGTGTTCTAGAAGTCAGGGTTGGGGACCTGTGACTCTTAAAGATCTGTTTGGATCCATGGGCCAAAAATTTAATGAAATAGATTATTATCGAATTCCATTGGCCCTATCACACCTAATGTCCTCTGATGGCTTCTGAAGCACCACTTTCTGTTCTTCCAGCTTCTAAGTGGCTGTGTGTAGCAGAAAGAGAATCCCAAATGTGTCATCTCTATGCATTAATTGCAGGGGGGGAAAATGATTCGACTCAGAAAGCTAAGTTAGTTAAGAGAAGGGGAACTTAGCCCAAGTCATGAGACGAACACTGCCAGGCATTAAGTCAAAGCCACACCCAGATTACATTGTTCTTGTAAATAGTTCCCTCCAAATGCAATATGTAAAACCATTTAAAAATAAAAATCTACATTTTGTAGGAAAAAGAATGATTGACAAAATGAACCAAGGAGTAAGTATGATAGATACTCATTTTCAAATGAGGAATTATGATTAGAGACATGTCCCTGAGTGAATCTGGAGCATTTATGTTGAATTTTTATTTAAAACACCCCATTGCTTTGCACTGTCCAGAATAATATAAGAATTAAAATAAGAGATGGTGTTGCAATACTTTTTAAGAATTACGAAGTAAGACTCAGGTGCTATCAGCAAGGTGACAGAAGTGGATGTAAGCCTCGTTTTGTCAGGCTTATTTAGACGCCGGCCCCTCTTCCCATTGTCCTCCCGCCGCGTGCTCAGAGCCCACAGCACCTCTGCTCACCTTTCATCTACTCACCCTCACATTTTCAGCCTCTGGGAACCTCAAGGCAAACCTTGGATCCTACAAAATGTCTATCCTCGGAGGCATCCACCTTTTTCTCCTACAGAGATTTCTGATTTTCTCAAGTATTTTTCAATAGCGAATTGGCAAACAATTAGTGTTGGAATAGCCAAAATGACGTGGAGGATGGAGAGAGGGATTGATATCCAAGTGCCATTTTTCATCAGCCGCAGGATCTTAGGAAAACTCTCTTCCCACTTTATAAGACTCAGTGCTGAAGAGAGCGAGAGCCCCCACAACTGAAGGCTCTTGCACCTTCGTCACTCATCTGGATCCTTACCTGGGAACCGATCTTTGACAATTACTTTGAAAGATCCTTTTTGCTTTTTATAACGTGAAGGCTGTTGGTTAATTCTTGTGGAGAATAACAGATTTCCCTGAGATATACTCATGGCATCTCTGAGAAGCTGAAGCAAGAATTAGGGTGAAGGGCGGTAAGAAAAAATGACCCAGAACAACCATGATTGGGCCGAGGAACTACCACTTCAGAAGAGTAACTGGCTCTTCACGACTGTACATACTCTGGTTGTCTTTTCGAAAAAAAGTGCTATGTACATACTCATCTGAACACTTGTCTTTGTGAGGCATAATTTTAATTGGAAATCGTGCATGCTGGTCAGTCAAGTAATATTGATTTCCTATTGTTAAAAATATGCTGGATAATTTAAAAATATGATTGTTATTATTTTCATGAGAAATATATGGCTGCTGTTAGAGGACAGAAAACATCAATTTCAAGAGGGAAATGCCCCAGTTCAAAGAAAAAACTAATTGTGAGGTATGTCAATCAATTGGTTGGGTGGGTGGCCCAAATGACCCATCCTATCGTCTTACTGAAACACCATTTAGGACCCCACAATCGAATTAACTAATTAATTCAGCTTGTATTAGGTAGTCCTGTTTAATTACAAGTAATAGATACTCAACCCAATGCATTTAAACCAAAAAAATTAATTTGATGAATACTGGGACAAGCAAAAAATATCTGAACAACCCCACTTAGAAGAAATGTAGTGATGCAGCTGGACCTTGGGAAAATCAGGGGCAGATAGTTTCTTTCTTATCTCTGTCCCTCTCTGGATCATGATTCATCCTACTTTTTCCTCCAGACCAGCTTCTGAGGTACGCAGATGTGCTACATCTCACGAGCTCACGTGGCAGAACAATCCGCTCGGAGCCCCAGTGTGTCACGGTCACGAGCACTTGGTTGAGACCAGCCCCAGAGCCTCGAGCCCCAAAACTAAAAATTCTACTGGAAATTATTTGATTAGTCCAGCTATATACCAATCCTTGGATTAATTACCTGAGGTCAAGAGACTAGAGTTATATTTAATAAAATTGCTTCCCACATGATTGTTTGAATCAGGAAATGGCAATTCCTCCCCAAAACTGTTTATCAGTTTCTGCCAAAGCACCTTTCAGTTAGAACTCAACTCCTACCTAGTTGATCTTCTCAGCACTAACGTGAGCAGATCCTTATGCTTTATTAATTTTCCATACCCTCAGCCATTGTTTTTTTCTATAGCTATAGGTTATAGTAAACAAATTTACATAGCATATTATGGAAGACAATAGAAAACTTTTCTTGTGCAATCTCAGTATTAGTTTTATGTAAATATGCCTGTTATCATAGGGTTCAAGAAAAGCAGTCCATCATTGATCTAACTGATAATCATGATAAGATGGGATGTCAAATCAGACAGGGGTTGTCCTAGGTTCTGGAGAACACATGTTCACATTGCAAACTGAGGATGAAGATTTAATGACAGTTGGACAAGGCAAAAAAGTGTTGTGAAGGAGAGAAAGACAAGAGAGAGAGATGGAGGTAGAGAGAAAGGAGAAGGGGGAGAGAGAGAGAGCTCTTTCTTGCTTGCTTGTGAGCTGAAAGTCAGGAAGTTTCCACACTAGGGAAGCAGTGTTTATGGCCGAGGCTGTGAAATAGTAAAATAATCATAAATTAACCTAGTAAGATATTAAAAAAAACTTCATGAGTTTTGCCCAGAGTAACTTTACTTTGTACATACATTGATGTAATTTTAAAATCAATGCAACAAAATAGGGTGCTTAATTTTTATTTTCAGATGGGTCCTAAAGAAATGAAAAACTCTAAAAAAAGAAAAAAGATCTAAGCATTTTTTTAAAAAACAGGAAAGTAAAATTCCTTGTCGATGTATTTATCTAGAAATATTTTCCTTCACATACACTCTTGGAATAAGGATTACGTGTATAGATATACTTATGTTTAACACAAACTCCTAAATACACGATGAAAATGTTTCAGAAAGTTCTAGAGTATGTAGAGAAGAAAGGCGAGTCAATGCGAACAATAGTCTTTCAGAATTATCCCTTCGATGTACTCTATCCTTTCATGCAATAAAAAGCCGCGGCTGCCGTATTACAGACCTTGGATTTAAAATAAAGCAAGCCATACTCTTTGTTTATTAATAGTTTTATTTCCTTATTTCACCGATAGACTTACGGGATAATATCACCACAAAGTTGCAGGCATTATTTTATAGTACAGACAATTGACTTATCTTCAGGAGAAAATAAAAATGGCATATGACATACCTAAAATGACCGAGGAAGTGCTGGCCACTAGGTAATAAAAACAGGTTAAAATTCAGTGCCTTTGGTAAAGATGGGGACACTATTTTAGAAGCAACTATGATACATGCCTTTTGCTCACAAAGCAAATATATAGCCATCTCTTTTTGGACAGTGGTTTCCTGCTACACCCTCATGAATTAGAAGGATGTGATCACTGAACATTTCATAAACATTTCCTGGGAAGCTTCCTGCCTAGAGAAATCAAGGTGCTGATTCACAGACTCGAAAGCTCATTTTAATTTAACTAGCCCTCAAACATGCACCAAACTTTGTGACAGTTCCCATATGTTAAAAACAGAAGGGCATTGCTCACATGTCAACTTCACGTAGTTCTGTGCACAAGCCCTGGAGAATTTCTCCAGTGTTGTGTGTAGGGGGCAGAACACACCCATGCACTGCATGAGGGATGAACAGAGGAGAAAGCTTTTGTTTAATTGTTTACAAAACAGAATACATTCTCCCCTAACTTTACATGCCAAGCAAACCTGCATGTGAGGATATTTTAAGCCAAACTAGAGACTTTCATTTGTGCAAACAGAAAAGTCACATTTATGGGCTCTCCAGGCCCTCCCCATACTTCTCTGACCAGGACAGTCAGGACCAGGTAGAGCTGACCAATCTGGTAAAAAGTTTCTGAGTTCCAGAGGTACAAGAGGGAGTTGATTTTTTTCCTTTCTGTACTCTTAATTATGTTCCCTACTTCAAATATCTATTTTAAATATTGCTCTTTGTTGCTTAGACATACTTTATTAGATAGCCATAATCTTAACGAACCATTCTTCCTCTAAGTTACTTTTCCAACTCAATGACCCTTTCCTACAGTAGCAGTGTGGGGCACTGATGTGCACATAATTCTGATAAATATTTATGTTAATTAATAAGGACTTTATTAAACATTCAACAACATTTAGTGAATGTCTACTCTTGGAGAGACATCGTGACAGCCGCAGGGTACAGACAGATGAACAAGACCCATTTTCTGTCATCAAGGAATTCACAGAATGCAGGATAAAATTCGGCATGTAAATTACAGAATCCTAAGCATTTTGGACTTTCAGAAGGAACAGTAATAAACTAATGCTGGGGATAATCTTTTTAGTTTGAGAGTGAGTTACTGGGTTCTAATGTGGGTCAGGAAGGTGTTGTCACTACTTCTCTGCAGGGAAAGTTATGGCCTTTTCCATTCCCCTTCATGTAAGACGTCTTAAGCAACTGAGGCGAGGGCCACCTTGGATCTCAGATGAACGTTTGGGGTGGTCCAGCGCAGGTAGAACTCCTCTGTGTTTCCTCTGGAGCAACCACAGGCCTAAGGCCCTACAGAAGCCGTGGGTGTCCACTTCCTATGCCCAAGTGCCTTGTCCACCCCTGTGGTGGAGCTGTGAATGTACGTCCTGCCCATTTTGGAGACAGTCGATAAAATACAAATGGATGTTGGCTATAGTCGCTTTTCTAACTTGTCTTTATTCATTTTTATTATCATGACATGAGCCTCCTTTCTCAGGCAGGAATATAAAAGCCAGACAAAGAAAATGGAATGCTTTAGTTCTAAAGATCCCAGGGTTCTGTCCCCAGGAGCAGTCTCTCAGGTCTGGAATATTTACTCACACAGCACCAATCCTGGTAAAGCCTGGATTCCTATACAGTAGAGGCATGAAAACATAAGGAGAGAGAGCGTGACCTAAATCTGCTGAGAGAAGTAGTAAAATTTCTGGACCTGGTTTGGGCTGGAGCTTACACTGCAGAACCAAACTTGCTGCATTACATTTGAGAAAAATGCTCTTTGGGAGGGGGTGGTAGAAGCAGGGCTGTTAGGTTGAAGGGAAGATAAGTGTTCTGGGTATTGTGCTTGCTGCCGTTTCACTCCCATTAGGAGAAACACCACCGCAAAACCCAGATGAACATGCGCTACCCAGTCACCCCACCTGAAAGGTTGTCAGGCCCGACTGCCATGGTATCTGAAACAGTAAAATTCCAGCTTACCAACAAATCATGAGACTTCTATAGATTCCGTGGCACTGGAATATAAGTTAATAGCTCTGAAGGATTATAAAATCAGAAATTTTCAAGTGTTCATCAGATTGCCCATTTACATTCATCACTGTGGTGATTTGCTGAACACGAGGCCTCCATCTTGACCTGTTTGCTGTCCGAAGGCAAATTAAGGTGCTTTTGTGTTGTTAATTAGTGTGAGCTCACGGAGACAGCCCAGAGAGTTGGAGAAGGTAAGTGACATGCATGGCAGCAGACAGCTTCAGTGGCCCTCTGAGGTGCTTGGGGTGCACTGTCCAGTTTCTCATTAATGTCCCCATCTGGGAGTCATCTCTACTCAGAAGAATGGGACACCCAGAATAACCCCCGGGCTCTGCCTGTCTCGTTTGTCTGCATGGGGCTTCTTAGTGCACTCGAGCTTCAGCATTCTTCTCTGTCCTGAGGCAGACCCAAGGCAGCCACCTTTACATCAGACTCTGCCCTCCCACTTCTCACAGTCGATGCTAAGGGGCTCTTGTCCCTCCCTGAGCAATAACTTTGCACGTGCACCACTGTGGGCTGGCATGAGAAGCCGGTATACTTTCTAGATCTTTAGCCAGTGCAGCCTCTATCCTTATGATATGTTTGTTTCCTTGCTGTCAGAGTCCAGAACTATTATACATGAATGAGTGAATAGAAACGGAACATACGATGAGAGTCCAGGCTATATTTAAGGCAAGAATGATTCAGGATAATATGGAGAACTAGAAGAAAGACCACAGGAAGGTGATGGGCCACAGGGAGCAGAGCCGTGGGAAACAGTGGGCCAGGTAGTTGACTGCTTTGTCCATCTGGCAAGTCCTGGAGAACCGAGAATGGGAGAATGGGCATGTGTGTGTGTGTGTGTGTGTGTGTGTGTGTGTGTGTGTGTGTGTGTGTGTGTATGTGTGTTGGGGGCTGTTCTTCATGTGCAGTTTATTTTAGGTTTGTTTTGCCCTTTCCAATAAAGAGAATCATTCTCTGCAAACGTCATTCATAGGGAATGAAATAGTTTGATTCCCTGTTTGGGGATAAAGACACCGTGATCTTACATAAATGCCGAATGCCTTCTCTATGACAAACCCTTTGAGAAATGAATGGTAGCTATGTTGGAGCATAAACACTCACTACGTATCTTTGATTACACTTCTGAATTCTCCATATTCAAAGAAATCTATCTTTCTTATTTGCTTTCTCTGAGAACATCCTAAGAGTTGGACATACCTTTCTATAAACATAATCAGTAGACAGTATTTAAAAGCAGCTTTCATCCACGAGATTTGAGAACAATTCTGTAATTAAACCAAACTAGTAACTGAAAAGGAGAGCTAGTCTAGGGTTTGTTTCTTTTTTGCCTTTATCAGCAGCATAAAAGGACAAGGATCAGGAGATAATCACGTTCAAGAAGGATTGTTATTAACCTTCGCAGTCTGACAAAGCTCAGGGCTTTTTCATTTCTTAAATGTAAGTCTAACTTTTTCTAATACAGGAAGCAGCCCTTTGGAAGGAAGGAAGGATAGGAGTTTAAAAGGAATGGGAATTGCTGAAGTACTGGAGACGTGAATCCACATTCCCATATTTATTAGTGTTGGCCAACTGGAGTAAGAAAATATAGATGCAGTTGCACACCAGACATTTCACAAGTGGAGAACATAACATTCCGTAGATTGCTATACACATTATAAAATAGTCTCTGGTTTTTCTTATTCTTTGGTTAAATGTGGGCCAAAAAAAAAAATCATTCTTCCTATCATGCTGATTTGCATTTTTCCCCCTCGTCATGTGATTTAAAACACAGTGGTGGGGGGATGGTCTGTTGAGGCTCCACCACGTTTAACTGAGGCGTGGGTTTCAACGTGTATTGAAGACGCAGTTGACTCTTTGCCACCTGGGTACTTGCTGATGACAAGACGGTGACAGTTTTCCTCTTCTGAGCCACAGGAAAGCTCAGTGAAGCCATCGCTCAAGTGGACCTTAAGGAATCACTTTCAAGGGACAGCAGGGCTGAACACTGAAGAGTAATATTTATCCACATTAAATAGACACTTGGTGAAGGATGCATGAATATTTCTTCATATAAACATAGCACGAAATTAAATAGTTCAGAAACGCAGACACCACTGCGTCGGTCACCTGTAAACACCAGCTCACGCTGAACGCAAGAGCAGCTTCCAGCCCGGCGGCAGGCGCAGGACGCGGAGGCCGGGACGCTGGGGAGGTTTGGCCCCAGCCCGCGCCCCGCCTCCCCGCCTCCCCGCCCACAGCCCGGCGGACTGGGACGGAGGAACCGCAGCGGCAGCGGCGACGGGGATGCGGCCGCCGCGGCCCCGCGCCCAGGCGGCCCGGAGCCCTCGCCCGGCTCAGAGGGGAGCCCGCCAGCGTCGCTTAAAAGGCAAGGAAATCCGTGTCGCGCAGTGCTTTTCACAGTGTCACAGTTTCTCACGAGTACGTGGGACTCCCTAGGCCCCGCCGACGACTGGGCGAAGGTCCCCGAAGCGCGCCAGGCAGCGGCGACCGCAGCTCGAAGCCGGGCGGCGGCCCTTCGTCGCCGCGGAGCAGGCGGGGGGCCGGGACCGCGTCCTCGCTCCTCGCGGCGTCCTTGGCTTGACCGTCCGCGCTGCTGGGCGACGCTCCGACGCGACGCTGCGGCCGCGCTTCCAGGCAGGTCGGATGGCAGCGACTGGGTGGAGGCGTTCGGATCCGGGCGACTGAATTCAAACGCGGGTGCAGCTGGCCCGGAGCTGAGGGGCCCCTCCGAGGCCGCCCCGGGGACCGTGGGCTCCGCCCAGACCCCGCCCCGCGGCCGCGCTCCCTACTGGGCGCTCTCCAGGGAGGCTTGTAGCGCGCCGCCCTGGCTGCCGAACGTCACGCTGGGTCGTTTTCACGTTTCGTTGTGTTAGGATCCTAGAGAACGTTAGTTACCAGAGCACTGAAAGCACGGATTGCAGGAATCCTTTGCTAGTTAAGTGATTCCCGTTAGATTATATACACTATGTGTGCGTGTGCGCAGAACTCACACCCACACACCCACACACACATACATTATACTTATAGATTTTTATTGGTACGAAACTTGAACTGCACAAAACAGTACTGGGCGAGAATCAAGTCCACAAATAGAGTTTAACAACACACCAGAGAGAAGATGGCGGCTTTACTGGGACAAGGAGGTTCAGCTTTGCAAAGCACGAAATAATTTCAGAGCCACAGATTCACTAGCCTGACGTCATCCCCGGAACTGGGTCTGCACTGACACTTTCGGGATACTGGAAAAGAAGGTGGCAACTTGGGCTGGCGAGTTATGCTCATCTGAGATTCCAGAGCTAATGGGAATGAAAATAACCAAGCAGGTCAATTTGGGTGTACGACTGCTGTGCAACGATTTTTTTTTCCTCTTTAAGAAAAAACAGTCTATTTCAGAATAAATTTCTTTATATTCAGTATTTTTTTTTCTGAATCGGTATTTGACTTTTTTACGAAAATGGGTTTATTCAGTGGATCAGTGAACAGACAGCTTCTTCCACATCTGGGTGATAAGAACATGTTTATCATCACCAGCAATCATCCCCACCCTCACCTTGCTCCCTGTAAGGTTTGTGGGTCGATGTGTGCGTTTGACCACTGCTAGCGAGGAACCCTCACCCTACAAGGCCTGCTCAGGTGCGCGCTTGTGGAAGATGACCGACTGTCTCTGCTGGTACTGGTGCTTCCGCCGCTTCCTCTTGTCACACTGGCAGAGCAGCAGCATCTTGAAGGTGGTTCTGAATGTTTTGTTGCACAGGGCATAGCACACGGGGTTCACGGTGCTGTTGATGTAACACAGCCAGTAACCCAGATTCCAATAGGTTTTGGGTATGCAGCTGTCACAAAAGGTGTTCACCAGAACCATGATATTGTAGGGAGTCCAGGTAATGATGAAGGCAAGCAAGATGGCGCTGAGGGTCTGGGCTGCTTTCTTCTCTTTGATGAGGGACATGCGTTTCCGCTTAGTGATCTGACTCCTGGTCTTCAGGGCAAACCTCTTGGCCAGAGTGGCTTCCTTGAAGGACAGGGGAAGAGTGGCCGTGGTCTTACCCACTGAGGAGTTGACCTCAGAGGTCTTGGCTGTGTCCACGGTGGACTCTAACTGAATGGGAAGCTTGGAGAAGCTTTTCTGAAAACTGCCTCCATCATCCATGCTCTTCTGGGCCTGCAGCTTGCTGGCCTTCCTCTCCAAGTCCACTGTCCCCAGCTCCTCATCGGGCACCTGCAGGTTGTCTGATGAGGGCAACTTGGTGGAATTCAGGATGGTGCTGTGACCTGGAAGCTTGAGCACAATCGAGTAGATGGCTCTGGTCTCCGAGCCAATGTCCTCCTCATCGGAGGAGGCGGAGTTTTCCAGGGAGGCAGCAGCATCGTTGTTATTCCAGCTGTCACTGCTGCTGTGGTCCTGGTCCATCTGCTCAGCGTTGGGCTTCCAGCTCTTGGTTGTGAACCAGAAGTGGCAGCCTGCATACTTCCTCCTAGCCGAGCGTTTCATGCTTTGCTGCTGAAGCTCATAGCTGCTGCAGCTTCGAGAGCTGCCTGTGGGGTGGACAAAGGTTTCTGCCTCTGCTTCTGTCCCAGAGGCTTGCAGCCCAGCAAGCTCCTTGGTACGCTTTTCGGTTTCCTTATAGATCCTCCAGTATAAAATAGTCATAATGGTGACGGGCATGTAAAATGCAGCGATGGCCGTGCCAAAGGTGATGGTGGGCTCACTGAGGAACTGAATGAAGCATTCTCCTGGGGGCACAGTTCTCTTCCCAACAAAGTACTGCCAGAACAAGATGGCAGGAGCCCAGAGGATGAAGGAGATGACCCAGGCCAGACCTATCATCACACCAGCTCTTTTTGTTGTCCGTTTGGCTCGGTATGTGAGTGGCCTTGTGATGGAGAAGTACCTGTCAAAGCTGATGACCAGGAGGTTCATGACCGAGGCATTGCTGGCCACATAGTCAATGGAAAGCCAGAGGTCACAGGCCAAGTTCCCTAAAGCCCAGCGGTTCATGATGATGTAGGTGGTAAACAGATTCATTGAAAAGACCCCAATGATCAGATCAGCACAGGCCAAACTTAAGAGAAAGTAGTTATTGACTGTCTTCAGCTGCTTGTTGACCTTAAATGCCACTATCACTAGGATGTTGCCAATGATTGTCACCAAGGCCAGGACGCCCGTTAAGAATGCAATGAACACCACTTGCCAGATGGTATGACCTCCCAGAGGGTCACTGGTGGTGCCATTTGGAGAGGAGAAATTCCCAGCTGCTTGAGCAATGTTGTAGCTGCCAAAATGAGTTACTGTTCCTTGGGGCAGCCCTGCCTCTGAGGGGCCATGTATCCAGGAAGAGCTGATGTTTGGAAACAAAGGCGAGGTCGTATTATTGTGAAAGGTCATTGTGATTCTCTGACATAGTCTGGGGAGGAAAGAGAAAAGATGGAGTTAGGAAGGTGTCTGCCTTATTTCAATCTGTTCGTTGCATTGCATGTTGTAAAAGACGTGGAGGACCGATTACAGGATGCTGAACCTCAGAGAGTTAAGAACATCAAGTTCATTCTCTTACTTTAAAGATGAGGCATCCAGTAAAGAAGAGGTGGTACATACACACAATGGAATACTAGTCAGCCGTAAGAAAGAAACAAATCCCACCATTTGCAACAACATGGATGGAGCTAGAGGGTATTAAGCTCAGTGAAATAAGACAGGCAGAGAAAGACAAATACCAAATGATTTCCCTCATTTGTGGAGTATAACAACGAAGCAAAACTGAAGGAACAAAACAGCTGCAGACTCACAGACTCCAAGAAGGGACTAGCGGTTACCAAAGGGGAGGGGTGGAGGAGGGTGGGTGGGGTGAGAGGGAGAAGGGGATTGAGGGGTATTATGATTGGTACACATGGTGTGGGGTGGTCACCGGGAAGACAGTGTAGCACAGGGAAGACAAGTAGGGACTCTGTGGCATCTTACTACACTGATGGACAGTGACTGCAATGGGGTATTTTGGGGGGACTCGATAATAAGGGTGAATGTAGCAACCACATTGTTTTTCTTGTGAAATCTTCTTAAGAGTGTATATCAATGATACCTTAATAAAAAAAAAGGTGAGGCATCCAGGGAAGGCAGAGATTCATCTGTTTGAGCACAATTAGCTAGTAGCATGTGTTGAATTGTTCTTTCCTCCACATTTTCCTCATATCTAAATATATACTACATATGCTTACACATCAAACAAAATCTTCCTTATCTCTCTTACTTTAAGAAGAAGGGGAAAAATAATAGATGCTTATTCTTTTTATTGAACAATGAACACACTTTGCTTTGGCTGTCAGGATGCTCAGAGCTCAATTTAGTGAAAAAACAAATCATAGGAGAGAGTATTTTGGACACTGCCTACATGGTACACAATGTGCAAATCATCATATGCATTATCTCATTTAATCCTTAAAATAACCACATTTTACAGGAAACTGAGACACAGAGTTAAGTAATTTGTCCACGTATTCAAGCTAACAAGAGAGGGTGGAGACGGAAGCACAGATAATCCGAGCCTATTGCCTCCCTGTTTACCTGTGATGTTGCCCTGCCTCTCCACCAGCTTGTTCAGATATTGCATACAGCTAGCCCCTCCTGTTTAAAACTCATTATATATCCCTTTAAAGGTGAAATTGTCATGCATTTAAAAATTAATGAGATAACACTTGTCATCTAAAGGATGAGCAAAATATAAATGATTTGCTGCGTGCAGTATTAACAACGTGAGGGAAATAATTTTGTGTTCTTGGATGCAGTATCAATTGGTCCACAATTTGAAAGGTAACTTGGCAGTATCTGTCAAAATAAAAATGCACAAAATCCCAGGTCCCAGGAGCTGTCTGAGAGCACGTATGTGTAGAATGTGTGTGTGTGTGTGTGTGTATATATATATATATATATATATATATATACACACACACACACATGCACATATGCACAAAAATACATGGACATATTAAAAAACACATCTATACTTACATACATACATGCACTTACATATATTCACTTCAGCACTATTTGACATAGTAGAAATTGGAAATGTTCTAAATATTCGAATATATTATTCTATTACAGAGAAGAATAGTTTAAGAACTCCTGTGTAATCCATCATTATTTACAAATCTACCTTGCACTAATTTCCACAGGTAATTGATGGGTTTTTCTTCTTTCCTTCTTTTTGCTTCTCTAGGTTTTAATAGATGTTGTCAACTCATCTTTATCTCCAACTCCCTCTCACTGAGGGCAGATCCATATTTGGACAGGGCTCTAGGCTCTTTGGGGCACTCAGCTGCATTATGGTTGCTTCCAAGATACATATACAGAAGATCTGTCTGCTGTCTCTCCCTCCACCCAGGTCCAGTTAACCACAGACTTAAAGGTGTTGGCTTTGGTATCTTCCCCACTGCACCTGCAACTATGCAGATGGCTGAGGACACACTTTTCTTCAGTCACACACCTCTGTTCAGCATCCTGCCTCTGAGGTTAATAAACAATGATCCATAGAAGTTTCAGATGCTTCTCCAGTGTCCTCTACTATGTATGCCCAGATAAGCATTTGGTTTCTTTACATGACCACCCTCATTCACACATTGCTCTTCTTCCTGCACACATCCTTGCGAATATATACTCTCAGAACAGCCTTTAACTCCCCAGAGCTCTCTGAACACAGCAGCCAAGCCTCCTTGTCCACTGTGTGGGCTGTGTTACAGCCATTTACACTCCTGCCTTCCTCCCCTCCCCGTGCCCACCCCATCCCCATCTGAATCTCACCTAACCTTCTATAGCGCCTTTTATAATTCTTAAAACACTTTATAAATCTCTGCTATCATTTCCCATGGAATTGATCATGTTCTGTATTTATTTTGATCACCAATGCCATGCTGATTTTATTACAAATAAGTATAACGACTAAGAATCCCAGTTTGTTATATTTGTGCTGCTGATAAATCTGTCTCCTTTCATCCTTTCTTCTTCCTGTCAATGCCACGCAGTGGATGTCTGCTCTTTGTCTTTCCTTCAGCCATTCTTTCGGAAATGGCCTGCCATCCACAGTATGTATTTCTGGATAGGTATCAATCACATGGTCCTGACTTGTCTGTCTCAGCAATGGGCCGGGAGAATATGCAAACAGGAGCAGTAAGAATAACTTTGGGAAATTGATATGGATCCTGGAAAGAGAGAAGGTAATTCTCTGTTCTTTGGGATTCCTAGGCGCTGGTGACTCTATTTACATCCACATGGAAAATCTGAGAAGCAAGCAAACATAGGGGGAAGATATGGGGGAGGGAGAGGGATGGGAGAAAAAATGGGGACCAGAGACCACATGGTCATGATAGTCTCTCAAACCTGGATCAAGCCACTCCTGAGGTCCATGTCACCTCCTCCTCCTCGCAGGTTATGAGAGCCAACATAGTTGCCTTTGTTTTCTGGAGACCTGAGATAGGTCACGTCACCTATGTATGAAGCATCCTGATTAACATACCTGTTATCATGAACACTGACACTTGCTTATGTTCTCACAGCTAGCTTTAAGTTATGATTGGTGCTGCGTAATTTAATGAACTATGGGCTCTGCCCTCCATGGACTCACTCCCTGTATGAGGCAGGGGGCAGGAATAATTAAAAAACAGAGTCATTTAGGCATTGTTAAACTGCCTCCTGGGTGTATTCACATCACATCTGACAATTCAAAAGCAACTTAATTGCTCAGTTGGCTGATGTTAGTGAAGAATATGAGTAGGAATTTTAGAAATAGGCCTAAACTCCTTTAGCTCACTTCATCCCACGAATCTCCAGAGAATCAGAAATTGTATAATATTCCACTCCAGTGAGGCTTTGTCGGAACACAGAAAATAAAAGAACCCAGACCTGAGGGAAGGCACCTCCAGGCAGGTCTAGCCCTGTGCAGTGCGCTCATTGAACGCCTGTGCTAGTGCGTCTGGAGTCCAGGGGCTTCTCGGCTGATCATTACGAAGCCTGTGAACCACGCACTGCCAGGCAGGTGATCTTTGACCTGAATGCTTTGGCAGATCTACCAATGGCCCTTGTTCTTCTCATGATTCAGCACTAACTTAATATCTAATGCCTGTTAGAAGTTTTCATATAGGTGCTTTTTCTTACTTTTAAAGTGTTCCATTCTCTGCCCATTATACACTGGATGTAGATTATGAGCTAAGCAAACATTTTCGTGTCACAAAAGGACCATTACAGGAGAATGACCTGTGGTTACTTGCTCACCCACATGATACAATAGCCAAAGAACGATGATTGTTAATAGTTAAGAACCATGCATTCGCTCCAGATGACTGCAATCAAGTTGCCTTGTACTATCTTCACACTTGAAAGCAAAAAGAAGGCAGTAGGCCTGGTAGATGACATGTCATTGAGGAAGAGAAGGTCTTTTGAGCAAGCAGTGGAACATAAGAGCAAAGCACATTACCAAAATCTCTGATGACTTATGGCTGTGAGGAGAGATGTCCAGGGAGTCACGGACGCTCATTTGATGCTACAACAGAATGAGATACATTAACATCATTTGTATTACTAAATATGACACTGTGGATCCCAATGAAAATGGCAGAGCAGGAGGATTCTGAGCTCACTGCCTCCTACAGACACGTCAAGGCTGCAAATACATAATCGAGCAGCTCACTGAGAAAAGCCGGAAGACTAGGAGAATGGCTCTTTCACAGCTAAACATATATAAAGAAAAAGCCACTTCGAGGGGCAAAGAGGCAGCCTGGTCAGGGCCCATACCACCTGGCACGGAGACCCACAAGTGGGAGGCATCATAGGGGCCCGCTCTGAGGGGAGAGGGGTTCAGGACCCACATCAGGCACCCCCCCCACCCTGGGGACCAGCTCCAGGAAGATGGGCCCCTTTAACATGTGGTTCTGAAAATCTCTTGACATCTTTTATCAATGTTTAAAATGAGAAAGTGAAGCAGAAAATCTAGAAAAAAACTCAACAGTTTGACAGGACTTAGTTTAGGGGATAGTGAAGGAGGTTTGTGAGAAATTGATTCCCTCCATAGTTGTGGAAGAAAAATGTTCTGGAATTATAAATCTGTATAATATTTAGTTAACATTTTAAAATAAAAACGTGTAAATACCTAACATGAAAACACATGTAAAAGTGCCTAGAGAAACCTAAAAGGCCGATATAAATGTGTGGCATTTTTCAATGATGAATTCCAAGGAGGCAAACTCATTTTATTTCCTCTAAGCTGTACGAACAGTATCTATTCTGAAAAAAAGGATTGGGAGTTCCCAATTTTTAAGCCCTCCAGGCTGATTAAAAATGTATAAATTACTCTTGCCTAGAAGTCTAAATGAACCCTGTCTCTATTATTATTTCAATTATGAAAGCTGAGAGGAAAATAATCTTTGCAGGTCACAACCATGCTTTTTTCTAGGACCAACTATTTCGTGTTACTTCCATATTCAGGATCCAGTATGCATCACTTTTCAGGGCTTGTTTTGGGTCTTTCTTTGCCTTCTTTGCTAAGCATGTTTCTATTTTACCGTCATAATTCATCACATATTCAACCACGAAGAGGACTTTTCCTATATCGCGGTCAGGTGAAAGGAAATACCAGCGCCGGCCACTAGGTGGCAAAACAGGCTGGGAGAACAATCTGCTGGCCTGCGCCGGGTGGCACCGTGTGTCCCCAGGCTGGGGACCAGACCTTCAGCTCTGCTCAGTCATGCAGTCTCCGGGGGATATCAGAAAGGGCCAGCAGCCCTCTGCAATCAAACGTGTCTTTCACGGAAATCGAACCTTTTCAGACTTGCACGTTCAGAATCAAATTCGGTGAACTTAGCTCTTGTTATTTCAAGTTGCAAGAGGAAAGACGTGCCCTAATATGGCGCAACTGTGCACGTTGCCAACAAAACAACCCGGGAAGCCAAAACTGGAATAATTGCCATTTACAAAAAGAAAGCTTGTTTTTTTTTAAAGTTGAGGTGTCACCCCGTCTTCACTGGTTGCTATTTGTCATAGGTTTTATTCGACTTGACAAGATGAATGCCGGACGCTTACTGAACCCTTGCCTGGGTATGGCTTGTGCACAGAGCTCTTGGAGAAACACGGTTTTACCTCCGAAAACAAAAGCCTGAACTAGACTAGTGAGTATTTGCCTCAGCACTCTCAAGCCTGATACCTTCTGGTGTTAGAATTTCTAGAGAAATGTTCAGAAGAAGGCGGCAAAGGTGAAGCCGTCCCTTTAAAACCTCTGAAGGGCCACTTTGCCCAGAGGGGCCAACTCTCTCTCTCTGCCATTATCCTCTCCTGGGAAAAAGAGGGAAAGAATGGGCTCTGTTCTCCTGCAAACCTCTACTATCCAAGATTTATAATTTTTTCAATATTGTGAAAATTTGTTGTTTATTTTGGAGATGGTGCTTTTGCAATGGAAGACGAGGAACGGAGCTTTAAAAATGGTGTTAGAGCTAACGTAATTGGAGAAATAATCCTGATAAAAAACCTCGTAGTGAAAACAGTCATTTGGGGCCAAATATTTTTAGCACATCAAGGATGTACTGAAAGGCTACCTGGTGAAGAAAGTTTTTTTGGTTTGATATTTATGTTTTAATGATTACTTTATTAGACTAATTATGATTTTTTTCAAGGTCCATACTTAACCGAATATTTGTTTTGTATCTGGACAGAGTTTGCACATCTGTCTTTTAAACTTTAGCTTATTTGCACCCCCAACTCACATATGTACAGAAAACTCTATGTTTACAAAGAGAGCAGAAGAAATGTGAGAGGCATGTAGAAAACAGTGTTCAAGCCCTGCCATGGCACATTAGGGTCAGGAAACATACCGTTTCTGCCGTGTGGGAAAATTGCCTGAACCCTCTGATCCCGCTTTCTCATCTATAAAATGCGGATTACCATCCTTGAGGATTAGACAGAATGTGTGCAGAGCTCTCAGTAAAGCCCAACTGGCCCATAACAGTTTCTCAAAAATGGTAGGGCTAATATAATGTTTTTCTATGGTTTGTGATATTACAGAATGGCCTTCTGCAAGGCTAAACAAGAGCTCACATTTGTTGAGACATTTGTCCTCAACTCAGGGTGAATTTGTCCCCAGCTGGCAATGTCTGGAGACACTTTTCTTGTCACAGTGCGGGGAGGATGTGCCCTTGCATCTAGCGGGTAGGGGCCAGGGCTAGTGATCAACAACCTATGAAGCACAGGACAGCCCCGTACAAACAAGAGTTATCCAGCCTGAGAGGCCCCTAGTGCTGAAGATCAGAAACTCTAGTATAAAGAGAAATACTAAAGATCCAGAAAAATGCTGTAGTGTTTTCTGTTTGCCAGGAAATCTAGAAAATGTCATAGTACTGATAAGCCTGGCAAACTCTAAGGCTCTTCAAGAATTGGCTCACAATCAATTTCTCTGGAAATCACCCTCCACACTCTCACCAAGGATGAATCTCAAATTCATTTATTCAACTCTTCAGTCGAAGGTCATTGTGTTTGTGTGCTCCCTGCGGGCCTGAGACTGAGGATGGAGTTCTTGCTCCCCAGAAGCTGCTCTTTGGAGATACCAGCAACTAAACAAAATCATGGCAATTGAAGGGGTTGTGTGAATAATCAACTTTGCTCGAGTCACTGAGGAGGTAGCAAAGGAGAGGATATTTTGTGAGTTTTGAGGAATAAAATTCCAGGCTGCCAAGAAGTAAAGAAATAGCACAGCCTTCCCAATACAGGGAACAGCCTATGCAAACTCCACCCCTCATGTTCCTGGCACACCCTGCATTTCAATCTGTTTTAGGGCACATGGCATTTCAATTTCTCTCTCAGTTCACCCAAGGCCTCTGGGGGAAGGTACTATCTTCTTCTACTGCACATTTTACTCAGGGATCTAGCAGTTTCTTCTGCGTGGTGGACCCGGAACTACTGCCTGCACTCCAGCATTACTGAGGTGAACACAGTTAGCTTTGGACAGGAGAACTGAAAACAAGAGCTCAAGGGGATAAAGCTGGGGAGAAGGTTAAGGCCGGCCGAAGAGAGGTTGCACTAGATGCGCAGAAACTTGGAGGGAGTGAGAGCCACAGGTTCCAGAGGCAGCTGGAGGGAAGGCGGAGAAACTAGTTTGGATTTCTCAAGGGACCTCGGGTATAGTGGCATTCAGCTGAGACTGACCCACAGAGAGAAGCGATTCAGGGGATCCCATTCTCAGGAAGGAGGGGGCTGGGGGAGGGGAGCACTGCCCCACAGCCAGGTCCCCAAGGGGCTGTCCCGGCCTCTTCCACATCAGAGAGAGAGAGGAGGTCCCAAGTAGCCACACCATCTCTCCAAATGTCCATCGGTAATGGGTACAATACACCAACACTGAGTTTTCTGGGAAAGTAAGGATCACGTAATACAAAAGTTATATATTGCATCCTCTGATGTACTCTTGGCCTGGCACTGTTAATGTTTGTCACAGACCCTAAGGCACCTAGGACTCAGCGGGTGACAGACAGCTGGGATTGGAGCCCCCTCTTGCCATTTAGAGCTGTGGGGCCTCAGGGATTCCCAGTACCCACACCAGAAAATGGAGAAGAGTAATGCTGTGTGGGGATTAAGCAAATTCACTGAGACAACAGGTGACACGTCGGATACCCGTGCCATCATCATTTGTGGGTGTTTTGTAAGTGAGAGTCCCCTCCCCCTGCTTCATGGCCACACCCAGAGCAGAAGGCCCTGTGATTTGCCAGCAAGGGGGCCACGGTGAGGCATCCAAATGCACCGGCAGCCAGCCGCCTGTGTCATCACCTGGTTAAATATTTGAAATACCACTTCTTGTATATATGTATTTTCATTTTACTATTGGGTTGTAAATCTCTCTGGGACACATCAAAGGCACTTTTTTTCTTTTGGTGTATGTGCGTATGTCTGTCTTAGAATCCCTAACTGTGATTAAAATAAAGTGGCTCTGCATAGATAACATGTTTAGTGGATTGTTACTTGATGCATATAGTTTTGTTGATGATATTCAGTTTTTCTTATAAGAGTAAGTCTGGCAAGAAAATGCTAATGATCAAAATGAATTCTACTGAGAGAGAGGAAAAAATGGAGAATGGGGAGGAGATAGTCTATGAAGTGGGAAAACCCCACCAGTATTAGGAAAAGCAAACTAGTGAAATGGCTTTAGGATGCTGAGCACGGACTTTTATAGACATGGCTGGGGGAATAAAAAGCGTTATGGGAGCGATAGGAAACCATGGGGATGAACACAAGGTGCCACAATTTTATTTTGATTTCTATTATTCTTTCAGGGACACACACACTTTCTAAGTTCTTTTTTATGACCGTAATGACAAACATCACGAAGACCTCAGGGTGCTGCGGGCTTTGACCTCATGGTTTTCCTCCCACTACTGATGGCCTCTGTCCTTCAGGGAGCCGGGCGCTTTCCTCAGCGATATGCCCGTATGCACTCACCGAATGCTCACAGTTATCACAGCAGGGGGACGCTATCAGGCTTTCTGCTGCAAGTGGGAAGAAACTAGCTCACTAAGCGGTTAATGATTTCACTTATATGTGGAATCTATAAAATGAAACAAACAGAACAAGAAATAGACTCATAAACACAGAGCATAACTGGTTGTTGCCAGGGGGAGGGGATGGGTGATGGATGAAATAGGTGAAAAATTGAGAGGGACAAACTTCCAGTTATAAAATAAATTAGTCGTGGGGACGAAAGTACAGCAGAGGGGATATGGTCAATGGTGGTGTAATGACTTGCTAGGTGACAGAGGGTGACTACACTTACAGTGGTGAGCATTTTGCAATGTATGTGATTGTTGAAATCACTTTGTTGTACACCTGAACACAATAAAATATTGTGTACCAACTAAACCTCAATTTAAGAAAAAGACTTTCCCCAGGGGCATGGCTGACTGTAAAAGCAGTGGCTGGCTCTGAGTCTACCCCCAACCTTCACACTAGTAGCAGATCTGCCATGAACAAGCAAAAATTTCAACAATACCTAAGTGTATGAAGCATAAATGCAATCCACTTGCCTTTGCTTCTCTTAGCCCCACCCCCTAGGGGTAACCACTGGTAACAGTTTACTTAGTAAGTAAATTTTGTTAGATAAATGGATATGTCTTTCCAAAATGTGTTCTTTTGCAAAACTATCTCTGTGTGTATTTAAACATTCAGTACGTGCCAGGCACTATTCTCTGTCTTTACACATATTAAGTCATTTAATCCTCACAATTCTGAGTTGAGTCTTTTATTTAATGGCCAGATGAAAAACAGGCACAGAGAGGTTAAGTTACTGGGCTAGGGTTGCACAGCTCCTAGTTTGCAGAATTAAGAGTTGAACCAATACTTTGTCCCCAACCACCTAATGTGTATTATGTTCTCTACCTTGCTCTTTTCTATTTAACAATAGGTCATGGATATCTCTCATTCAGTGCAAATGAACTTATGTCACATGTGCTTTAAAAGGAACCTAATAACATAAACAGGGACTGTCCAGGATCCATCAATTGGCATATTATATCCTTGGCTCAAATAGAATTTTCAGGTCAGGAAAGTACACGAGACACTGTTTGCTGAAGATTCTTTCTTTCAAGTGAAAGTTGCAGAGCTCAGCATCCGTGTGGCCAGTACGAATCTCTACGATACTCTGACACAAAGGTGCTGGTTTCCGGACTCATCTCCCGCACTTGTTCTACTGTACTTTTAGTAAGCAGCTAGAGGCCCATGCCTGTTTACCAGTGCTTAAAGGAGCTAGCTGTGGACTACCTGGCCCACACCACACCACTGCATAGAAAATCAAATAAATGAGTAGATATGAAAGGACTCTGATGAAATGTAAGGTGGACTGGGGGCTTGAACAGCTCTTTTCTTACAGTGCAATTCTCCAAGGGCATTTGCCGATTTTTAGTGAAAAATAAAATGGAAATTAAATGTAATAAAATACAAAAAAATGACTATTTTATTGAAAGTACTGCCTATCTGTTAAAACATATGAGAACAGAAACTGAGAATCAAAATAAAAATAACAAAATGTATATTTTGGCACCGTCTCTAATAATTAAACATTAGAAAGCAATGATCTCTTGTTTTGAACTTCCTAAAACCAAATGGAAACTAAAGCTCATATCACTATTAATTCTGGCTCTATGGGATTAAAAACAAAGAGGCAAAGGAATAAAGCTGAACTAGTCCAACAAAACAGTGTGAATCCTTATTCTAAAATGCGAGAGGAAAATGAATGAAAAAATTAAATACTGGAAGTGCGAAATCAACAAAATTAAAAGATTTATTCAAGGATAAAAGAAGAAATTATACTGATCATTATGAATAAAAACAAACAAAAAACACGGCAGGTTGAATGTTGAGGCATGGTGCCTGTGATTATTTTCAGAAATCCCCAAATGCAGCTCCTCTGAGCATGGCAGCACTCTATCCCAGGGATCTCAGCATGGCCAGTATGCCACCTGCCTCTAAGCTCTGCACGGGCAAAGCACGATGCTCATGTGCATGTATATTCCTCATGCGGGTGATCTGGAGCTGGAGACACATGAACGCATAGTGTCTGTGTGCACCTGTTACCTGGGCAGAGGACTTCACTGTCTGAGGCCTGTGTCCCTCCTTCTGAGATGCCTTCGTGGAAAGCTTATAATTCGGTGGCTGAAATGTGAAGTCTCTGTCATCTATCAGTACAGTGCTATGCATATTGCTGATCTGATACATGTCAGCATAAACAGCATGACCCGTGGGAGAACCACGGGTTCTATCATATAATAACTAGTAATGCCCATTATCTATTGAGGGCCACTCCATATAGAGCATATACATATTACATATATATAAATATATATTATATTATATTACATATAATATTCGTTACATATTTTCAAACTATACTCACAATAACTCTGCAAGGTAGATATTCTTAATATTTTATGTTTGAGAAAACTGAGCCTCAGCAGTGTTAGGAGCTGCCCAAGGATCCCTGGACTTGTTAAGTAGCAATGCTGGGATTACACTCTGCACGCCTCTGACCCTAAAGCACAGTCTCCGTCTGATTAACCTACAACACCACCGTGGGGTCCTCCATTAACTGGCATGAATCACATGGTTAGCGTGATGTTCATACCTTGCTAGTTCGAGAAGCAACACATTTGATTCCCCTTTCGCTATGATGGATTTGTCAGAGGAAACAGTTTGTGAGAGGATTAAAGACGAAATAGGGTTAGGCCCTTCCTGAATTTCAAATCGCACACCTCCTTGCCCTCCCCCGTGAGCGCAGCACAAGCCCCTGGGAGAGCAGCCGGCTGAGGTGCGCTGAGCTTTCCGGGCAGGTGCACAGGATGGAGAAGGCAACGCAGAGACCAGCGCTTTCCTTCTGGACCCTAGCGAATTAGGAAGCCCGGCTAGGGATGACAATTTATGGTCCCAGGAAGAGGATTAGCACCCTGCTTGGCTTCTCCGTGAAGGCCCTTACACATGCATCAGAAGACAGCTTTATCCCGCCCATTTCTCGCTGTCATTCTTATTGCACCTGAGTGTTGGTGTCACAATGCATTTGTCTCCAGAAACACCACAACGTGCACAATACCACCTCAACAATAAGAAACCCTTTCAACCAGAATAGCAGGCTATGAAAGAAAAGGCTTTTTATAAAACTGATTTCAAAATATTCCGATCAGAGGCAGATCCAGACTTTGTGGAGACTAAAGCTTCTAGAATTTATCGTCCCCCTTTAACAAAATGAATACCAAGTTATGAATATAAAATGCCATCACTCCCCTCTCCCTCAGGGGGCCTGTGCGACTGAACTTGAAGTTTTAGCTTTATTAGCTTCACAGTAAATTTTCTCCTAATTCCAACAAAAACTGAGATGATTTGGTTATGATTGAGACCTTGAAAGTTTTGAACACTCTGTGTATGACTATGCAATTCAATATCCTTATATTTAGAGCTAATGAAATTTTCTTCAAAAACATCTCAGCAAACATATGCAAATAGAATGGCTGGAAATACTGATGCTGTGAGGAAGGACCCTCAGCTCGCCAGGTGGTGCAATGTATCCTGAAGAACTGGGTTTCTGAATGTGTCATTAGCTTTTAAAATTGAGAACCTGTGAGTCTCCGCTGTATGCCAACAAATGCTTGCATTCCAAAAAAGGGGAAATAAGAAAAAAGAAAAGAAGCTGGTGCTAATGCAGAGGTGGGAGTAAAAGGGCCCATCTGTGCACATGGGGAGTATCAACAAATTGTGAGTCAAGTAAGCAGTGCTTTAATGAGGACAAAGGGACACATCAGGACCTGCAGACATCACAAGTGGGGGATTTAGTTTTTCTGAGAAGGATACAGAATAACAAAGAGAAGGCCACTTTGCTAAAATCATCTGTCAAAGGAATGTTTATGGGAAAACTTTATTCACTGTTTGGCACAGAGAGGCTCACATGGAAGTCCAGTAATGCTGTTAGAACCCCACTGGAACACCGTTAGCACGCCTGTGACAAATGGTACAGTATCCAGCTGCAGGCAGGTGTCTACTGTGGTTGCTGAAGGAATGTGAGGTTCGGCTAAATTAAAATTCTTCATTAGAGACCTGGAAATGACTACTAATGAAATTTCCACATATCATATTTGCAATATTGTAAGCACTGCCGACATATGGAAATCGATGGAACTGCCTACGGTTATACAATTTATTTAAAGAAAACCTCTGGCCAGATGGTATGCTATCCATGGCCACTGCAGATAGAAGACATACAGAGGATTAAGTTTAAACTGATTCCAGGAAATATTTAAATAAGATATGCTAATGAGACAGAAGAGCTGGCCCTGAGAAAATGTTGCCATGGGAATGTCTATTTTTTTCTTCCCTGTGATATTTTAAGTTAGAATACATATCCATCAAGGCTGGAAACCCTCTGTGCACAGACCCCAAATCACTGGTCTTTAGAACATGGCCTGTTCAATCTGCTGGCCAAGCATGGCTCAAAATCTGTTTTGTGCTGTCTACAGTTACAACCCAAGACTTTCCTCTTTCCTTTCCCCAAGGTTTGGGAACTAGAGAAGATGAAATTCAAGGCTTAGACCCTGTTTCAATAAGCATCGGGAGCCATTCTTATCTTCCTTGCTTTCTAAAAACGACCACGGTCATGTGACTTACTATGGCTTGAAATAACAAAGCACACCTAAGAAATCAGGGGAGCAACTTCTGTGCTACTAAATATCTTAACAGAACTTTGTTGGGTAAATTAGAAATAGTTGTGAGATCATTAAGAAATTGCTCTGAAAGCACATTCCTAAGCATTTCCCTCAAAAACAGAGGCATTGGAGAGAGGCTGGTTTCCATTTGACAGGTCAGAGGAGAGACACCTAGGACCGATGGTTACAAGTGCCCTTGGATCAGTTAGCTAGTTAGCTTAGTTGCCTTACTCTGTTAGGATGAGCTTAACAGGGAGCAGAGTCCCTGTGCAGCCTTTGAGGGAAAAATCACTGCAGGTGTTGCACCGACAGAGGATTAATGGCTTAGTCACTGTGTGTACGTGGGAAGCACTGAGCAGGTGTGTCCTCTGCTTAATAAAGCACAATGTGCTGGATGGAGTACCCATCATGGAAAGTCATTGTTCGGTACCAAAGTTGTCACCAAATAAACTTATCTGCCACTAAAAATATACCGAGAGATTTAGCACAAAAACATTTACTGATATTCCTCTCAGGGTATAAGAAATGATCCCAATGAGCCCACCAATTTAATTAGATGAATATATGTGTCACTCATATGACTAGTGGTTCTCAAAGTGGGGTTCCTGGACCAGGAGAATCAGCATCAACTGGTTGCTTCTAGACACGCATGTTTTTGGATCTTATCCCTGACCTCCTGTGTTAACATTTGAGAGCCATTATCCTAGATGATTGGCATGCGTCTGCTATCCCACCTGTTTGCAGAATCCAGACACCCACAAATACCAGGTAGCATGGCAGCACACCTGGGCATCATTACTTTCCATTTCTTCTGAGGTATGTGCCCGTTATAGTTTCCCCAGTGATGCGTGAACATGCTCTTCAGGCATTCCCCCTGGTTGTCTCCCAGCCCCAATTCTCACCAATCAGATTCCAGACAGGTAGGTAGACTGTAACCTCTTTGACTGTATAGCAAGGAATCAAGACCAGTAGCATGCCTCATGTCTTACACCTGTAAGTCCCCTGGTTCTCCACCAGCCCCTCAACGAGAATTCTCTCAGTGCTTTTCCTGCAAGTTAATCATCCCAAGGCTTTGAGGGGTATCTAACAAACCAAGCAATTGAGTTTTTTTTTTAACTCCAGGAGTTACAGATGAAGAGAATGAAAAGATCAGAAGCATTAAGGTTATAAACAGCTTCTGTTTCACCTGCTCGCCACAATGCCTGTGATGGGCCAGGGCAGACCTGCAATGAAGACCCACTGAATGACAGCCGAGGAAGAGCAGTATTTAAAACTTACTAATATGCACCATGCAACTTCTGGATTTCATCGGCATGCACAGGCATACCTAGTAAAGCCTGAGTACCTAAAAGGAAAAAGGATTTCAAGATGCTTGTGGTAAGCTGTTTTTCTTACCCTTTGTCATGCATTTGCACAAGAGAGATGGACCAAATCAGCCTCGTGATGCTTCATTACTGAAACTATGAAGGACTGACAGCCATCTTCACGTGCCAGGGTAGCAATTTCCTGGGGCTGCTGTAACAGACTGCCACAACTTGGTGGCTCCAACACAACAGACATTTATTCTCTCACAGTGCTACTGTTAGGAGTCCACAATCAAGGCCTTACAGAGCGGCGCTTCCTCCAGTGGCTCTCAAAGAGGAGCATGCTCCTGCCAGCTTCCAGCAGCTACAGGCGTTGCTGGGTTTGTGGCCCCATCTCTCCACTCTCTGCCTCCATGGTCACATTGCCTCCTCTGCCTTCTTCTCTGCGTGTCTCTTACAAGGGCACCTGTCATTGGACTTAGAGCCTGTTTAGAGAGTTCAGGTGATATTCTCCTCTAAGCCATGAACTTTAATTATAGCTGCAAAGACCCTTTTCCGAAATAAGGTCACATTCACAGGTTCAAGTTGGCTAGGAAGAGGACAGAGATTTGGGGCAGTAGTTTGCATAACATAAAGCAAGCAAGTCTGACCGTCTTCTTGAGAACAGAACTTCGATCAAACAAGGGCTGATGTTGGGGAGTGTTTGTTGGTGGGGTTCTCTTTTCACACAGCGCATATACTTCCTTTCCAATTTGCTCTGTTGGTGTGCTTTTTATTTGTATTAAAATATTTCTAGGAGGAGGGAGCACTTTCAATGATACATAAAAAAAAGAAAAAGAAAAAAGACCAAAAGCTTAGACACGGGGTAAATACAGGTGAAGATACAGCATGTGAAGTGGTGGGAAAGCAGAGATAGCCGGTGGGAGACCTCACATTATCAGCTCCTTTACTTGCAGTTCAATTTATTTATATGTTCATGTTCAACAAATAAGAATTGAATGTATACGTATTTGTTAAATGGAATGGTTGAACACAAACCCAGAGCTAGACTGTGCAGGTTCAAACCTCCATACTAGTGTTATGCCTTTGGGCAAATTAGTCTGTCTGTGACTTAGTTTCCTCATCTGTATGACTTGGCGTCATGAGTGCCTGAATGTGGGATTGTAAGGAGGATTAAATTAATTAAAGCATTTAGGATGCCAGGCGCATAGGGAAAAGGTTGTGTTTGCTAAATAAATAAAACAAACGTGCCAGGTTCTATGCTGGCTTTTGGGATGAAAAGCTACATTATAGTAGGAAAGACATCTGCCAAACAATAACTGGACACCTTAGTAGCCCTGCAAAGGAAATAAGCAAGGCTCTGTGTGGTAGTTAAAGGGTGTGTAAAACGGGGGGCCCTTTTTTGGAAAAGGTGGGGAGGGGCCGATTCTCTGAAGAGGTGATATTTATTTAACCTGAGGACTTAAACATACAAAGTGGAGCCATGCACAAAGTGGGTAGAGAGATGCAGCTTTGCAATGATGACTCAAAGTGGGACATTAATTCTGTTGAGTCCCTGGTTCAATGTTGCCATTTGTAAAGTTTCATCGGAACCTAGACTACAGCAGATGGAAATAGCAGAAAATTCTCCCAAGCCATGAAGAGAACATCCCATGTGGAGAGAAATACTTGGATATATATTTCCTAAACTGTTATGGCAAGATGATCCTCAAATAATCTTGAAAAGAAGCCTTTCTATGCAAAAGGTAGCCTTGGATCTGTGGAGTCTCCTGGAATAGAAATCAATTTCAATTTGTCTTGGATTTATTGAACACTTTCTATGTGGGTAGGTACAGGCAGAGTGTTTTCCATGAGGGGCTGCAGGGGCCCTGCTTCCTAGTAGCTCTCTGCCTGTACAAAACACTAAGCTATGTGGCCTCGTATGTAGTAGCAGATACTGTAATAGGCAATATTATAAAGATACCCACATTTCAGGTTATAATTTAGCATAGATTAGACTGTCCTTCATATTAAGCCATTATCAGTTTTTCCCAAATATGGGTGAATGGTAATGTGACTGAGACAAGTCACTCTCTCTGTACCTCAGTTTCCTAGGTGGTAACATGGGAGGATAATAACAGTTCCCTCATAGGACTGTGCAGGGATCAAATGAGTGCACATACTTTGAACAGTATCTGGAATGCAGTAAACCCCAATACATGTTAAATGATTACAGTTATTATTGCTAGTATCACCAGGTAACCTCTTAACTCAAAACCAAGAAAAAGCAAACAGAACAACCAACAATCCCATCGGAGTAGATTGGCACTACTAACTAGCATATGATTTGGGGCAAGCACGGATCCCTGTAGGCTTCACAGTTTTCTTGTGGATAAAATGAGGACAGTGTAACTGGGGGTGGAGGGGTGGGTGGGGGGAAGGGTGTTCCCAGCCCAGTAGGAATCCCCTATGAAACCTGTGAAACCAAAATAATCAAGGGAAAGGATAGGCTGGGAGAAACCATTTTTATTGCTCACACTTGCTCAACTTGCTCAAATTCATTAGCTTGCCATGGCTCCATCTGTTTCCTTCAGCTGAAGCGCCCTCCCTCACAGTGTGCTCTCCACTTCCCACCTGCCCCTTCCCGGAGGAACTCCATTGATGGGTCCTTGGTGACTGACAGATGCCAGACCAATTATGTACCAGGAATAGAGGGGAGGGAGAATGGCCATTATCTCTCCACCCTTTGTCCCAGTGGCTGCAGGAAGCTGCAGTACTAAATATCTTTTCATACGTAAATGGACTAAGGCCAGACAGGAGATTCTGGAAATTCTGTAATTTACCCCAGACAGTGAAGGTAACGAGTTGTTCTCCAGCTCTAAGTTTGTAGAACTCTGCGTTTCTGAATCCCTCAGTGCTCCCATAGCTCTAGGACTTCAGGAATGGCCCAGCTCTTCTTCTGCCTTGCAGGGGAAGGACCATAAAAAGGTTTCTTCCATTGGTGAAACTGGAGCTCAAACAACTTACTTTAAATAGTTATTTAAAGGGCATAGGAAGCAGATGGTTGTGTGTGAGTTCCAAGTCAGTGGCTTGCGAAAGAACCCTGGGAAACTTAAGGTAAAATCTGGAAATGTGGCTTTTTCTATTTGATTTACAGCATAGGAAGCCCTGGGGAAAATGGGAGTGAGGGCAGGGCAGTGACATGGGTCATTACCTGAATGACAGCCAGGCATATTTGTGCCTGGAGCTCTCAGTCTGCTTGCACTTTTATTGTATTCTTTCTCCATTTCTTTCATTTTCTCCCCTTTAACTTTCTTCTTCCCTCTCCCCCTGTCTTTGTTGGGCCAGTTGGTGGAAGCTTTGGCAACCTGCACTCTGGTTCAGGTATGTCATTCAGATGAATAGCAACAAGCAGACACCTGAAATTATGCACTGTGTTTTCGCAGTTCTGAGAAACAGAGAGGAGTCTACATCTGTCATGACTGCAAGGGGAATTTTTCATGGACTAGAGCCACCAGATGCGATGCTGTGGGTGATCATGAAAGGGTGTGGCTGGCTTTATTTTGGACCAGCCAGGAGTTCTCTATGGGGCTGGCAGCTTGCCTTCACCATCCACATCTCACCCCAGCTCTGCAGGCTGGATGACCAACCCATGGCCCTGCACCTGGACCAGCCAGTTCATACAGGAGCCTGATATCCAATTACCTGATTCATGGTTTCCTTGCTGGGGGAGTTTTCAGATGGAAAAAAGGGAAGCATGGCAGATTTATGGATGTCTTAGTAAATACAAGCAATGCAAAGTTGGTTTCTGAGGAAACACGAGGATATGGACACCAAACTGATAAACCCTGGGAAGCACAGTTGTGTTGGAGTGACCTGCAGAGGCTCCTTCAGCCTAAAGCAGGGCCTCTCAGGGCATAACATCCCATCCCAGCAGCATAATCTGGGAGCCTGGTAGAGATGCATGTTCTCGGACCCCACCCCAGACCTGCTGAATCAGAGACCCCAGGCGTGACCCCTAGTTAGTCATCAGCAGTGTTTTAACCAGCCCTCTAGGTGACCCTGAGGCCCACTCAAATCCGAGGACCCTGGCTCTAATGGAGTCCGGAACTATCTGCTGTATTGCTGCACTTGCCCTTCTCTCCACCTGGAAAGGCCAGCCTCACCTCCCCCGGTCCCCTGGGTCACCTGCTCGAGCCCAGGAAGCTGCTGCTGGAGCCCTCCCTCTAAGGCTGGGTCACGTGCCTGTGGTGGGTGGTCCCAGAGCACCCGGCACATGTCCTCACACTGCAGTGGTGAAACCGATGGCATGTTAACTGTGTGATTCCTGCCTCCGTTCACACCCTCAGTCATCTGAGGGAGAAGCCTGGTCTCAGCCATTTCCTCTCCCTAACGTCTGAGAAGCTGCCTGGCACACAGGCAGGGCATGGATGGTTGTGGGCTGTGGGGGAAAAGGAAGATAGAGTTTAGTTTTAAAACCTAACAATTTAAAAACATTGACAAGATAGCCATCACATCAAATTTTCTGTTAAAACTGGATTTCTGGATTCCCTCTCCTAGGAAGAACCATGGAGCCGTTAACTGGCCCCAGGGTTTGAGTTCTTTCATGAAACTGTGTGGCTCTGGGCAGTTCAGTTTACCTCTTGTAGCTTTGGCCTCTGCACCTGTTGAGTGGGAGAGAGCACCTTTCCGCAGTAGTTTTGAAGTGAGAAATAATGTACAGCAGTATCTACCGCAGAACAGGTGGTGAGTGGCAACTGGTGTTATTATTCAGCAGTTAGGATTTATTTACTAAGTGGTTGAAAGCAATTTAATTTTTATCCTTTTTATAAAATAGGATGGTGGTGCCCCTAAAATGCCTAGTTTCCTATAGGATTTAAAAGAAATAAAAATCTTTCAATTAGATTCTGCAGGAACGATTATAATAGAATCTGTAACCGAAATCTAAATGGCCTGTGAGTGCCTGTTGTAGGTTAAAATTGCAAGCAAACAGGATGACTCCCGGCATGCATGTCTGTATTTCTTAGAGAACAGGATGGGGGAGGGGTTTAACATAAATTTGCTTCATTTTCCGTGAGTCCCTTCTAATGCGGCAATTCTTCAGATATTTTTTGCTCGCTCTTTCTAGCAAAGATACCAACTATTGCTCGTGGGAGGTGAAAACCAAATGCCATTTCTATCTTTTTCTGAGTTGCTCATAAGCAAATGACTTTCTTACAAATAGGCCTCCTTTGTGAAACCCTTTGGTGACCCCACAAGCTAATAAGCTAAGAAAAGTAAGGGTCATGAAGTGCTCGATAAACCATAGAGAATAGATTTTTGGCACCAGCAAAATCAGTTAAAATTTTTTAAAAATTCAAAGTTATATAAAAAAACAAAACAAAAAAGGATTTAAATTAAATATTAAAAAAAAATTATATAGCGTACCCCCAATGTGGAGTAACATCCATAAAAATTCCTCTGGCTTCCTAGTTTCTGCTGTGTAACCCTGTGTGCTGACATGTGGTGGCCAGGGTGAGCTGCCCAGCACAGGGCAGGTGGCATTTTCTCTCCAGGAATGTGTACTTGAGACCGGATGGCAGTCAGTGGGCCAGCAAGACTCGTCTTCATGTGCAGTGGAGATGTACACTCAGGCTGTGGGTGTCCTCCTCTGCTCCCCATTTATAGAGAGAGAGGCGTGGAGAGAGTGGGCTGCCCGGGAGATGGTGGGGGGAGTGGCGGGGGTGGGGGGCACAGCTGAAGGGTCCTAAATGGCTTTCTGGGTGCCAGTGAGCGCCCGCATTAGCCTGGCCCTCTTCCTGCCTCGGGTTCCCTGTGATAAGAAGCTCTTACGTCGCAGCTTTTTTGCTTACACTGCCTCCAGCTGCTTTCTGGTAACCACGTGAGCCCTGAGTAGCGGTCCCCCGACAACAAATACATACCAGTATTTTAACATTCAGAAATCATAGCTGTATTAAGGATGTGGGGCACTTTATCTCTGTATAACTAGTAGTTAAGTTACACAAGAAGACCCCTTAAACTGAAGCTGGTGATTCCGAGAATTCCCATGGAATGGGTGAACGCTAATATCTGAAGGAGAGCTGAAACTGTGAACAGGCGCTGGTTTTTCCACTCCTCTGTTTTGAATGATAAACAAAAGCAGAGTTATTTAGCAGGCTGCCAGGGGCAAAGGTATGGAAATCAGCTTGTTGATGGCCCCTGTTGCCACAATTTAAGGATTAAGATGGAGCCAGGTATTGGGGATGCTATCTATTTCTCCTACAACTTTGTGCAAAGCTACCTCCATGGGGGACGGTTTGGAGAGAAGATGCGGGTGGCCATAAGCGCTCTGATTGGGATGCAGAGAGCAATTAAATGTGAATTTCTTTCCTTTAATTTATCTGACAGTGTCTTGGGAGAAACAATAGGAGAAATCATATGCAGCACTATACAGAAAAATATTGCGTCATGCGGTTAATTTTGATCAATTGCTGCTCATTTCCCCCAACATGCTAAATCAAACACCAAGATAAGGAGACCGATGATTTTTGGCAGAATGGACATAAAACAACAATGGCTACATAACACTGCCTTGCGGCGGAGCCCCTGGCCTCATTATTGCCAATAAAAAACGCAATTCAGTCAGGTCCCAACTGTTATATTGTCCCATATATCAGGGGTTTACTGTGTACCAAGTCTGGCAAGTCACTTACTTCGTAGCCTGTGAGCTAAGAATGGTCTTTATATTTTTCAGTGGTTCAGAACAATATCAACAGAAAACATTTTGTGATGCATGGAAAGTACATGGAGTTCAATGTCTACATAGGAAGTGTCCCGGGACAAGCAAGGCCCAGTATTTATGCGTTGTCCGTGGTTGCTTTCATGCCACCTCAGAGGTAAATGTCACAACCAAGACCGTATGAGGACAAAACCTAAAATATTTACTCTCTGGCCCTTTACAGAAAGAGTTTGCCGACCCCTGCCACCAAAACATGTTTCCCTTTCTTTGTATCACTCATCTACTCTCCCGTCTCACAGGTCCTGAAGGGCAGAAAATCCTGTCCACCTTATTACTGCCCTTCCCCCAGCACATGAAGGGCACACAAGCTTTGCCAAATATATTGTTCAAGTGATTGAACTGTCACTTTGCTAGTCAGACATTTTGCTAGTCAGACAGATACAAAGATATATAATCTCCTGACCCCATCTTTAGGTTTAAATTTAACTCGGGACATTGAACATATACATGTGTATGTTTTCAATGAACATATATGCATATGTTCTAAGACCGAAGTTGCAGGGAAGCTGTGTGAAGGACACCTACACACAGGAAGTTCTGAGTTCAAAGTGACCGAGTTCAAACCAGTTCTGCAGATTTGTGCTGGTGCCTTTGGTGAGTCACCTGTCTTCCTAAGCCTCAGGTCCTCATCTATGGGATGGACATAACACCCACCTCTTTAGGTTCCTGTGAAGATAAAATGACATAATATATGTAAAAATCCTGGGGTGCTGGGCGCATGGTACGCATTAGCTAGATGACAGTGCCATGGGTTGGGAATTCAGTGAACACCGTTCAGAGAGAGCCGATCATTACGAGCAGCGCCAGGAGCAGAGGGGGGACTTTAGCCGGCGTGTGAAGAACAAGCTCCTGGGGCCCAGAGGGACGGCCAGGACTGGGGAGTGCCTGGCACATGCAGAGGAAAATGAAATGAGGGGGTCAGTGCTGGAAGGTTCACGGACAGGGAAGCCCGGGAAGGACAGAGGTAGAGAAACACAAACCGCACGGCCTGGTTTTGGAGTTTTGACTCTTATCTAAAAATAACGGATCTCTGCCAAAGGTTTCAACAGGTGTGAAGTCGTGTTTCGAAAATTTCCGTCATTTTGATGTTACCAGGGGAGACTTTTAGTTTCTTCACAATTCTAGCCTTGAGGCCAGATGATTTTTAAGCTATCTGGGGATTGCGTGAAGAGTTGTGTTTCCCTGGCAATGCCTGTGTTGGGGTCATTTCAAAAGCACTTCTGGAGACAAAAGTCTTCTGGTCCTGACTTCCGCATGAGGTTTAGGAAGGAAAAGTCTGAACTGGAGGGCTCTTCTGCAAAACTTTCAAGCTGAACAAGAGAAACTTTGCCTGAAACACTGATCTGCACAGGTGGCTCTATGCTCCGAGGGATTCAGAGCCCGCTGACATCCGTCACAGCATGTATATGACTTGAAAAAACATACCCACGATGCTAAAAATACTCCCCAGTCTAGCCTGACTGCAGTCTGTCAGAGTGTTATATTCTGATCTTCATACTTCCTGCTGTTATTTGGACATTTTCACAAGCATAATGTTTGCTTTTCTTTTTTTTTTTTTGGCTTTTCTATATAAAAGAAAATTGCAGGGGACTCAGGCTTAAAGAGGGCTGCCTCAGGAGACGATGTGTGTTGTGCTGGCTATTCCTCAGTTGTTTGGATAAATCCTTTGGCCTTGGTTGCTCATTTGTGGAGCTGGTTTCGGGTCTGGGCCCCTCTCACACATAGGGGCTGAGTTAATTGTCTTTGGGGGGACCTCGGGGCTACCCCTCTTCCTGGCCTAGCCACGCTGAACGCCTGTTGGGTATAATTGGTGCTGTGATTTGTTGCAGAGCATCTGAGTCGGGAGGCAGTCACCAGCTTGCCAGCCTCAACCAGCACTTCAGGTTGTCTCCCCACTGTATGGACACGAAGACTGAGGCCTTTAGGGTCTCAGTTTAAAACTGAAAGGTGGCAATATGACAAAAGCTTTGATATGATGCACAAAAAGCTTGTATTTTGTCCACGCTATGCTGACACCTTTCTAAGCATGCCTGTCTCTCTTTGACCTAGGGTTCTAACCTGTGACACCAGGTTAGTGTGGGCCCGGAACACAAGCCTCACCTATGTACTAAACACCAGCCGCTCCCAAAGTGAGCAGGGTGTGTGAGGAGAGTGCGCCACCTCACCAACTTGATCCCGACAACCGCCGACTAAGCTTTCTGTTCTCCACTCTCCAAATTCACTCAACACAATTGTTTAAGTTCACTAGGGAGACAGAGACAGGCTGCATATATGTGTGGCATATTTACGGTTCAAGCAGTTTTTTCACTCTTGGACCCAGTTAAAATTTTCAGTGCACCCATCATATCCAGCCATATTTGGGAATGCTGCCTTCTACTGTCAAGAAAAGGAGACACGATTCTAGGTTAAGGCGCTTATGTCAAATGCAAGGCAGAAGGCATCAGAGCTCCAGAATGTCTTTGAGGCTGGGTAGCCCACAGAACTGCAGGTACCGCACACAGTGTGACTGCAGGTACCGCACACAGTGTGACGACAGGGACATATTACAAGTGAACAGAACAAGACAAAGCAGCAGGCAGAAGACATACATGAGTCCCTGATCTGAGTTCACTGCAGGACTTACTGCCATCCATGCTGTACAAAAAACTAGGGATCGTCTGATAGTCTCCCAGGCCCTTCCGTAGTGCATCCCAGCCATCCTTCCATCTTTCAGCCTAAGACATCCTCTTTCTACATAACATCATGTGTTTAATAAGTGCTATTGTAATACTAACTTTCCACTTGATCATCTTCTGTGCCTGGTAGGTTTGGAGTGAGGCACAACCCTAACTTCACAGAACCCCTTGGGACCACGTCTCACGGCAGGGCACTGCTGGGGTGGCTCAGACATGGTGCTTCAGATCAGAATCGAAGCCGACCCGCTGTGAGCCCAGCTAATCCAAGGAGAAGGAAAACATAAAATCCCCTCTGCTGATTGTTATTATTTCTATGCCTGCTCACTTAAAGAGACCTGGATTTCAGGGATGCCTCAGGTGAAAACAAATGACTGTCATTTGAGTCAAAAGGAGGATAAAGGCACCCAGCATCTGCCATCCCTCACCTAGTTCACGCACCAGTGAGAATGTATGGGGAGCAGGGCATCTCCTTAGGGAGTCCTGCGCTACCCAGACTGTAATACTAAGGAAGGTGCTAATGAGGTGGACAGCTATTCTCCAAGCATAGCTGCAGGGCGAATGCCCAGCGCAGAACACGTACCAGGTGCTTTTCTCTTTCCCAGAACACCAGGTGAAATTTGGGGGAAAAATATCCCAAGAACAAACAAATCAAACCAGCCTGGACAGCTCTGAAACTGCTCACCTCTGAGATTGAGCCATCTCGTCAGCTGATCCATTTTATGTTTGAATTGTTCGTCTGTCTAGTGCTCCCAGGAAGGGATGGTGTCATATGTCTGGCACATTGCTGACACTCCACAAACAATATTAATCCTTATCACATGATTTAATTGAAGGCCTGCACAGGAAACTAACAGACAAGGTCTCATCTGTCCTCCCTGCCCGGAAGGGGTAATTCTGCTTATTTGGACAATTGTAACCTACCTGGGAAATGGACAGCCACTCATGCTTCACTCCTTGCCCCTCAATGTTCCCAGGTCTAAACATGTGACTGTATAGAGATGTGGCTTCTAGGCCCATTTCCTTCCTGTCAGCATGGCACACAAATGACTATTCTTTCCCTCTTTAGACAATAAACTCCTTGTGTGCAAAAGACTATGCTATTTACACATTTAGAACCTTCCCAGAAGTGCCTCCGAGAACGTGCCTTAAGCCTTTTCAGCTTTGTGCACCAAGGAAGAACTCACAAATGGCCCCCACACTTCACGGACACATGGCCGTAGAAACCTCAGCCCGAAACGATCTGTTCTGGATCGAAGGTGATGCAACCACACCCACACCACTGAGATGAAAGTGACCCCAAGTGCCTCTTCGCTTTGCTCGCTCTCCCTTCTTGCCAGCTGCCTGGCCCTCTGGGCTTCTAAATAAGGAGTGTCCATCAACTATGTACCGAACACCAGTGTAGAACTAGGCATAGAAAGAAATTTAGACAGCCCTGCTTACAGAAATTCACAGTTTGGGCACATGAAGAGAGAATATTTAGGAAGAGGCAATGCATACTGTTATGGGTACAAAGTCAGGGCCCTGGAGCTCAGAGCTGCAGGGAGGGAGCCTCGGGGTGGATGCAGGTCTGGGTGCTTATTTGGAGCATGAGGTCTGTGACTCCAGGCTGAACCAGGCCAGTGGCCTTGGCCTGGGGTGGATCCTGCAGCCCCAGGAGAGGCCACTTAAAGGTTCACCTACTCTAAGGAAGCTGCAGGTCTTGGGGTCAGTAGACTCAGTGTCCCACCTACTTGCCCGACCATGTCCCAGGCGCCCAAGGCTGCTTTGGCGGCGTATTCTTCTCAGAAGGAGAGCTGAGAGGCACAGTGGGCAAGCATTGCTGACTCCATCCCAGGGCTTCAGTAAGCACCCCTCTGACTTACTTCCACCCTGATTTGGGGATGATTCTCAGCCCCTTCACTTTCCTGTGACCCACTGACAATCTGGAAGGGTGACTTCCTGGCCCTGTTTCGTGCATGCTGCTGGTGGCCTGCACGGAATCCCATCGGCCACTCCCCTCCCTACTGCCCTGTGCTGGGGCTAACTCGCAGCAGCTCACCTGGGGCCCTGCCTCGGGGAGCATGGCTCTGTGGTACAGGGGGGCTCCCAAGCTGTCCTGGGACCAGGCTGAAGCTGCTCCAGACAAGACGCATCCTTGCTCAGCTCCCGAGCACTCCCCCAGCCTTCAGGCTTGCAGGAATCCCCACCCCAGGCTCTGCCTAGAAGGAACCTGAACTGAGGTTTAAGAAGCAATTTCACAGTTACATTTATTTTAGGTGAGCCAGGTCGGAACTGCGGCTCACAGACATGACACCCCAGCAAGGAAACCCAGGCGCTCACACATGTAGTGAACAGCACGGCCTTCCAGGACCACGGCTCCCATTCTCAGCATCCGACATCAGCTCATCTACTTCCTGCCAGGCTGGGAAGGGACCCCAGGCCCGGGGAGCTTTCCCTGATTCATGGCTGACAAGGTTGGGGAAAAGAAGTGTGGATCTTCTTTTATTGAGCTGGGCATGGAGGAGGGAAGTGAGCAGGAGGCTCAGTACCAGCTGATGCTTGAGAATGGATGTGAGAACTTCCAAGGATGGGGTCGTAGGCTTGGCTCGAAGCTGTGCGTGAGGGAAAATGGCAGCTGAACCTTCATAGTCAAGTGGGCTCCACTTGGGTCTTTGTGTCTATATCCATTTCATTTATCATTGCAGGTCAGGAGCAGTTGGGGAAAGAAAGGGAGGGAAGGGGGCAGAAAGAGAGAATGTGAGGAGAACATTACTTCCATACGGTGCCTGGTGGTATTCCAGCTACACCGTGTAAGTACACGCGCTATTTAGTGACAGCTGTAAAGTAAACATGCCTGGTGGAAATTTGTACCAGGGGTCCCTTGTGCAGCATTAGCATTTAAGGCCACTTACAGCAACATGCTACGGTCATGCCCTTATGTCCTCTGAAAGCACTCAAGGCTGTCAAGAGGCAGTGCGGTTTCTTGCTCACACAGTGGTACTTCCCTGCGATCTCCTATGGCATCTGTGTTTGGTGCATCTCTACAGCATGTGGAAGACAGGGAGTGCAAGGCAAGGAGGCGTTTGGAGAAGGGGTGCCATGGGCATCCTGTCGGTGGGCCTCTGCCCTGCCTCATTTTCCTCTCTGGCTCACCCATGTCTGGCCAAATACAAGCAGATGACCGCAGCCTCCTTCAAGGTGCATGGGAAGGGACGCTCACTACCAAGAGGAATCTGGCCCCCTGTCACTTGTGGGGACTGGGGACTTTGCCAGTTTTACAGCCAATCTAAGGCTACCTTTGGAGGGGAGAAGGAAGATAAATAGGGGGCATTGCTGTCTCTGGGCCCCGTGGGCATGGCTGTAGACACACCCATGAGAATACACGGCATTTCTCTGTGTAAGCTCCTGGCGTCCTTCATCGTGAAAGTTGTGTTACTGTGTGTGACTGTTAGGGTCACTTAGAAAATACCCTATTCCTAGTGGGTGCTGTCCTAATCTTTATGATTGGATCAGTTTTCAAATATGCAGAACACTGTCATATACCCATTAATTTTGCACATACAAGTTTTGCTGTCCTCAGCCCAATCATCATCTAAAATCTACTCTCCTCCAGGGCAGGTATCAGGGAAAAGGCATTGTGTCATTTTATTTGGTTTATGACTCTATTTTGGTCAGCTATGTCCCTCCATACTGGGAGTGTCTGATTGAGGTTTTGTGTTTGAGCGCGCTGGGCCAGAAAAGATCTCAGTGCAAACATCCCTGCCAGGAGGCAGGGCAGAGCTTCAGCAAACGGCTCCTGAGTGTCACACGCACATGCAGGTTGTGTGTGGTACTGCTGCACGCTAGCTGTGTGACCTTTGGCAAAACAGTTTGCATGGTAATTACCAATTTTTCCTATGTGAAGTGAGGGTAGTGATAGCATTTTATTGCATACTTGCTGTGATCCAGTAACGTGATATATGCAAAAATCCCAAGTAAAGGTTTAGTAATTGCAGATGATTAATAATAAGTGATATGTATTATTTTTAATAGATAAAATTTGAAAGTAGGGCAGGTATTCATTATTTTCCTATATCCAGTCGAGCGAATTTCTTTGTACACAATAATGAATTGTATTTGTTGAATGAAGGTTGAATGCTGCATTATTATTTCTTTCTCCTTAACTATTTCACATTCATTATCTAATTTAATGACAAACGTAAAGCCGTCACCCTAAAATTTCCCAGCTTAGTGTACATTTCTTTCTTCTGAATCCCTGTCTTCCTGTTTGAGTCCACTCCACCATCTGAGTTTACAGAGGCATTTAAAGCAGAGTTTCATGTCTCTAAGAGCATAAACTCCACGGTCAGAGTGCTTGGTGACGCCAGGCTCTTCTCGTCCTGGCTCTGGCTTCGGCAAGCTTGTCGATCATCCCCAGCCTTAATGTCTACCACATGTACATGGGGGCGACAGGAGAAGCCCTCTCCTATGGCTGTGGCCAGGATTAAATCAGGCCCTTCATGGAACGTGCTGGAACAGCATCTGGCCATGGAAGCGCCCTAGCAGTCCCACCTGCACGCCTCTCTCCTCGGCACCAGCAGGGCTGAAAGCACAGGGCCGCACTCTGCCCCAGCACGAGGCTCAAGTTGCTGACATGCGGTGCCGATCCTTTTATTCTCCCTGCCACTCACAGGTCATGTTTTTGGTAGAATGGTTTTGGTCACTTCTCTGATGAAAAGCCTCTGATGGTTCCCCATTGCCTGACAGCTAAGATGCAACCCGCTCATGGCACCAAATGCCCTGTGCGATGCTGCTCTGGTGTTTCTACCTTCGGTCTTTGCTCTGCTCTTTCTGGTCAGTCAGTCCCAGTAGCCCTGGAGTCTCCTCCTCTCCCCCCTCCCAGCCCTGCCCCTCTGCTCTGGTTCCCACCCCTTCTCTCTACTCCAGGGATGTGTCCTTCTAGCTACTTGGACTAGTTCGGCCACTCAGCTTAGATTCCTGCCTTATACTATCCTGCTCTTCCTCTGCCTTCTCATTCCTTCCTTAATTTACATTTTATTGATTTATTTTTTGAGAAGGCTATATAGTTGTCCCCCCTTATCTGTGGAGGATATGTTCCAAGACCGCTGGTGGATGTCTGAAACTGTGGATAGTACTGAACCCTACATATACTGTTTATCCCAATACATACATACCTATGATAAAGTTGAAAATATGAATTAGGCACAGTAAGAGGTTCACCACTAATACTAAATAGAACAATCATAACAATATGCTGTAATAAAAGTTACATGAATGTGGTCTCTCTCTCTCAAAGTATCTTACTGTACCATCCTCACCCTTCTCCTTGGGATGATGCAAGATGGTAAATGCCTGCACGGTGAGATGAAATGGGGTGAGCGCCGATGCATTGGGACGCAGAGCTAGGCTCCTAGGGGCCTGACAGGTCCTCAGGAGGACCATCGGCTTCCCCACTGTGGCTGCCTGCAGATGACTGAAACTGCGGAGAGTGAGCCACAGACACGGGCGGACTGCTGTATATTTCAGTGATTGAAAATTCAGAAGCTCTTAATGAAAATTCTTTCCTGACATCCTCATTCCCCAGACACCCAGCATGCTGCCTCACAGGCAACCAATGTTTTCAGTGTGTCTTGGTTGTACTTAGAGCTATTTCATGCCTCTACAAGTTTACGTATGCCATTTCTTCTTGTCACACAAAGGGGAGCATGCTGGTCTCAGCTAACAGACCGTGGGGCGGAATGCTTCGTGCCCTTTCACAAGGAGAGTCCTCCTCTTTATGGCTGGAGGAGGCTCTGCTGTACACATAGATCATGATGTAGTCCACTGGCAGCCATTCGGTATTTTTTTTTATGTGGTTTACCATCCCATGATGCTGCAGTGCACATTCCTCATTCTGCACCTGAGTGACTGGTGCAGCTAATATGTCTGAGTATTCCCAGACACGGACTTGGCGACCGGAGGATACATGCCATCCTAACTGTAACAGATGTTGTCACCTGTCCCATTTTAGAAGACACTGCGGTCAGCGACATGGGACAGTACCAGACTCTTCTCCCCTTGACGACTATTGTGCCTCTATGCTTGTTAGTTTTTTTGAGTCTCATAGTTTTAGAGAGTTTAATCTGGATATGATGCTATACTTAAAGAATCCAAGAGAATCAACTAAAAAACTTCCATATTTCTAGCTTCTTGTTTGATTGGGGCAATTTCAGAGCAATTTTAGTAATACTATCAACCTTGTCTCATTCTTGATTTAACTGAATTGCTTCTAGTCTTGCCCCTTTTGGCTTGATGCTTGCTTGGGAGTTTGGGGAGTGAAGATGTTGAATTTTTCTCTCTCTCTCCCTTTTTTTTTCCCATTCAAGAATGGACTGAATTTTATCAGATGGCTTTTCAGCATCTGTGTAGAAGATCATATAAATTTTCTCCTTAGATATCTTAGTGTGTTGAGCTGTATTAATAGGTTTCATAATGACGAACCATCCTTACATTCCTGCAATAACCAAGACTTGGCCACAGATGTTTCTGCTTAATGTGTTGCTGGACCCTCTCTGCTACTGTGATATTTACGGTTGGTCCATCACTTTTCAAAAATAAAAACATTTGGTAGTATTTTTCCCTTAGTGAGTTTTATAACATTGTGTGCTTTTATTAGAGAAATTGTTAGAATTGTTAGGATTCCCACCCCCACCCCCAGCCATGTTGCTCTGGAACAATTTTAACAGCACTAGGCAATCTATTCTTAAAAGGTTCAGTAGAACTTCCCTTGGAAATCGTCTTGACATGGTGCTTTTCAAGTTCCTGTTTTAAGGAACGAGCCAGCGGCGGTTCTGCTGCCCTTGATTAGACCAGATCACTTCCGCTGGGTGACAGCTAGGGGCGGCGCCAAGGCTCTGTGAAGCAGGCTTCCGGCCAGGGACGTCACTCCCTGCAAAGTGGTTCAGGCGCTTATGTGCTCTGCTCTTGGGGATTCTGAGTCTGAGCTGCCCCCACAGAAGGGGCAGAGAGAAAGTGACCTTGGCTGCCCAGGGCCTCGCACTCTGGTGGCTGGGTCACTGCACGTGCAGCTCTCGTAACCAGAATAAAGACCAGCCACTATCCTCATGTTCTAGAGGACGTGTCATTCTGCTGAGCATGTCATTCTGCCTTCAGAGCAACACAGTCTGAGTTTATATCCAGAGTGTCTCTTGCAACTTAAGAACTTAAATATGAGATGTGGCTTAGTCAGTAGGAGTATAGGGCTTGGAGTTGAACATGCCCAGGTGTGAATTCTGGATCCGTTCTTTACCAGCCTTTTGCTGCTCATCCCAAGACTCATAACTAGACTGAAAGCTGCCTTAAGGCAAAAAAACAAAAAACAAAAAACAAAAACAAAACGCCTCCTGATATCCTGAGACTCAAAAAATTTTATTTAAATAAATGTATACTGTTACTTAACATCCAAATGACCCAAAAGTTAGAGAGATTTTTCGTAAATCTTTTTTCTCAGTTTTCATTTAGAATTATAAGGTTGAAAATAGATTAGAAAGTGTATGGTCATTTCCTTAAAGTGTCCCTTAATTTCACATGAATATATTCATTGACCCATAAGCCAAATGGAAAGGAGGTTCTGTGAATGTGGGCTGTACTTACATGACTCAGCCTATGAGCTCTATATTTTGCTTTCTGCTTTATGAAGCCATGTGAGTGTCTTCTTCATATGTATTTTCACAACATATTACTAAGTAATGGGCCACTTACAGAAATTAAATTAATAACTATCAAAATATTAAATGATTTGATTATATATTCAAACACTCTACCTGAACATCTCTACCTCTAAGTGCTATTTTAAAATTTCAATCCTTATTCTTTTCATGTTGTACCATCCTTTTGTGACTCAGCAAAGAAAAAAGTGAAAATGACTGTCTTTAGAATTGTCATTTCATGAGTCCCAAAGTCTAGTGGTCCCTGAACTGATTATGCTGAGGAATCTTTAATTCTGAATCTTTTTCTTCCACCTAATCTATAAATGAAGTCAAAGGGATGACAGCTGTCCATGCAGTTATGCTGCAAGGATGTCTCAATAGTCTGTGGAGCTTCCTTTTTTGTTGCCTAGATTTCTCACATAAGAGGGAAATACACAGCATGAAAGTTGTGTTTTCTAAAAGTCTGCTAAATTACTAGAGAATTTCATCAAAACGTCCTCCTGTGTTTACAAGGTAGATAATACTCATAAAATCATTAGAGAATTTCACTGATATCAGAAGGCTTTGCTATGTCTCCCTTTACTTTGCAACCTTCATTAAAACAAGAAATGCTGTCTACACTGAGAGGGCGGGATCAGGAAAGCATCCTGCCCTGCCCCTGCTGGACACCAAAGGGAGGCTGCTTTTCCTGCAAGCTGGTCCTATTTTTATTTTTTTTTCCCCCTAATGGCTCTAGTCTGGGCTCCACAGGTAGTCTCAAAAGAGAGGCTTATTTCAGAGAATTTAAGTTGCCATCTCCAAAATTGTTTCTCTCTCCAGAAGCCATTCTTTTCTTTCTAGTAAAACATTTATTCACTTTTCTTATGGTTTGATCAGCTTAATCAATTACTAAAGTTACTTAAACTAAGAAGGCCTAGAACAAGAAAACAAAATCAATCACTGGACTGGAAGATCTTGATCTGAATTTCTCAGGAATGTTTCCAAGGGCCTTCACTTCTCAGGAGCTCAGCTAAGTGCTCTCTGGAAAGGCGACTAATTCCCTGTGACCTTGAGCACATTACTGAGCATCCTTGGGCCCACTTTGCCCTGCTTGGTCACATGGGCAATGCGAGGCCTGAGCAGCCGTGCACAGGCTGCACCCCACCTCAGCTGCCTCTGCAGCCTCCTCCTGGACTTTATTCACACCATCCTTGCACTCCGATGACTCCATCCTCTTGCTGTCTCTAACACAGGCCTTGTTTCTTTCCCCCACCGTCTGCTCATCCTGTTCCCTCGGCCTGGAATGATCTGTTTACTCTTGCTGCATCACCACACCGCTACCCTTCAGACCTCAACTCCCTCATCACTTCCTCAGGAAATCTTTCCTGATATCCCCGTTTACTTCAATCTCCATGGAGGCTCCCATGAAACTAAAACACTTGCCTTCAAAGAGGTTCCTTGTGATTTCTTGTTCATTTGTGTAGCCATTGGATTAAAAGTTCTCTTCTCCTTTATAAGCTCTATAGCTTTTTGGTTTGCACTTCGAATCCCTAGGGTATAGCAGAGGGCCTGACTCATAAAATACCCTCAATAGAATATACACTGAATGCTATTAACAATAGACATTCACGATAGGAAGAAAAGCAACCTCTTAACTTTTAGTCGTAATCACTCCACTAGGTGACTTATGAGATATTGGAGCCTACATTTCTTTGGTATTTAATTTTCTTATCCAATGAACAATACTAATAATGCTCAAAAGATAGTACAAGAACAAAAGAATGGATATGACTGTAACTGCTAGGGATTAATTTGAAGGATATTTGAAATGTTTAAAATGTTTTTGTTAAACTATACTCCTGGTACGCTTAACTCTAAGAACTTGAGCTGCATAGACTCAATTCTACCCTATCAGTTGCTATATATATATATATATATATACACATATATATATGTGTGTGTGTGTATATATATACATATATATATATTTAGGAATAATTAATGGACAAGCATATTTATAATAATTCATAATTTTAAAAGACTTGCATAGTTTTGTTTCTGTGCTTGTTTTTAACTGCAGACATGTAGGTGTTCATATGTTTTAATAATAATGTTTTTGTATGGTACTTTGTAGTTTACAATGAACTTGCATAGACATTATTATGGTCCTATTTTATGCAGGAGATAACAGGCTCTCCTTTATATTAAATGAGTAGGTGAATTGCCCAAGGTTAAGAGGCTGAAGCCCTTTTAATGCCCACCTGCAGTCAAAATGATTTTGGCCAGATTTTACCAACAACGGAACGACAAGGCCTGGTTTTGTTGGGATTTTGGCCAGATGCTAACAACTACAGTAACTACAAGTACGCTGGTTACTATCACTGTGAAGCATTGAGTGTCTACTCTGTCCTGGATCCCTTTTATCCATTGTACGTAGTTTCCACAACAATCCTCCAAAATAGGTATTATTGTGTCCATTTAACAGTAAAGAAATGAGCTTTCCCAAGACCAGCCTGCTTGATGCTAGAAGTAAAAACCAAACCTAAGTCTGTCTAGCTCTAATTTCTTCCCAATATACCCCTGCCTCTTTAATTCAAACCTAAGTCTGTCTAGCTCTAATTTCTTCCCAATATACGCCTGCCTCTTTAATTCATAGAAGAGGATCTAATACACAAGAGAAAAGTGATGTTAGGCAAGGTGTCTATCTGTTGATGCCCACTGTCATGGCCGCACCACTGTTAAGGCCAGACTCTCTTCTGTTTGGGTGGTAACCCAGCCATGTCTGTTGGTAAGTACTTTTATGCTAACCTCTGATGGAACCTTATTGCTTGTTCATAGCTGAATGGACATTTCTGAGAAGTTAGGTTGAGCTAGTTTGTTGAAATGTCTTTGCTAATCACAAAGCTTAAATTTCTAGCTGCTGCAGAGGGGCTGTGGTAGATGGGCAGGCAAAACTTAAGTCATAGGCAAATGCTGAAGGAAGGCTAAAACCACCTGTTCCCCTACCCCTGGGCATGAGAAGTGAAGGAGCAGATTCTCCCAGAGCAGTTTAAGGGATGGCTGAGTCTGAGGCCCATGTGGATCTGGATTGGCAGCAGATGCTCATCTTCCTGTCCCCTCTTCCTGTCCTTCTGCCCCCAACTAGGGGATTCTGCAGGGAGAGAGGGCAAGGAGAGGGAATTTGGCTGAGAAGCAGTGGAACAAGACTTATCACTTTCTCTGTAAGGTTTCAGAAACTCTTTAAAATCCTAATTTCATATTCTGACACTTAGCTGGGCTTCCCTGGGTCGTGCGCCTTCCCCCCTTTCTTCTGTGCATGATGCACACTGCATGTGAGGTACTATACATTTATTTCATTATTTATTTACTGTTTGTTTCCTGCCCTGCAAAATCCAAAAGGAGGGTTCTTCTTCTTCTTCTTTTTTTTTTGCAAATTACTATTATTACAAAGCTCCAAGAACAGTGTATCTGGCACAGGAGGGGCACAATACATATTTGCTGAATGAGTGAGGGAACAGATGAACATTTAAATAAAATAGGATTTCCTTCAGGTTTATGCACAAACAATACCTTAAAAGCATGTCTGGTTTACCTTAAGGACAAAATCCTCATTGTTGCTGAACCCAAACCAATTAAGTGGTTGTCCTACTTCCAGCATATTCTGCTATGACAAGGAGGTCAGGAGAAACAACTTTGTCATCTTTTAGGTATTCAATGAGAATGTTGATCCGTGGTATAATAAGAAAAGGAAGATACGGTGTTCTTTTCTGTGGTGTTTTTTCTGGTGTTCCCTTCCTACTCACATTTATTATTTTCAAAGTACTACTCTAAATATTCTACATATAATATTATACCTATTTTGAGATTAAATGATTATATGTATGTATATATGTGTAAAGTTCTTAGTACAATGCCTGACACATGGTGTGAACTACTTAAGTATTTCCTATTATCCAATCAATCAATATTAGTAAAAAATGGTGTAAGGCCAACAACCACATGAAAAGATGCCCAACCTCATTTGTTATTAGGGAAATGTAAATCAAAACCACAATGAGATACCACTTCACAGCCGCCAAGTTGGCCATAACAACAACAACAACAACAACAACAACAAAAAACCGAAAATAACAAGTGTTGACAAGGATGTGGAGAAATTGGAACCTTCCTACACTGCTGGTGGGAATGTAAAATGGTGCAGCCACTTTGGGAAACAGCCTGGCAGTTCCTCACATGGTTAAGCACAGTTAACCTATGACTCAGCAATCCTACCCCTGGGCATATACCGAAGAGAAATGAAAACATACGTCCACGCAAAAACTTGTACACAGATGTTGTCAGCAGCATTATTTATAATAGTCAAAAGGTGGAACAACCTAAATGTCCATCAACTGATGAATGGATAAACAAAATGTGATATTTCCATATAACGGATTATTATTCAACCACAAAAACCAGTGAAGTACAGACACCTGGTGCGATGTGGGTAAACCTTGAAAACATTAAAGTGAAAGAAGCAAGACACAAAGTATCACATCTTATATAATTCCATTTCTATGAAATGTTCAGAATAAATGAAGTCACAGAGACAGAAAGCAAGTTGGTGGTTGTGAGGGGTGGAAACAGGTGGGGAGTGACTGCTTCATGTGTATGGGATTTCCTTTGAGGAGATGAAAATATCTTGAAACTACACAGAGGTGATAGTTACCAACACCACGAGTGACTAAATATCACTGAATTATATACTTTAAATGGTTAGTGGTTAATTTTATGTTAGGTAAGCATGACCTGGATTAAACAAAAAACCCCAAACTGTATGAAGTGGTTATTTCTGTTTTTTTCTAATGAAAATACTGACACAGAAAGATAAAGTAGCTCATTGCGTGATTCATAAGTAGTTAGTGTAAAAGAGCCACAGAAGGAATCTAGACAGAGGGCTTTCAGAAGACACACTCAAATGGCTACATACTAATGTTCCTCTTATTATTCCTTTCTGCTATTCTTTGATTTGATCCAAGTGACAATAAAAGCCGAGAGCTAGCCCCCAAGGGGGAAGTGTGGAGAAGGAAAGAGAGGACATAATATAAACTCAGAGTGGATGCATTCATATGTGTGATTAAAGACCACCACCACTTGGTGGTGCAATGTTGTGAAATCACCAGTTTATGAGAGCTCTTGAAGACCGGTCGATGACTTTAACTATTGATGTTTTCTTGCTGTCTAATAAATTGACCAGTGAATTAATTGGAAGTCACCTCACCTTGCTCTTTGGTCTTCAGTAAGTTATGATGCACAGAGCTCTACCTTGTATACATATTTGTAACCGTATTTCTAAGAGAGAAACACTTTTAATTAAGATCTATCGCACCTAACTGCCTAGTTTTCTGAGGGACCACACTAGATAATGTCCCAACAAGTTCAGACCATGTTATAACATCTGATTTCAGATGAACAGCAATAGTGGTAAAACACAATTGAAGACTTACGGCGGATAATTGAACAAACCCTTTGTCAGCCTATAAATTATTTGAAGCTTGTGTCCAATTGAACTAGAGGGTCTGACTGTGCTTTCATTTGTTATGCTTATCTAGCTGCCATCCAGGTCTTTTCATGAACCTACACCTGGTAGAATTAAGCACTTCAAGTGATAGTCAAAATCACTTAAAGGACTTTGGCATCACTAAATAATAATAATAATCTTAAAATGATATAAATAAATAAAAACAAATGGCACGTACCAGCTCAGTTTCCAGAAACTTAGTCTGTAACTTCAAAATCTTTTGGAATTATAAATGAATTTTAGAAAGAGCTTTCATTTTTACCTTGATTTGTATTACTTGCATAATATATGTGTAATATATATGATATATAATATATATATATGCATACATGCATATACTTTTTGATAATTTTATATTTTTTCATCCTTGAAAACAATAAACTTTATATCCTCATATTTAGGGAACAGAATCTAATTTTGCCCATTTGTTGGCCTTAGTTTTCATATACTAGATATGAGAGATTCTGGTTCCAAATGGAAATGTCAAAACACTTTTTACTTTGGCTCCTTCCCCATTGGATGTGTGCTGAGACATTATCGTGTTCCTTATAAATACAGGGATCAGTGACTGAAAGTCACTCATCTGTTTTTTGCTTTAGCAACTTTCTGTATGCCCCAAACTTGTCACGCACTCATTTCTGCCTTTGGTCTTCTATGTGAATTTCAAGTGCTTCAAACAGCTTTCTACAAAATCATCCACATTTTATAGACACTCTTGAATGCTACTTGTTTTCAGGAATTTGTGTCTCCAGTCAAGTTCCTGCTATAAAGGACACACGTTCTCATGGGCCATCTCTATTTTTAATTTAGCAAGTGATTCAGTCTTTTCATCTGCTATCAAGATTATGCTCAGTCAAGTGTTTGGTTAAAATTTTCTACCGAGATGAGTTTTACCTACTCTCTCTATGAAATCTCAAGCAAATAAATGTCAGCTCTTCCAAGAAGCCCTTACTTGCCATCCTAATGGTGTCCCTTCCTCCTTCTCTCCTTCCCTTTCTCTCTTCTTCCATCAATAAGCGCTTATCAAGCACCATCTGTGTCAGACACTTTGTCATAGCTTGTAATACTCTGTGACTGTCAATTACCTTGCTGGTAGTGATCTTATACCACCTACACAGCCATGAGTACATTGGTTCAAGAATTCTCACTGATTCATGGTTGCATAAGCAAGTCAGTGTGGAGTAGGGGAAGGGATAGAGATGGAGACACGCATTAGGACAGTTAACAGTATACTCAAGGGCGCAGTGGATAAAGCCAAAAAGAGCGGGGAGAATATTGATTCCTTGTAAAAGCTAGAACTAGGTTAAAATTTTGAGCAGCTTGTAATATTGAAAATCACCTGAAATGATCCCTTCTTGAAAACTTAAAAAAAACCTCCCACAAAAACATAAAAATTAGTTATGTTGATATGTCTACTGAAATATTTAAGGGAACATGTACTGCTTTCTGCATCTAACTTTGAAATGCATCAAATAAATATGATGGACTCTTGGATGGGCAGATCTGTGCTAGAGCATAGCATAACACTAATTATTGACTCTAAGAGGTGGGGTAGGGATGTTCACTGTAAAATTCTTTTAGTTTTTCAGTAGCGAAAATTTTATAATCAATGTTGGGAGAAGAAGCTTTTTATGATGTAAAAAGGTAATAAAAAGAGATGGTCTCTTATTTTATCCATTGGTCGACCTATAAGCAGACAGGTTTATCTGTCAATAAAGCCCATGTGTGCAGGAACGTGTGTGTGTGTGTGTGTGTGTGTGTGTGTGTATGTGTGTGTTGTGAATCTGCAAAAAGGTTCATTTGTTAGCAAAACCCATTAATGTGGACTACACTCACAAGACACATCGATACATTAGACCAATGTGCATTTATGCCACTCAGAGTCTGCCTTGTCTATGCCTAGTGAAGGAAATTTTTCTCTGATGGTGGGGGGAAGTGTTTTAGAAATGGTGATCCATTTGAAGCTTCAATAAAAATAGTTGGTGTACAATTGAGTTACATAGTTTCTGAATGGATTTCACAATGAAGCTGCTAATAAAAAAAGGTCAACTTCAAACCTAAAAGCCCTTGTGTGATTTTTTTACCTAAGTGCTGAGAAATGCTTTGGGAATACCTGATGACTCATGATGTTTTGACCATTTGAAAGCCATTACTGGTAGGCAAGGATTTATGCAAGGGACGCATATCGTTCAGGGAGGCATTACTGAAGAACTGCTGGCAAGGGAGAGTATGCTGAAGACCGTCTGAAATACTTAATGCATCTGGATCAAGGAGACACACTTCAATCTGCAAAGTCAAGAGTGAAGGGCATTACCAGAAACCACTGCATAGTAAGGCTGTTGAGTGTTCATCAACTTTATGAATGAAGTGACATCTGAGGCACAGTGAAAGAGGTACCTGACAAAACTAGGAAATGGCTTTTACTCTGAAATCTGAGCAATGGGATTTATAGAATGGAGCAAATAACTTTCAATGCCTTCCACTTCCCTGAATTCTTTTGAGACATTCAGTATTCAGCTTTAAAAGAGTGAAGGAAACATATTAGAGCTGAAAGTAAATTTTCCATATTTTCCACACAGGAAAATACTTCTGAAATCCCTAATAGTCATAGCAGTTTAGAATCAACAGACTGGAAAACCTTTGGAATTCTTTTTCTTCTTTGGGAATACAAACAGCAGGAAGCCCACATTTCCTGCTGAATGTGATTCCTTAGGCATGAAAGACAAGGTAACAGGTGGTTTGGAAAGGATTTAGCCTTTTTCATTATGAACCCAGCAGGCATATGAGTCACGTCTTCTGTGAATCACCTACAGGCTAAAATAGAGCCCATAAAAGTTGAGCACTTTGACATTCGCCTTTTTTAAAAAACATGCCCAGTGGAAGCTTTTGCACATTGGGCAAAGAACAAATACAAACTTAAATGCCTCTGGACTCAATATATCCTGCTAAATTCCCTCATTATAGGGACATGGCTACCATGGCTGATTGTGCTTAATACTTTCAGACCATAGAGATGTCAGAGAGTGTTTAGTAAGAGACCAGATGATTTTAACAGACAAAAATCTTCAAAGGAAATTACTATTGTTTCAGTTTCTTTACTTTTAGACCCCCTGGATTATGACCAAGAACTTTCCAGGTGTTATCAACCAGATAGTCATACGTAGACTAAAATGTGCCTTGAGGACAACCAGGAAACAATCTACTTGAGCCTTCATCAGTTATGGCCCGCTCAGTTCACACACTGCATGCATTCAAATGATCGATTGAGTAGGTTTTAGGGGCCACTTCAGTGCCCAAGGCTATGGTAAAATGTAAGAGAAATAAAAAGCACATGGCATGGCCTTTCAAGAGCTTGCAATCTGGTTGGAAACAATTAGTGAAAAGACAAAGGAACCAAAAAAAAGAGGAGTATTAATGAGGATAGCATAGATTACAGACACAGAAAATATACAGAATTGATACATTTGCTTTAAAGTTTCCTAACAGTTATCCAGGCATTGCTGACCTTTGTAAAGTTAGATCTCTACAGCACTGGGAGAGTTTGAAGGCTCATGGAAGAAAGAGATTCAGCTGGACAAATGAAGTTTAATATACTTATTAAATATCACATAGGAATTGAATTGTCATCCTTCCCTTTTGAGGACTGTCTCTCATCTTACATAAATGAGAGGAAAAACAGGAATCATGGAACTAAATTTTCAAATCATCTTTGTAGGTCTGTCAATGTTTTGGTTCTCTTTGGTGTTAATTGGAGAGGAATGGCACATAGATGATTTTATTTTTGATAATTTACTCTTATTTGACTACATTTCAGAGTATTCACAATACACAGCTGGCTATCGATGCAAATCTGTCCTACGTTCCTCCTAATAATCACTTGAAAAATCAGCCTTGTAAATTGACTCCACGAGTTGCACATTGTGACCTGAAGTAACTTCCATTATAAAATCCTTTGATCTATATTTTAGATAAAAGGTTCATTACCCTTATTTAAAAATAAAATAGCAAAAAACCCCATGCAATCCAGTTAAAAAATGGGCAGGGGATCTGCATAGACATTTTTCCAAAAAAGACAAGACACGGTTAGCAGACCCATGAGAAGATGTTCTACATCACTCATCATCAGGGAAACGCAAATCAAAACCACAGTGAGATGTCACCTCACACCTGTTATAATGGCTATTATCAAAAAGACAAGAAATAACAAGTGTTGGTGAGGATGTGGAGAAAAGAGAACCTTGTACACTCTTGATGGGAATGTAAATTGGTGCAGTCATTATGGAAAACAGTATGGAAGTTCTTCAAAAAATCAAACATAGAACTATCATATGATCCAGCAATTTCACCTCTGGATATCTATCTCAAGAAAATGAAAACACTAACTTGAAAAGATATCTGCATCCCCATCTCTATTGCAGCATTATTTACAATAACTAGGACACGGAAGACATGGAAGTGTCCTTTGATGGATGAATGGGCGTAGGAAATGTGGTACAAATATACAATGGAATAACAGCCAGAAAAAAGAAGGAAATCTTGCTATTTGTGACAACATGGACGGGCCTTGAGGGCATTATGCTGAGTGAGCAGAGAAAAAAATATGATATGATTTCACTTATATATAGAATTTAAAAAGTGAAAGAGAAAAGCAATAACAAAACTAAGCTCATAGATGCATAGAACCGGTGGCGGGTGGGTGGAGAATGGGTGAAATGGGTGAAGGTGGTCGAAAGGAGGTGCAGACCTCCATTCTTAAATAAGTCTTGAGGATGTAATGTACAGCATGGTGACTATAATTAATAATACTGGATTGCATATTTGAAATTTGCTAAAAGAGTAGATCTTGAATGTTCTCATCGCAAGAAAAAAATTTGTAAGTATGTGTGGTGATGGATGTTAGACTTACTGTTATCATTTCACAATATGTACAAATATTGAATTCTTATATTGTACACCTGAAACTAATGTTATATATCAATTATCCCTCAACAAGAATAGTAAAAAAAATTAAAATCATAATTCTACTTCCCACATTCTTTCCTTATTAACTCTGTATATTTATTAGTTCATATAATATATTGTAAATTTAGCAGCCTAAAGTTATATATTAATTGCATTTACTTCTTTACCTAATATTTATTCATTAAAAAATCATCTTGAAAGCATTCTACTTCAATGAATCTATATGTGACTGAAATGTTTTAAATTTCTCTTTATCATAGACTGTATTGTTATTTTAAATGATTATCTGACTTGAGATTTGTAAAACTATATGTGTATATGTATCTACATACATATCTTTATGTCTATTTTTGTATATACATATCTTTAGGTCATTTTATTTTAAATCTTTCTCCTGAAACATCATTCTCTTCAAAAGTTTATGAGTTACATTCTTAGATCATCTTTTATGCCATAGTTTAATAACACATTTTGTTCTCCTGCATTCAGTTAAATGCTTTCCACTTTATCCATTTTAGTATTTAGGGAACAATAATAAATTAGGTTGACCTTAAAAACTTCCAAAACCAACACTCCGAATGAATGGCCATGAAAATAAAGAATTAGCTTTCATTTTCTTCGATTTCCAATTGTTTCCTTCTTTGCTGTACTCTGACCCTATTGACTTCTCAGAGTTCTGTTTTCTGGTAACAGGTATTTCTAGTCTATTATACCATTGCTAGTGATCAATAGTCCTCCGTCCTCTCAGAGCCTTTCTTCTCACTTGGACTTCTCAGGTAGAGCCCACAGTGGGGTTCTTTCTGACTCCTGTCATTTCTTTCTGCAGGGACCACCTGCAAAGACTCCAAGTAAGGGCATGGTTCTTTTGTTCAGTGTTGCATCCCCAGGGCTAAGAACACCTCACAGGAGCTCAGCAAGTGTTGATGAATGACTAAGTGAATAAAGGGATATTACAAGTAAATTTTGAATTATTCTCTTTTCAGAGGGATCAAAGTGTAAAATCTGTCCTGAAAGCATGGACAATGTTTCTGATAGAATCCTTGATAGTCTCTTCATTCATGTAACCTACTGTAGCTGGCATTTTCATGTAAATTTCAAAATTTTAAAGAGGAATAAATTTACCTTAATTAGGATTTTTTAAAATTTCACATTATGACTCATACTTAAAATATTACATACATCACCTCCTCCAAAAGGTGACATTGTCCTATCTGATATTTAGGACAATGTCAAATTACATTTCCAAAGAGAGTTTGCCTTTAAATTTACTATAATAAAATTCTTGAAAACATAAAGCAATGTATTTTCTAACTTCTCTACCAAAACTTTAAGAAAATGAAATCAAATCCTCTCCTCGTTTAAAAAAAGCCTTGCAAGTTTTAGTTCTAGATCAAGAAGATGAATTCTAAAATTAAAAATTTTAAGGGTGTGAGACCCTAGAGTTAGCATAAGAGAAGCCATTTTAACAAATCTGACTGTGTGAACCTAAATGAAGGACAGAACAGGACTGACTCTGTTTTTTGTGCCTAATCTCCATCTGAGGCCTGAGCCGGGCCTGGCTCTGGAAGAAACCTTGAAAAGTTTCCTAACCACAGGAACTTATATTAGAAGGTCTTATCTCAAGGCCAGCCATCTGTGCCCGATGCTCCCAGGCGTACGAGATGTATGTGTCTTGAGAACATGGACAAATGGCCACCGGGGCCTGTAAACCCCTACCCCAGATAGTTCCCCTAGCAACGCTCCTGCTATATCATCATGGTCAGGCCAGCCGAACTTAACCAATAACAATTGTTCAACTTCCAAAATCTCCAATCAGCTTATGCCAAGTTAGAATCCCCTCTTCCTGAACCTGTAATGCAAAAAAACCTTGCCTACCCTGAGCTCAGGGCTCACATTCCTGACCTGCTGCGTCGGGTGAAGGGTGTGGGTCCAAGCTCGAGCTTGAAATAAATGACCGTTTTGTGTTTGCATCGGAATCGGCTCCTTGGTGGTCTCTTGGGGACTCGCGACTTGGGCACAACAAGGGATTGGAGGCAATGTAATTTCTTCCATTATCCCTCCTCCTTTCAACCTAATCTAACTGTACAAATACTGATTTTCCATTGAGCTTTGCATTAAGGAGAAGAAGAAGAACATATAGGTAAATCAGACATGTTTCCCGAAGATAGAGAATTTGCTATCTAGACAAGGAGATCTGCACACTAAATTTTTACACAAATAAACAGAAGAGGTACATAGAACATTCACTTTTTTCTTCCTTTCAAATAAAAAAAAAACAAAATTCTACAGAAACGGCAATGTTTTATAATGTTGGAACTTAGAAATATATTTAATTCAAAGGAAAAGTAACATACTCATTTAACAATAAAAATAACTGCTACCTATACTTGGACAGAAATATGATTTTCCAAGCCACTGATACTGTGTTGGCATCGAAACTTAAAAAAAAATTTCAAAAGGTTAGTTTTCCTATCTGATATTTAGGACAATGTCAAATTACATTTCCAAAGAGAGTTTGCCTTTAAATTTACTTTAATAAAACTAGAACTTTGAATCTGTAGAGGATTCAAGATGGCGGCATGAGAGGTGACAGGAGAACTCCTGCCGAAACCAAAAATAGTACAAAAATATAGTTAATTAATACAACTAACCCTAAAACAGCAAGAAGAAAGAAGGCTGAATCAGACTGCATACAGACCTCACGAACAGAGCAGACCTCACGAAACAGGGTAATGTACGAAAGCCTTAATCTGGCGGGACTCAGGCCCTTCCCTCTCCCCAGTGCACAGGCAGGAGGAAGAGAAACAGAGCGGGGAGGGGCTGGAAGCCTGGGACTGCTGAACACCAAGCCCTGGAGATCAGCATTGTGATCAGAAGCCTATATTGTGTGGTGCTCTGGATGCTGGGGAGCTCGGACAGGTGGAGTGCTTGGGAGACAGACATTCCGGCTGTTTGTGGAGGATGGGATCCACACCCGGCCGCTCTGTGTCAGAGGAGGGGCGGGTGGTCAGACAAGCTTCCTAGAAGTGAGAGGGCTGCTGAAGGGGAGGGGTTTGCATGGAGCTTGCTGCACAGGAGAAGGGAGAGCTAGACAAGGTTGTCTGGGTGTGCTCTGCACAGCTGGTTGGGAACTCTGAGGAGCTTCAGGTGCTCCATCCCCCTGGCTGCCTACTCAGCTCCGAGGCCCCCCACTGTGACACACAGCTTGCTGAGACTTCTTACTGGCCTAAAGGCACCTGCTCTCAAACCGGCAGTCACTGGGCAGGCATCAGGCCAGCCAGAGGGAGCCCCCCCACCCCATAACAGCTAGAGACACAAGGCACAGAGGGTTACACGTGTGTGCTTGGCCCACTGGCTCTGATGCTGGAGACAGGCACCACTGACAGGAATCAGGAAACAGATCATTCCTCCTCCCAGGCACCAGTTCCACTCCCCTATGACCCCCAACCTCACTCTAGGGGCTGAGAAGCTCCAGAGACTGGAGTTTCTGTGCATTAGTGGGCACCAAACAGAAATATGAAACACCAAAAGACCGTGGTTCAGACCAAAATCTCACAAACCCCAGAAAAAGGGCTAAATGAAACTGAACTCACCAATCTTCCAGAAGGAGATTTCAAAATAAAAATTATAAACATGCTTATGGAGGTACAGAAAAATATTCAAGAACTCAGGAACGAATTTAAGTCGGAGATTCAATCATTAAGAAATTCCGTATCTGAAATGCAGCACACAATGGAGGGATTTAAAAGCAGATTAGATGTAGTAGAAGAGATGGTAAATGGAATAGAAATTAGAGAAGAGGAATACAAAGAAGCTGAGGCACAGAGAGAAAAAAGAATCTCTAAGAATGAAAGAATATTGAGAGAACGGTGTGACCATTCTAAACGGAACAATATTCACATTATAGGGGTACCAGAAGAAGAAGAGAGAGAAAAGGGGATAGAAAGTGTCATTGAGGAGGTAATTGCTGAAAACTTCCCCAATCTGGGAAAGGAGATAGTCTCTCAAGCCAAGGAGGTGCACAGATCTCCCAACACAATGGACCCAAGGAAGACAACATCAAGACATATAATAATTAAAAAGGCAAAGATCAAGGATAAAGACAGACTTTTAAAAGCAGCTAGAGAGAGAAAAAAGATCACATACAAAGGAAAACCCATCAGGCTATCATCGGACTTCTCAACAGAAACCTTACAGGTCAGTAGGGAGTGGCGTGATATATTTAATGCAATGAAGCAGAAGGGCCTCGAACCAAGAATACTTTACCCGGCAAGGTTATCATTTAAATTTGAAGGAGGGATTAAACAATTTTCAGACAAGCAAAAGTTGAGAGAATTTACCTCCCACAAACCACCTCTACAGTGCATTTTGGAGGGACTCCTATAGATGGAAGTATTCCTAAGGCTAAACAGATGTCACCCAAGGGCTAGACAAAGAGTACAGAATATGATTCAAAACATACAAAGAATGGAGAAGGAAGAAAAAGCGGGAAAAAAAAAGAAACTTTAGGTTGTGTTTGTAATAGCATATGAAGTGAGTTAAACTAGACTGTTTGATAGTAAGGGAATAACCCTTGAACCTTTGTTAACCACTAATTTAAAGCCTGCAATGGCAATAAGTACATACCTATCGATAATCACTCTAAATGTAAATGGTCTGAATGTGCCAATCAAAAGACACAGAGTCACTGAATGGATGAAAAAACAAGACCCATCTATCTGCTGCCTACAAGAGACTCACTTCAAACCCAAAGTCATACACAGACTGAAAGTAAAGGGAAGGAAAAGATACTTCATGCAACTAATAGGGAGAAAAAAGCAGGAGTTGCAGTACTTGTACCAGACAAAATAGCCTTCAAAAGAAAGAAAGTCAGAAGAGACAAAGAAGGACATTACATAATGATAAAAGGGTCAGTCAACAAGAGGATATAAATATTATAAATATCTATGCACCCAGCACAGGATCACCTATATACGTGAAACAAATACTAACAGAATTAAAGGGGGAAATAGAATGCAATGCATTCATTGTAGGAGACTTCAACACATCACTCACTCCAAAGGACAGATCAACCAGACAGAAAATTAGTAAAGAGACAGAGGCACTGAACAACATATTAGAACAGATGGACCTAACAGACATCTACAGAACACTCCATCCAAAAGCAACAGGATACACATTCTTCTCAAGTGCACATGGAACATTTTCAAGAATAGATCATATACTAGGCCACAAAAAGAACATCATAAATTAAAAAAGATTGAAATTATACCAACTAGCTTCTCAGATCACAAAGGTTTGAAAGTAGAAATAAATTACACAAAGAAAACAGAAAAGCCCACAAACACTTGGAGGCTTAATAACATGCTCCTAAATAATCAATGGATCAATGACCAAATAAAAACAGAAAACAGAGATCAACCAATATATGGAGACAAATGACAACAATAACACGACACTGCAAAATCTGTGGGACACAGTGAAGGCCGTCCTAAGAGGGAAATATATTGCAGTACAGGCCTACCTCAGGAAAGAAGAACAATCCCAAATGAACAGACTAAACTCACGATTAATGAAACTAGAAAAGGAAGAACATATGAGGCCCAAAGTCATTAGAAGGAGGGACATAATAAAGATTAAAGCATAAATAAATAAAATTGGGAAGAATAAAATAGAAAGAATCAATGAAAGCAGGAGTTGTTTCTTTGAGAAAATGAACAAAATAGATAAACCCTTAGCCAGACATATCAAGAGAAAAAGAGAGTCTACACACATAAACAGAATCAGAAATGAGAAAGGAAAAATCACTACAGACACCACAGAAATACAAAGAATTATGACAGAATACTATGAAAAATTATATGGTAACAAACTGGATAACCTAGAAGAAATGGACAACTTTATAGAAAAATAAAACCTTCCAAGGCTGACCCAGGAAGAAAGAGAAAATCTGAATAACCAATTACCAGCAAGGAAATTGAATTGGTAATCAAAAAACTACCTAAGAACAAAACTCCTGGACCAGATGGTTTCACTGTTGAATTTTATCAAACATTTAGTGAAGACCTAATACCCATCCTTATTACAGTTTTCCAAAAAATAGAAGAGGAAGGAATACTCCTACACTTGTTCTACGAGACCAACATCACTCTAATACCAAAAACAGGCAAAGACACCACAAAAAAAGAAAATTACAGACCCAAATCCCTGATGAACATTGATGCAAAAATACTCAACAAAATATTAGCAAACTGAATTAAAAAATACATCAAAAAGATCATCCATAATGTGATCAAGTGGGATTCATCCCAGGGATGCAAGCATGGTACAACATTCGAAAATCCATCAACATCATCCACTACATCAACAAAAAGGACAAAAACCACATAAACATCTCCATAGATACTGAAAAAGGATTTGAAAAAATTCAACATCCATTTATGATAAAAACTCTCAACAGGATGGGTGTAGAGGGCAAGTACGTCAACATAATAAAGGCCATATATGACAAACCCACAGCCAACATTATACTTAACAGTGAGAAGCTAAAAGCTTTTCCTTTAAGATTGGGAACAAGACAAGGATGCCCACTCTTCCCACTTCTATTCAACATAGTTCTGGAGGTCCTAGCCACGGAAATCAGACAACACAAAGAAATAAAAGGCATCCAGATTGGGAAGAAGTCAAACTGTCCTGTTTGCAGATGACATGATATTGTACATAAAAAACCCTAAAGAATCCACTCCAAAAGTACTAGATATAATATGTGAATTCAGCAAAGTTGCAGGGTACAAAATTAATACACAGAAATCTGTTGCATTCCTATACACTAACGATGAACTAGCAGAAAGAGAAATCAGGAAAACAATTCCATTCACAATCGCATAAAAAAGAATAAAATACCTAGGAATAAACCTAACCAAGGAAGTAAAAAACCTATACCCTGAAAACTACAAGACACTCTTAAGAGAAATTAAAGGGGACACTAATAAATGGAAGTCCATTCCATGCTGTTGGCTAGGAAGAATTAATATTGCCAAAATGGCCATCCTGCCTAAAGCAATCTACAGATTCAATGCAATCCCTACCAAAATACCAACAGCATTGTTCAATGAAGTAGAGCAAATAGTTCTAAAATTTATATGGAATGACAAAAGACCCTGAATAGCCAAAGCTATCCTGAGAAGGAAGAATAAAGCAGGGGGAATTACACTCCTTGACTTCAAGCTCTATTACAAAGCCATAGTAATGTAGACAATTTGGTACTGGCACAAGAACAGACCCATAGACCAGTGGAACAGAATAGAGAGCCCTGATATAAACCCAAGCATATATGGTCAATTAGTATATGATAAAGGTGCCATGGATATACAATGGGGAAATGACAGCCTCTTCAACAGCTGCTGTTGGCAAAACTGGACAGCTACATGTAAGAGAATGAAACTGGATTACTGTCTAACCCCATACACAAAAGTAAACTCAAAATGGATCAAAGACCTGAATGTAAGTCATGAAACCATAAAACTCTTAGAAAAAAATATAGGCAAAAATCGCTTGGACATAAACATGAGCAACTTCTTCATGAACATATCTCCCGGTGCAAGGGAAACAAAAGCAAAAATGAACAAGTGGGACTATATCAAACTAAAAAGCTTCTGTACAGCAAAGGACACCATAAGTAGAACAAAAAGACATCCTACAGTATGGGAGAATATATTCATAAATGACATGTCCGATAAGGGGTTGACATCCAAAATATATAAAGAGCTCACGCACATCAACAAACAAAAAGCAAATAATCCAATTAAAAAATGGGCAGAGGAGCTGAACACTTTTCCAAAGAAGAAATTCAGATGTCCAACAGGCACATGAAAAGACGCTCCACATTGCTAATCATCAGAGAAATGCAATTAAAACCACAATGAGATATCGCCTCACACCAATTAGAATGGCCAATATCCAAAAGATAAACAACAAGAAATGTTGGCGAGGATATGGAGAAAGGGGAACCCTTCTACACTGTTGGTGGGGATGTAAATTAGTTCAACCATTGTGGAAAGCAGTATGGAGGTTCCTCAAAAAGCTAAAAATAGAAATATCATTTGACCCAGGAATTCCACTCCTAGGAATTTACCCTAAGAATGCAGCAGCCCAGTTTGAAAAAGACATATGCACCCCAATGTTTATCACAGCACTGTTTACAATAGCCAAGAAATGGAAGCAACCTAAGTGTCCATCAGTAGATGAATGGATAAAGAAGATGTGGTACATATACACAATGGAATATTATTCAGCCATAAGAAGAAAACAAATCCTACTATTTGCAACAACATGGATGGAGTTAGAGGGTATTCTGCTCAGTGAAATAAGCCAGGGGGAGAAAGACAAGTATGAAATGATTTCACTCATTTGTGGAGTATAAGAACAAAGGAAAAACCGAAGTAACAAAACAGCAACAGACTCACAAAACCCAAGAACGGACTAACAGTTACCAAAGGGACTGGGGAGGATGGGTGGGAAGGGGGGGATAAGGGGGGAAAAGGGGCATTATGATTAGCACACGTAATGCAGTGGCAGGGGACACAGGAAAGGCAGTATTTATAGAGAAGACAAGTAATGATTCTATAGCATCTTGCTACGCTGATGGACAGTGACTGTAGTGGGGTATATGGGGGGTACTTGATAATAGGGGGTCTAGTAACCATAAGGTTGTTCAAGTGATTGTACATTAATGATACCAATATGAAAAAAACTAGAACTTTACATTAAGAAGAATGCAAAATTTCCATGTTTTAGGTACTTAAAAATCACTTTCCCAAATATTCATTTGGTCATGAAAGAGATATTGAAATTTAAAAATATAAATAAAAATTCATAGGATCAGACCAAACTTTTATGAAAGATTAATATTTCATCATAAACAATTTCACTAATTAAGAGAAGTGAAGAAAATAAACAGTTTAGTACTCAGTTTAAGAGGTTAAAAATAACAAAGATGAAAACCTGAAGAAGTAGGAAGACAAAAAATGTGAAAATGAAATGATGTTTATCTGAACACAGGAAAACAATAGCCAAATATGATGGTCCAAGTAAACAAACAACAGTACACTATATTAATTTCTGCTGTATTAATTTATAAGTAAAAATTACCATGTAATACCTGTCAGCACACAGATTAGAATATGCAAAATAATGGATGAATTTCCTTTAGTAATCCAACTAAGTATAAATTGTTGTTTTCATTTAATTCCTTGAAAATACTGCTTTTGAGTATGTTGTCTTTTATTCATTCTTTGTTCATTTATTTTTCCATTTTATTGAGATAATAGTTGTCATTTAACATTGTATAAGTCTAAGATGTACATCATAACAACCTGACTTACATATATTGTAAAATGATCACCGCAATAGAAGCGTGCTTAACATCTTCATCTCATGTAGATACACACACAAAAAAGAAAAAGAAAATAGTGCTTTTTTTCCTTTTGATGAGAACTGTTAGGATCTACTATGACTTTTAAATATACCCTACAGCAGTGTTGGTACCTTGAAAATATTTTATGTCATGAATTAAAAGTAGTTGCTGAATATTCTGGGGTATATGAAGAATTGATAAAATATGGGTAACTGCAACAAGTTAGATTGGATGCTTACAGTCCAAGATTTTATGAACACCCTATTTTCTGAAGAATTTTCTGGCATTGTGGGTCTAAATGCTGAACCAGGAGACCCGGATTCTAGTTTTGGCCACTAAGACTTCACGGTCTTTGCTACAAATGAAAAACTCCCTCTCATTCTCAGGAATACATGACATTACTTGTACCCGAACTTCTGTTCAGAAAATGTAAGTGAAGACTTGAAAAATGCACAAGTTGTTATATTTGCCCAAGTGCATAATCATTATACTGGACAGAATTTGAGAAGTTTCCAGAAGCACAAATAAGCTCAGAGTTATAATGCCTAGACCGTGCTCACACTCCAGAGAAGGTCTGTGCCTAACTCATTGCTTTTCCAAATGTGTCAGACTCCCCCCTTTCGTCCACTTCTCTTTTAACAAACAGAGACCTAAGGATAAGTCTTTTCCAAACTATTCTAGCATGATTCCTTGAATGGATAAGGAAAAAATTTCCTTTACAACCCTTCAACAAAATCAGTGTAAACAGGAATAGCAGCGAGTAAAGGCGAGTGGACCTGGAGCTGCTGCTTCTGTTCTTGCTGAGAAGTGAAGAGTGATCGGGAAGAAGATCCGAGTCAGCACCTCTTCCACTTGAGCGTGCCCACAGGCCACTCAGGGATTTTGTCCAAGTACAGACGCCGCCTCCGTGAGCTCGGGGCGGGACGTGAGACTCCTCAGCTCTAACGGTCTCCCGAGCGGCGCTGATGTCGCTGGTCCCTTTGAGAAGGGAATGTCGACCAGATGGTGGGAAAGCCATTTGGGAGGAAGCCTTTCATTTAGTAACCGCTTTTATTTAGACTCATCCCCAGAGGTGAGGAAACTACACTTTTCCTGCTCTAGTTCTATGGAAAAAAGCAAACAGTCAAGAGGCAAGCAGATGGCAGTGACACTTTCTATAAATTAAATTCTAGGCCACTGCTGAGAGCAGCACACGCTTCTTCCATATCTATATTGCCACGATCCTGGGCTCCTCAGAAGATGCCAGGTTTTGTTATTTATTTCGCATTTGAAAAGGGCTGTGGGTGTTTAATATATTTCAGGATTAAAAAAACTCAAACATGCTTAAAATCAAATTTGGATTCTTAAAGACTTAAATTTCAGTTGTTGGACAACTGCATTATGTGGAATAGCTTCTCTGAGCGACGGGTGAGTAAGGGGCACAGCCTGTCTTTTCATGGTTTTGCGTTCTCTTGCCCCATGATGTAGGAAGATAAGATAGAAACACTATCCTTATATTTGCAATGATTTAGCAAGAATATATGTGATTTTTCTTATATAAAAAAGATGGAAATTATTTTTTCTTCCGATTTCCATATTTCAGAGTGACACAAATTCCAATGAAAATAACTGTTTTTTTCTTAATGAAGAATTAAAAAAAAACTAGAGTACTGTTTTCAAGTTTTTGTTAATTTCTCAGATCAGTGATTAAATCTGCCAGATAACTGTTACTGTTCAAAATGAACTACAGTTTTTCATTCACTCAGCTCATGTTAGGTGTTTCACTAGAAAGCAGTAACGGTATTTTCCTCATCAGTATTATTTTTCCAAAGCAGAAAAAACCTTCGTTTTACTCATTTTCCCCAGAACTTCACTATGGGATATTCCTTCGGGAGATAAGATCTGAGTCTCGGGGTTCGGCACAGACAGAAGGAGGCCACGTGTGTCGTGGTTCCTATAGTGTGGGAAACAGCTGTCTTTCTTTTGCTTGATATAAATAATGTGGAATGGCAGAACTATTTTACTTCCCCATATTGGGTAAACACCATTTATTTCTTACTCATGAGAACATACAGCAAATAATATTGTTGGAGGCTGTCATATCCCATAATTGGAAATCTACTGTCCAAAGATGACTGGTTATAACAGGTTTCTCAGCAAATGATGTGAATATTTTAAAAAGATTATATATTTCTTAAGTGTTTCCCCAGGAATTTAAACGTATTTATATTAAAAGGGTATGCCAATGGTGAAAAAAAAGGATCGAATATGTTTCAGTAGGAAAAGCAGGGTTCATGAGCTGAATATATCAATTATACCTATTGCTAATATTATTAGTAAGAATAGCTAATGTTAATTGAGCATTTATAAGGGCCTTCCCTTTATTAGTTCTCTTATTTCTTGGAAAAACCCTATGAGGCAAGAGCTATTATCTGATTTTATAGGTGAGGAAATACAATGAACAAGAGGTTAATCAACAAAGCTGCACAGCTAGTAAGAGAAGGACCTTCATTGATCAAATCAAGGTCAACACATCCAGCCACCGTCTGTGCTTTTTACTACTACCCTAGAATACAGGGAATATGTCAAAACATTTTAATCGGGTCTCATATTTTACCTACAATAAATATATGTATTTTATTTCTTGTAAATTATATCATTTCATATGACAAATTTTCTAGTATGACAAATCTTCATCAAAGAGATGAAGTCAACAACCTCTACTTGCAGTCAAGATTTTAGATCCATTTTAAGGCTTAATCCCCAGGCTGCCCTGCACGTATGGAAGGAAATGTCTGTAGATGTTAGAATGTAGCTGTTGGTCTTATCTCCGTGCTACAGTGACACTCGCAACATCCCCAGTAATAGAGACTCCTGGGACAGGGAAAGTCAGTGTGCAAAATCAGGATGGTATTCAGCGTCTTCCTCCATTGTTGTGTTGCCTTTGCTAAAAATGGTCTAGATTTTGCCTGAATTGTAAAATAAGCAAATATGACATAGGGAACAGATGTTGATTTTTAAAAGGCTACTCATTCATCATCACTTTTTTATATAATCAGCTGAAACTAACATTCAACCCTTCTTCCTAAAATTGTTTAAAGTTTATCTCTAAGGACTAAACTTCAAAGATTCCATGGTGAAAATGGAATAATTTATGTTGAGAATTCTATACTGTAATGATGGTTTGGTGCAATTATTGATGATTAAATTATTTTCAATCTTAAAGAACCAAGGATATTCAGAATTGTACTCCTCTGCATGCTGTGGGAACACCATGATGCATTCATATCATAATTAGTTTAATGAATCAAGGGGACATTGTACCTAAATAAGCAATAGTAAGTGTTTTTCTGTCATACACAAACAAGTGATGTTGAGATTCCATTGCATAAATGAATTCATATGGGTACAAATACTTTTGGATGGATAAATAGTCTGTTTTTAAGTTGGAAAAATGCAGCATAGGGGTTCAGACACTAAGATCAAAGCCTGCATCTGCTTCTTCCTAGATGTGGATATTAAGTTATTTATGTCTTAGTTTGTTTTAGTTTCCATTTAAAAAATGGAGACCAAATATTGTGAGGATAAAGTGACAAAATGAATAAACAACATTTAATCCAAGACCTAGCAATTACCTAGAACTGTAATGATTTTCTATAATATTTTTGAGAATCATTAAAATCATATAAAATCAATGACAACACCAGGTTTTTTGGAAATTAGTGATACGTAAAGCATATTATAATTTGCTCTGGGTCTCAACCTAGTGGGACAAATGACTGAGCCAACTAGGGTAATTCTGAGATCAACGTATTTCCAGAATAATTTCGAGTGGCAGAAAAGATTGACCGCAGCTCCTTCTCTTTTTAAAAACATCTGAGTAGTGATTTATTCCTCAGCTGAGTAAGAACTAATTTTATTATTGGATGGTATAAAAAATTTCCAAATTTGGATGCCTCGCTTTCCATGGGTGCGTGGACATATCTATTACAATTAGGCAAATATAAGCCTAAAAATCTTACTAAAAATGATATTTTTAATATAAGTGTAAAGACTTCATTAAATGGTGGTTATCTCCTATATGTTTCAAGCAATGAGATCAGCTTCTTGCTACCATGAATACATGTAGCTATTTTTCACTTATTTATTTTTCCTATGTAGTTCAACCCTACTTCTTTTTCCTTCCCTCCCTCCCTTCTCTCATTCCTTCTTTCCTTGCTCCTTCCCTCCCTTCCTTCCTCCCTTCCTCTCTTTTTCTTTCTTTCTTTTCCTTTTCTGGTATGGGTTCAAGAAATTCAGACTAGTAAAAAAATCAAAGATATTGTAAATAATACTTAAATGTATCTAAATCAAATACAAATATTTATGGTATATATTAGTTTGATTGTATTTTAGTGACTACTGAGGCATGACATAGACTCTCATAGTCTACAAAATACTCATTCTCTCTTTCTATCTGAAATAAACAGATCCTCTACTTTAATCTGTGCACGTGCCCACCTAGCTAGAAGACTGCATTTCCTTTCTCCCTGGCAGTCGGCACAAGCTGTTGGCCAATGAGAAGTAAAAGGAAGTGTTGACTGTATTCCTGGAAAGTCTCCTTGAAAGGGAGATGGCATACTACCCCATTTTTGTCTTGTTTTTGAAATACAGATGTGATGGGTGGAGCTACAGCAGCCATTTGGGATTATAATAATGTGGATGAAATCTATGGTGGACAGAGCAGAACACTGGAAGGAGCTTGAGTACCCTATAAACATGGACCCACATCAGTCCTGGCCTGCTTCTAACCCTCTTTTACATATAAGAGGAACAAGTCACTAATACTGAACCTTAGTATTCTGTCTCCTACAGCTGGATTTAGTCCTACTCAATATATGAGAATATGCTGATGTTATGTACAGTACTCATCCAAAGACACATTCTATCCAAACTGGATTTCTTTAAGGAATTACTGCATGCCATATATCTTTCCTGGGAATTTGGCACTCACATGAACATAATCACATAATAAAACACAGAGAATCATATAGAAAAAGAAAATGTCTGATGTCATGAACTATTGTTTCCCAAACTTATGTGGCCACAGATTTTTTACTTTTGGAATAACAGCAATTAATATCCTGGGTTATTAGTATCCCTTCCACACAATGTACTTTGGGAAATGCTGATCTGTTTCTGTTGCTGCTTCTCTGAATGTGCATTTGTCATGCATGAATTGTCCGTATCTCTCAGTCTTTCATTCCCTTACTGCTTGGGGAGACCTGTCCCTCAATATTTTTCTCATATTTGGCAAAGCTGGCAGCTGGCACTTCCGGAGTATTGTCATCATCTTATCCATTAGTGCATTAGGCTGAGAATCCTTTCTTCTTGTGATAATAAGGTGATTAGCTTGTCTGAATTTAGATAAAGTCTTGTTGGATTTTTCTTGAGTTTGTAACAAAAATTACTAGATATATACTAAGAGTAATATTTTTCCTTTCTGTGTAGACAAATGTTAAAGTTTCAAATAACCAATAACTATAGTAATCCCTAGAATATAATTTTTGTTATTGGCCTTTCAAGAGAAACCATTTTCCAGAATTTATTTTTAAAATGACACTGCCACTTCCATCTATGTCAGAAAATTTATAAAGAAACAAAGCCTAGATTTATTATATCAACAGGATCCCTGACCTAGAAAATGCCTATTAAACTAGAGCTTTTAAAAAAAAGTAGTAAGATTAACTTTAAAATCACTGATCCTGAGATATGTGTATCAAGATACATTTCCTTCTTCAACAGTTAAAATTCTATTAGTGTGCATTTAAAAACTGTTCCCACCTATCTCTCTATTGACAAATTACTTTGTAGCAAACTTTCATTCTGTAAAATCAATACATATTTAAGATCTGTTTTTAAAAAGGCCGTGCTAAGAGTGATCCTCCTTTGGAAAAGCAAAACCAAAGGCCAAGAAGAGGAAGCAAGGACCCAGCTGGACAGGACCCCCCAGAAGTGTGTGCCTTCCAGTCATATATAGATGTCCACAGTGGAAATTTGTTGTAGCATATATCTGTAAGACAGGTCAGAAGCCATACTTTGGTATGTAAAACCTAAGCTTTAAATTTTTTTTGTTGTTCTTTAGATTTACTGAAAGTGTTTTTCTTTAATGCATCTTTATGAAAAATTGCCTCAGAAAGAAATTATGCCTTGTTCATTTAGTGAACTCCAGCCACTTAAAAAGTATTCTTAAAACTGGCATAAATGGTGGGTCCGTGCTCAAATGCCTCTAGTTGCTGGTATGTCACACTGAGTGAGACAGAAAAGGTGTGAGACAAGAGGGCGTGGGGGTAATATTCTGGAAACATGGGACTGTTGACCTGGGGGTTTAGGCCCAATGGTGCCAGATTTGACTTTTCAAAGAAAATATATGAACATCCTGATTTAGAAATATTGGCAACTGATCCTTTAAAAAGCAAAACTGAACAAACAACAAAACCCCACAAAAACTAGCAGGGTAAATAAATCAACTGAAACGAAAAACCAACAAAAACAATCTGTGGGTCTAATTCCTAATTTCGCCCAGGCGCTGCCAGTCTGCTACATCTTGTGTATACCATCCTATTTCCTAACTCAATACCTCACTGAGAATTATCTAAAATTTTCTAGTATCTCCTTGTTAATTGGCTCTATAATAGACATTGAGTAACTTCTTTATACTGTGACTAAGTGGAGTGTAAGGGAAAGCTCACCGTGAATTATTACAATTTCTTATCTGCTGGTATCATACTGTTTAGCCCATCTGTCGCCTCTGCTATCTTTAAAACAAGCATATCTTTTAGAGCCAGATTAAATGTCCCCTGAATCTAGAGGATAAGAAAATTTTAAGACATCTTTTATAAGTCTCTTGCCTTTGTTTGCACTGAAATCCATCTCCAGCTTTCTCAGACTACCTTCTTCCATCCCCTCCCTGCTCACCATCCAATTACTGAAATGGGATCAGTCTTGGTTAAGAACCTGGGCTTCAAAGTCAAGTGCAGGGGGTGATGACTACCTGCTTATCTTGCTTACCAAGTCACTCAGGATAAATTACTTAGTCTCTTTGCCTCTGCAGATCCTTATTGGCAAAATAGGCTTGATAATAATAGGACTGAATGAAATAATCACAGTGTGCTCTTATCTTTAACAGTGAACATTAGCAAAGGTCATCCATGTCATCATTATATGGCTCTAATTCTTGGGGAATTCTCTCTGAGTTTGAGTGAAAATGTCACCCATTGGCCCCAGTGCTACTTCTTAGAGTCTAAGCAGTGAAGTTTTATCTTAAATGTAATTTGAAAGTGAACAGGTGTGGTTTGATCCATGTGGAGAGGGATTTACTATTACTTCCTTTATTCTAGATCCTGCATTTCCTTTCCTGTAGTCTGGGATCACACTTGCCATAAAAAATCATAGATGAATCATAGCACGGACTCAGACTGAGCTCCCGGATGCATCAGATCTCTAAACTTTGTTTTTGTATCCAGGTTTAGACCCTCATGTTTTACCCCTCCCAGGCATCAGTGAAAAAAATGTGGAATTTCAGAAAATTTTGGCAGTCTCCTCTAGATCTAAATTACCTGTCTATGATCTGCTGAAAGGGAAACTAAAGCTAGTATGTTTAGCTTTTGGTTTATAAAATTTACCTGATTCTTCCTCTTTTTTTGCAGGTGAAAGAATGCCATGGTACATCCATGTGCACTACTGAAGTTTTTTTAGTTGGTTACATGTGGAAATACTAAAGTTATTGGGTTAACCTAGGTTTTAATGTGGGATAAACTTTCTCTGCTATTGATAACTCGACCTTCGGCTGGGTACCTTACTCCGCCTATATAAGCCCATTGCTGAATCTTCCAGGCCTCTAGCTAGTGTGTTCTATCAAGGCAAATGATAAGGCCTCAAAGGAATGCCAAGCAAAACAAGAACCCAACACAGTTTACAATCTAGGAGGGTGCGTAAGTAACTATGACAGAGATCAGCATGGGTCTCTGGGTGCTACAAAGACACTGTCACAGAATGATTAGAGGGGGAGAATATCACAGTCTACACTGTGCTGTGTTTTGAAGGCGGGGCAGAAGTTTGGTAAATGGAGGCAAGGAGTAGGATGATGAATTTATGGGCAGGAGGATTAATATGAGCTAAGACATAAAGCCACCAAAGCATGGTCCTTGTTTTACAGCAGGTAATTTATATTACTTGGAAAGTAAGGAGTAAAAAGGCCTGAAAAGCAACAAAACAAGTTGGGACAAGAATGCCACACGAGGGGTTTTGTGCTTGTTCAGTAAGTGGTATCAGATCCACTGACGATTTTGGAGCAGAGAAACGAAATGATCCCATGAAACTTCTGGCTGTCTGTTATATACTTTTTTACCCCACAATAATAGTATACACAGCAGTATTACTACAACTCCCTTCCAGTTCCCAGACCCGATTCCAATGTGTGTGTGTGGGGGGCCAGTGACTTCCCACACAACACCAGGCAATTCTCCGACACCAGCAGGTGTCCGAGAAGTCAACTCACTTCGGAGGCTGTCTGGCTGGAGACAGCACCAGATTCCCCAGGTTAAGGGCTCCCACAAGGCTGCCCTCCACACCCAACTCTGGTCACAGGTTACAAGCCCCAGGCAGTTCCCTGTGCTTCTGACCTACCAGCTACAGATTGGAGGTTCCCACGACCTCCCCCTTAGGTTCCATTAACTTGCTAGAGCGGCTCACAGAACTCAGGAAAACACAGTTTACCAGTTTAATGAAGGATACTGTAAAGAATATAAATTAACAGCCAGATGAAGAGATACACAGGGCAAGGTCCCAAAATAAAGGAGCTCCTATCCTTGTGGAGGTGGGGGCCTGGCTCAGTGGCACATGGGAGCCTTCTGGTTCCCCAAGCGTGGAAGCTCTCTCTGACAGAGAAGCAGGGTCCAAGAGACAGATATGCTCCTCTCATGGGTTTTTGTTAGAGCTTCATGGCATAGTCATGATTGACTAAATCACTGGCCACTGGCTGATTTCAACCTCCAGCCCCTGCCTTTGGGTGGGTCCAAAGTCTTTCATTAACATGACAAGACACCCATTCCACCTTTAAGGCTCTGAAGTGTTTCAGGAACTGTGGATGAAGACAAATATACCTGGGAAATATGTATTTGGTCATCTGAGTGAACCTTCTAACTCTGAGATTCTATGAAGATACTTGGATTTCTGGTATCTCAAAGTGATCAAAATCTGGGGCAAAAATGATGCTTAGGTAGTTTTGCACCCTTGTAAATGTGCTTATTTGTCCTTTTCTTATTGTTTTTCTTTTCTTTTCCTGTCAACCCTCCCCACCCATCATCAATAAGGAAGAAGAAAATGGGATTTAAAGGTAAACTATTATAATTCCATGATATGCAATAACCTTAGGACTTGGAGATGGATGATGGATTCCAATTCCAGTTTTGTTATAAACCATATAACCTTAAATAATCTTTCACTACATCAGCGCCTCATTAGTAAAATCATGGCCCACCTATTCCAACATCAATCACCTGGAAGAGATTTTCAAACTGCACAGGTCCAAGATTTTGATGTCAGTGTCTGCCCCCAACACCCACCAGCTGAGAATCTCCTGGAAGAAATGAACTCTAAATTTCCTTCCAGATAGAAAGTTTTATTATCTATAATTCTATTTTGCACAATTTCTCTCCAAGTCACTTCCTTATTCTACCCTCTTTACTTCCAGTTTCTAGCCACTGGAGATGGAGACAACTCTCTGGGACTTTTGAGGCTACCCTTTGGAGCCATTTTGGAGATGAAAATAACAAGCCAGTTATGTTAATGCCTTGAAAGGTGATATTCAAGAGTCACACACCACTTTTGGCTCCAAGTGGAAAATTAGGAAAGTCTAATCAGCTCCTGGAGTCTTGGCCATCTGACTCCTAGGATTCAGTTTCTACCTTAATTGCCAATGGATTTAGGATACCAAGTCCCATAGCCTTCTGGATTTCTAACCACGTATAACTTTTCCTTGTTGTGGAAAAAATTTGGGCCCAATGGACCTAATGAAAATAGGCAAGTCAAAAGTAATAGAGCTTTAAGACCTGAATGTAAGTCATGAAACCATAAAACTCTTAGGAGATAACATAGGGAAACATCTCCTTAATATAAACATGAGCAACTTTTTTCTGAACGCATCTCCTCAAGCAAGGGAAACAAAAGCAAAAATGAACACATGGGACTACATCAAACTTAAAAGCTTCTGTACAGCAAAGGACACTATCAACAGAACAAAAAGGCATCCCACAGTATGGGAGAATATATTTGTAAATGACATATCTGACAAGGGGTTAACATTCAAAATATATAAAGAACTCACACGCCTCAACACCCAAAAAGCAAATAACCCGATTAAAAAATGGGCGGAGGATACGAACAGACAATTCTGCAAAGAAGAAATTCAGAGGGCCAACAGGCACATGAAAAGATGCTCCACATCACTAATTATCAGGGAAATGCAAATAAAAACCACAACGAGATATCACCTCACACAAGTTAGGATGGCCAATATTGAAAAGACTAAGAACAACAAATACTGGCAAGGATGTGGAGAAAGGGGAACCCTCCTACATTGCTGGTGGGAATGTAAGCTAATTCAACCATTGTGGAAAGCAATATGGAGGTTCCTCAAAAAACTAAAAATAGAAATATCATTTGACCCAGGAATGCCACTCCTAGGAATTTACCCAAAGAATATAATCTCCCAGATTCAAAAAGACATATGCGCCCCTATGTTTATTGCAACACTATTTACAATAGCTAAGATATGGAAGCAACCTAAGTGTCCATCAGTAGATGAATGGATAAAGAAGAAGTGGTACCTATACACAATGGAATACTATTCAGCCGTAAGAAAGAAACAAATTCTACAATTTGCAACAACATGGATGAAGCTGGAGGATATTATGTTCAGTGAAATAAGCCAGGCAGAGAAAGACAAGTACCAAATGATTTCCCTCATTTGTGGAGTATAACAATGAAGAGAAACTGAATGAGCAAAACAGCAACAGACTCACAGACTCCAAGAAGGGACTAGGGGTTACCAAAGGGGAGGGGTGGAGGAGGGAGGGTGGGGAGGGAGGGAGAAGGGGATCCAGGGGTACTATGATTGGTACATATAGTGTGGGGGGGATCAGGGGGAAGACAGTGTAGTACAGAGAAGGCAAATAATGACTCTGTGGCATCTTACTACACTGATGGGCAGTGACTGCAATGGGGTATGGGGGGGACATGATAAGAGGGGTGAATGTAGTAACCACATTGTTTTTTCATGTGAAACTTTCATAAGAGTGTATATCAATAATACCTTAATAAAAAAATAATAGAGCTTTACTCTTTTTACCCCCTTTAGAGATAGCTGTCAGTTTGGAAATCTGCACACAATAAAGTTCTCCAGTGAATCCCAATGGATTATTGAAAACAAACATAATTCTGTTTCACCAAACTGCAACATCAGGCTCAGGTTTGCCCCAACAAATCCCACACTTCTAAATTCATCTGCAGAGCATACCAGCTCATACTCAAAGCTCTAGCAAATTGTCCCCCAAGTACCAGTATCAAACACGAGCTACATAGTATTATTCAAAGAGAGGCTGATTCTATGAGGAAATTCAGAGTTAAGTGTACAGAGATTTATCATGTATGGAGTCATTTCTCAGCAGTTAAGGATCAGTGAGAGACATCACTACACGTTCCCAGTCTCTGCTCATTACTGAACAAGATGCGTCAGGTCAATCACAAGCAGACAGCGGCAGGTACCTTGAAGTACAGTGTAGGTGGATGGCCTCTGGGCAATCTCTTCTGGTAGCTGGGCCTCGTAAAAGGCCTAAAATTATGATGTTTCTCAGTGTCTGCTGCTGCCCACACGTGCACCACTGTCAAGGGACAATCACTTCCTGTGCCAGGGTGACAGTAACGAATACTCATCACAAAGAAACAGAACCGTGACTGTGCCCCATTTCTGAATAGTATACTACACAGTGAAATAATCTTGGAAGTTTTAAAGAGAAAACACCAAGGTGACTGTTTCTTGTCCTAACTGATGGTAATCGAGTTATTGGAGAAACATGCAAATGCAGAAATGAGACATGTATTGTCCTAAAGATTTTGTTTGGTTTGGCTTTTAAAATCAGATCTTTACAACTTTTTCTTTTTATCCCAGAACAACAGTGTGTATCTTGGTCAGTAATGATTCTAAATCTCACACCCTGCCATGGATTAATGGTGTCCCTTTCTGCTGCCTAAGGCTTTTCCTCTGGCTATTTTGACACTAAGGGTAACGTGCTTGGTTATAGATTTGGAATATTCTTTTGTATGTTATCTGTCCCTTTCCTCCACATGTTAGTTTATTAGGAGTTACACTGGAATTCTAGAAGGAGGCTGCTGCTTTGGGCATGGTCAGAATAGGAAATCAATGCTGTGTGAAGTGTCTGACGCTGCAGGCTAGTGATCAGCTCTTCAGTGAGTCATGGGCACAGAGATCAGGTTAATGGGATGAATTCTTTAATTTACACAGTGTCTTAAGGTAATTGACTTCTTAATATCTTTAATGGGCTGCAAAAAAAACAAAACAAGACCCACAACCAAAACAAACCTACATATTTTCAAATGCACATATAATATAAAGGTGAGTTTATAGACAGTTGTCTGGATGGATGTACCACAGTGAGTCCAGGAGTGTGGTCACATCTGGGAGTGAGGCTGAGAGAGAGACTGAGGGCTGGTCAAGGGAAATGTTAGTTCCATCCCTCCTGTTTGAAGTTTTCAGAGTAAGAATGGATCCATGTGTTATTGTCATAATTAAAAAAGAAATCGGTGACAATTTCATTAATGGACCTAAACCCTGAGGCCTATGCTGGCTTGCGTTCTGCTCCAGGGGGTGACTTTCTTCCTTGTGTGCTGGGAGAGGAGCCTATGTCTGTCCTCTCATCTCTCTCCACTTCTACTCCAGCCGAGTGTGCTGTGGGCCAGGACTGCTCACCCCCACCAAACTCGCTGTCAAACTTCCCAAAGCATTTATGGCACTAGCTGGGCGCTGTGAGCCACTTCACCATTGCCTCTCTGTGTGAAGTTGGATAAGAACCTCAGGAGGCTCTTATCACCGAAGCTGGAAATCTTAAAGCGTCTAAACATTTGGGGATATAAAATGGAACTGTTGTTCCTAAGCATCCTATTTTGACTTGGGCAGTGCTTCCCAAAGGCCAAAAATCTATCCCAGTAAAACCTAAAAGATACGACTGATCAACATGCAGAACCACTGGAATAAATTATATATGCCAAACTGAATATACAATCCACACCACCTTATTATGGAATCACTCAGTCGTGAGGTGGATCCAAGGACAGTGAAAGTGGTTTTAAGAGTTCCAGTTCCCAGCATGATTTTTTACTGGCATGATTTGGGGCAAGATAATTAGCCTTGATACTCTAATATAGCCTTGAGGTTTTCATGTTTTACACATAAAAGGACTCGCTGTATTTTACAGGGCCCGTGGTTAATAGCAAAGTAAGAACTGTGTGCTGGGACCCTGTCATGTACTAGGAAATTCCCTGGATCTGTGGGGAGAGAATCCAATGCCCACTTTGTTACTAAGTAGCTATATGACCAGATGACAAATAGGCTCTTCTCCCTGAGTGTGGTTTTCTTTGTCTGTACAATGGAATAAGACTTCATAGGCTTGTGGTAAGGAACAAATGAGGTCAGCTACATACCAAAGGGGCATGGTGATTTTAAAGCATTTACAAATGTGAACAGGAGCAAAAATAAAGAATGTGTTTACTGTGTGTTCTGCCTGCCAATTATAGCCAACATGATACCTGAATATTGTAGTTTACCCCAAGCTGCATGAAAACAGATCGTGTTTGTGGTGGAGCTTGGAATCTTTAACCACAAACTTCTGTCTCTGATCAACTCACTCCTTTGTGCCTAAATACCTTCCATGGGTCCCCACAATCTAGAATCAAGCGAAGCTCTGCTGCTTACAATTGCCTGACTCTGAGCTACCCTTCCAGCTTCACGTCTGCACATCAATTTGTAGACCCCATTCTTTAGTCAAAAAGAACTGTTTCCCATCCACCAAATAGTCCCTGAAATTTCCTACTGCACTGCTTATCCACCACTTAGCATGCTCTCTCCCATGTCCACATGTCCTGGTTTTCAGGACTCAATCCAAATGTCACTTCTTTCATGATCATTTTTTGAGTCATATGTTCTGAAGTACTCTCTCTTTCCTTTAAAATTCCACAGAGTTCTGCCATTTTACTCTTTCTACCTTTTAGTATTGTTACCTATGCACACAATGTATATTCCCAGTTATACTGTTAACTCTTGGGGGCAGAACCCCGCCTGTTTCAGCCTCTTGATCGCTATGTAGCTCAGCAGAGTGTGTCACAACAGAAACTCAGCCCAGTGAGGAATGGGTGAGTAAGGCTACATCCAGTTGACAATATCAAAAGGAGACCCCAACTCCCACCCTCCTTAGGAGGCTGGGGATTTGAGATAAAAAGTATGACCAGCAATCTATGAAATCCCGAAGGAGAGATGTCTACCTATCAGTATGTAATTGTGCAGTTGGTTGCAGAGGAGCCACGGTATTTTGCAGAAACTCAAATTCACTACTATTATACAGCTTACTGCTATGCTTCATCTCGAATTCTGTGGAGTCTGATCTAAAACCCACATAACATAAGGGAGCCATGAAGCCTCTGGAATCGATCAGTTGTGGGGTCCCTCAGGGTTTGCAGTTTTCTGAGGAGAGCAGGGTCGAGATGGAAACCGGGGACTTTCACTTGATGTCTTGTCCAGGGTCCCTCCCAGCTCAGAGCTAACTGGTAAATGTCAGGTACACACAGTCTGGAGACCAGAGGCTGGACCAGAGGACCTCTGCCGATTCATTCTAATCTTGCAATTCCAGACCCCTAGATATTTTTCTGGCTCTTTTGTGCTCTCATTAAGGATGTGTCAACGGTATCATTTTATTGGCTCTAAACAGACTCTTCAAAGAGCAAGCATGGAAATGAAAGAAAGATGTGTTCTCTGCTTTGTGCACCACGAGGCGTGACAGGTTCTTAGCTCACAGTTGAGCGAGCATGTCACTGGGTGATCCATGAAGCAGAAGCAAAGGCGTTCAGTTTCTCCTCCTTATGGCCCTACATCCTTTGCATTTATGACGGCAGGCTAGGAGGTAGACCGTGCGCTCAAAAGATTCCCTGCCCCCTCTATCCATGTTGCAATTTAAGAAACTTTCTTTTTGTTACTGAATCCTGCACACACCGATAGTGTTCCAAGAATCCTGTGAGGGTCTGTGCTCAGGTGAAAAGGAGCTTCTAGGTTTGTGTCCGGGAATGGTGGAGGATGACTGTTAATGACCGAACCAGCTCCTATTAGCAGCTCCCAGCCAAGAAAAATACTGAAATAGGAATCACATCATCCCAGGGTTTCTTATGTTTTTATCAACTGAAATATATTTATATTCTGCTTATTTAAAGAAAGAGAAAGATTTGATATTGCTCCATTCAGCAAACACTGTGCCAGGCTTGGTGCTCGGTTAGGCAACAGAATGGAGAAAAACACACTTCCTCTAAGCTACACCCATTATTGGTCTGAGAATAAGACTTTGTTTTTGAAGTAGATGAAAGGGGTGAGATCAATACAACTTGCATTTTCCGATGTTTTGTTAGGTGTTCCTATTTCTCACTTGCGGATTTGCTGGATGGGGAACTGGTCACCCAAGCTTCATCAATATGAAACCAATTTACCACTCGGCTGAAACACGAGGTCATGCCAGGTGACTGGCTGGACTCTACAGCCAGTGCCCTCCGTGGAACACCGTCTGTGCCTGGGCACACATGGCACCAACCCCCTTCTCCTCTACTAATCTGCCTCCATTGACTCAGGAGAAGCCTTCCTCTGAATAATACTACCTAATTACATTCTGCGCTGAATATGTTATTGTGGATGTGTGTACATGTCCTTTTCCAGTAACTTAATGGTTTACACATGGTATTATTTACTGGGCATTTAGATAGACTGTTCACTGGGAAACTGGGTTGGTTCCCAAATGTGAGACAAAGGACTCTGATTTATTCCCTCTTCCTAGTTTGCTCTTCTCACTTAGTTTCAAACTTTGTGCCTAGGATTGGAAATTATTCTTGATAATTTCCCTACCTGCCTGGCAACTCCCATCACCCTTCCTTACCTAGGTCACCTCCTCTGGAAAGCACCCTGTGACACTTCCCAGTTAAGCTGGATCATTTTCTTCTCTGCACCTTGCATTTACTTTTTTTTTTATTGTGTTGATTGCATTGTTTTGTTTTTTAGTTGATTTACCTTTCTCCTCATACTAGATTATAAACCCTTTAAAGGCACAGGACATGTTTTATATGTCTCTGTGTTCCTAGTGATTAGCACTTAGATGGTTAATTCATGTTTTTTACTTTCAGTCTTAAAATGAAACTAAAGATTATTATCTTGAAGATCTTTAAGATGTTTTTGAGCGGCTGCAAAGATATGTCAAGGATATTTCCTTTTGGTTATTTCTGTAGGAAGACCGAAAACATGAGCTCTACTCAGACATATTTAGATATCGTAGAAAGTGATGTGTACATAAATGTATAGCATATGATATGGACAGAAAATGACCTCAAGGAAAATACTGAAAGTGATTATCTCTGGGAAATGAGGTTGTAGGTCATTTTTCTACATATCACAATGTAGTTTGATGAATATTATTATCGTAACTATAATACAAACAAGAAATATTAATGTACATGGTGGAAAATGTGAGGTCTTTTCATTACTGTCTATCTATTCGTTATGAACCTTAACAATTGAAACAGGACACTCAAAGAATTGGTTCACCTAAATCCAACAGTGTATGACGGGATGCTTAGAGAAAAGAGTTCACAGGTCCTGGGAAGGAGGAGGCCAAATGCCACAAATGTGGTGCAATTTTGGCAATTTGGATCATTGATGCTTGTCAGTTTGACAGTAAGTTCTCTCACTCCCATGTCCCTCAGCTGCAATTTCTTAAAATCTGAATTGCAGTGACTTATGTTCATTGGTTCTTCTGAATCGGTGGCTTGCTAAGTTTTCTGACTTTCTTACAGAAAGAAATACATTCTGCATCACGATCTAGTGCACACTCACAGCTACTCTACTGAGAACAAACGTGATGTGATAATATCCTCACTTCATGCGAAGTACTTGGATGGTTTCTATTCTACACTATGATAAATAAAAATGCTCTTTTTTATTTGGGCTATTTAACAAATTTTTTAGAGTACTCTTATTTATTTAGGCATGAAAATGCTCTTCCTAATCTTCTAGGTGGCTTTCATGGCTTGAAACTTGAGAACCTAGCAAAGACCCATGGATACACAGAAAGCAAGTCACTCTTTCTGGTGAGAGTAAGAGGTAGGGTACAAGGGGAGGACTCTCAGGGAGGTGACATTCGAGCAGGGCTTTGAAGACTGAGCAGAAGTCACCAAAAGTAGAAGGTCAAGAGGCATCCAGGCTAGGGGGGACTAAAGACTTTGAGGTCGAGATCCATTCTTTATTCACCTTTGTCTCTGAGAGTGCCTTCACACACTGAAGGAAGTCAAGAAATTTGTTACATAATTTTTTTTTTCCAAGTAAAAAGAATCATCTCTCTGACAGCATTGCCCAAATGATTTTTTTGATTTCCCCCACTGTTTCATGTGGTGCAGAAAACATAGTGGACATTGGCCCATTGCTTGCTATCAGAGTACAGAAATCTGTAAAATATTCATGCTTTAATGTCTTTGTCGAAGGAAGGAATAATGAAAGGGAAAAAAACGTAAGAAAGGCAGAGCTGGCTCTGTTCCTCTTCAAACAAAACGTATAGGAATAAGCTGGCATGGAGAATCCAGAAAGGTGGAGGGCCTGCTGGGGCTCATGTCAGCCAGAGGGTGCTCCATGTGACTTAGGTTTTCTCATGGCCAGACAAAACACGCTAAAGGGGAAGCATGCTTAAATCACAATGGCGATTTATGGTCAAATAGTATTTCTGCCTTGATCCCAAGCCCCATGACCCGAATCTTCTGCAGATTTGTCCTCCAACCTCTCCAACTGATGAAAATGAATAAATCATCCAGGAACCAAAGCCTGCCCATATCTTCCTTTGCTTTTCTTATAGCTTGGACATTAAACATACAACTGTGTGTATATACTAAACTTCAGCCTAAATAGATTTATTTTAAGAACATTTTCCCAGCAGAACTCATTCAAACTGTACTCAACAAGTGTCATCGGGAACTTGCTCTATATCAGGCATGGTGCTAGATCATGGGGGCAGAGAGTGAATCGTGAACACCCCTCAATCTGTTTGACAGAGGCAGCCATGTACACAGTAAACTTTGCTACCACATTTCACGTGTACACCATAGGTCCTAGCAAAGACCCATGCATACATAGAAAGCGAGCCACTCTTTCTGGTGAGAGTAAGAGGTAGGGTCCAGGGGGAGGACTCCCAGAGGTAACATTTGACCAGGGCTTTGAAGACTGGGCAGGAGTTACCAAAAGAAGAAGGTCAAGGGGCATTCAGGCTAGTGGGGACTGGAAGAACCTGTCGGGAGCAGGTTAATCACAAGATGCCTGGGATTGCTGAAGGGCTGGGTGTTTTTGTTGCTTAAAGGTGAAGGATCCAAGTAGAGCAGGAATAAGTTGATATCAGATTGAGAAGTAACTTGAGCACCAGGGTAGGGAGCTAGGTATTCACTGGGTGGGTATTTAAACATGTACCACTTTGTTTATTCTCTAATTGTGGAGTGTGTGTGAAGCTTGTCTGCCCCAAAGTTCATGATGTGGAATTATACAGCTGGAGGCAAACTCAGGTTATTTATCCCTAAACCACTAATTTTATACATGAAGGAACAGAAGTATAAATCATCTGGTAAAAAGGGTCTTTTCCCAGGATTTGGAGAGAAGTCAGCCTGTTTGCATATAGATAGAAAGCAATCTTCCTGCTGCTGTTGTATAGACTGGCTTTTAGTCAAAAAGAAAAACAGCTCACTTTTTATTTAAACTGAGCGGGAAGTAAGTGTGGGAGCAGGTGGGTGTACCTGATAATCTCACCATTTAGGACACAGAGGAATCTGGTGTAAAGGTAGCTTTGATTTGGACATCTTCCCAGGGAACTGGGCTGCAGAAGCATGAGAAGGACTTGATAACAAGGCAGTTTCATGCTGCAAGTAATCACGTGCAAGAGCCTGGGGATGCCAGCAGGGCATTTTTGCTTTCAGCCACAGACAGCACATGGAGAGGGCCGAAGGGGAAGGTCCCCTAGGGGACTTAAAACAAAATGTTCCTTGGTTAGTGCACAGGAAGTCCTCTGTTGACAACAAAGAGTTTTGGTGTAGAGGCTGAATCCCATGACTACCCTGAGTCTGGTAGTATCAGCCTCCTTCCTTGGGTCCTGTTTCAACCTCCTCTAGGATGCAGGGTGGAGATCACAGTATGGCATGACCCAGGAAGAGAAGTCTCCGCCTGCAGGGATTCATACCTCTCCTTTCCTCTAGCTCTTCCCTTCATGTCAGCTAGCTCCTGATTTCCATGGGCATCAACTTGTGGGTGTAGAGCACCATCCCAGTACTAGAACAAGGCCAGGTGTCTTTGTAGGAGCAAAAGTCTTGCCCTGAAGGTGGACAGAGTTGAGGTAATGGGAGTCACTAAGTCATTTAACTGGTGCAGCCCTGGTCAGGTTCTACGGACTCAAAATCAGGTCACCATGAAAGCAGAGTTTCCCTACACCTCCTGGAGGGTTGAGCTGTGATGCTTTGTCACTTATGCAGTTGTACCCTAAACAATAGTCTCAGGGGCCCATACAATGTCCCCATTGCCAGGGAAGGTGAGGGTGCTTTCTTAGCAAGCTCAAATAGGGAATGGATATAGTAGAGATTACCAATATTTCTAAGAAGGAAAACAAATGCTATGGAGTTTGCAAAGGAAGAAAATGATTCAAAGTTGAACAAGTGGCCATGGAAATCTAGATGCTCTCATAGGCAGAGCAGATTCCAGTAATTATTTGCTTACAGCTTTTGTCTCCATTTGACAATATTTAATTATTTTCCTCATTTCCATAAAGGTCATGAGCAAAAAAATCAGCATGACAGATCAGGCAAAAATGCAATGGTCTTTCTGTAAATATACAGAGAAAGCAGACGGCACCAGTAATGCTAATGCCTGGTGCCCTTGGGCAGGATGCTTCTAAGAGAATAAAAAGTATTTCTGCTCCTTTAAAAATCCTACCACTTAATTCCTGATAAAATATAAAAATATTGCTTCCCATCTATGTAACACCTGATTTCACCACATGGCACGTAGTAAATTATGTCCCCAGAACGCTGCCTGCAGAGGTCCTCCTGCGCCACATATGGGCTCTCTCTGGGTCAGGAAATCTCCAGACCTATGTTTGCCACTGAACTTCAGATTTAATTTTCAGAGAATGGATACTTGCCATGCTAACTTTGAAGTGGTAAGTCACCCCTTTCTTTAGGACTCTCAACAGTTCCATAGGTCTCTTTGGTATTCTTTTTCTAACTGGAGACAAAATTGTGGAGGATGACTTCTCATTTTCTGACCATGTCTGTTAAAATTGTCAGAATGCTTATCATCACAGGGTCAAGAATAGAAATATATTTTTAAACCCACATACAAATAAAAATGGTTCCTTCCAGTATTCTGATAATGTGTTTGTTACCCCAAGTTGGACAGGAGGATATTTATATACTGCTTGGTGCCAATGGGCTTTGCTGAAGGGGCCGTCCTCAGAGACTCCCCAGCCCGCTGCCTCCTCTCCTGGGCCATCCAGGCCTGTGGGCGTGACCGCCTCTGAAGTGCTCCTCCAGGGAGGGAATTGAGGTGGGAGAAGACTTTAGAAAGTGTCTCATTCCATATTTCCCATGTAGAGCTGAGAAAACACAGAGATGAAATGTTTCTCCCAAGAGCCTTCCGGCTACTAAGTGGCGTGTTGGGGTCAGGCCCTGCATCTCCGCTCCCAGCCCAGGCTCTTTCCTTCCTGCAGTGGTGCTTTCCCCTCTCTGGGTGGCACGGGACAGAAGAGCTAATAAAGCAACATTACATAGGTTTACCATTTCTTAAATGTGCTTTGAAAGTCCAAAGTCCCCAAACACAAATAAAGATAGTTTTGAAAATGTCCTCATGAAATGAACAGGGGGATTTTCCACCTCCTCAGCCAACTGGTACTAAATGTTCTGAAACTGGGACTGAGGAAACACCTGACACAAACACAGTCATTTCAGGGGTGTGAGAGACTGCAGAGTAAGATCCCGTGCTGGTGTGCCCACAGCTCACGGATGTCATTTGACCCCACTGCCCACAGGAGCTGTGCCACCGTAAATGGCTTTGTTTTCTTTTAAGCAACTCTCTCCCAAGTGTGTCCCACTGAATCTTTCATTTCCCCATCTTGGGGACATCACGTTCAGTGTCACACACGTGGCTTTAAGTTACACACGTTTTGACTGAAGGCAGAGGGATAAAGAACGTAATGTATTTCCCAGCATTTTACTTACTTTATCTCTTTTAATCCTTACAACCTCGAGAAGTACGTATTTTAATCTTTATTTGACAGATGTAGGAATAGAAACTCAGAAAGAATCTCCCCAAAAATAGAGAGCTAATAAATAAGCGGGATGGGATTAACTGAGTTCTTTCTGAAGTGAAAATCCATGGTGTTTGGAAAGTCACATTTCACAGTCTATCTTAAGTTATAACTCCAGAGCATGGGTATCATTTTACCATTCAAAAGAATTCCTTGAAAGAGACACAGAGATTTTAAATAGCAAGTGTTTTTCAAATTCGTTTAAAGTAGAGGTTGGGAGGGTATTTGAGCAGGAGAAGGGCTAATAATTACAAGGAATGCCATTTGGCTTGTCCACATGTCAGGTGACGCTCCAACTGCCTGGCAGACTTTAATTCCTCTGATCCTCACAGCAATTCTGTGACAAAAGTACCGTTATTCTCTCCATTTTAGAGATGACCAAACCGAGCGCAGAGAGGCTGAATACTTTGTCCAAGATCACACAGCTAGTAAGCGGCAGAGCTGGCTGTGAAATCCAGGTGGTCAGGCTCCAGCCTGCTTTGGTCCCCCTGCAGTGCAGCCTTTCCCAGCCCTCCCCAACCTGCAGACAGACAAGGCTGGACAGGCGATGTTTAGTAAGGCTGATATGAGAAGAAACACCAAAACTGGTAATGCTAAAATTTACCTGGAAATCAGTGCTTTTCAAATATGGAAAGCAAAATATGCTATTGGATAGCAGGGTTTTAGAAGCCCAAGGTTGTTGGAATAATCACTGACCTCAGTGAGAACTAAGCTAATCAACTTTAAGAATTTTAAGGTTCCTTGGTGGCCAAAAAAAAAGATGGAGAAAAAAATCATATCCAATTAAACCAGGCCTTCCCAGTTGGCTGCACCAACTGGGACATCCTTTGAGTAAACTAGCTATAGCGTCTGGGAGGAGAGTCACAGGCTTTCAGCAATTTTTCTTACTTTATAATTGAGGAAACAAGGTTCAGAGAGGCCAAGATTCCCACTGCTGGAATTAGACTTAGACCTGTTATTTCTACATATATCTATCGTTGAACAATCCAATTCACCACACAGATTTGTTTGCTGCACAAAGAGATGGGAGTAAGTTCAAACCAAACCAGATAACAACAAAACAAAAACAAGCTGATGCAAAGGACATTTCAAGAAAGCAAGTTTCATCATACCTGTCGTGGCAAATCCCATCTGGCTTTGTCCCACGGCACGGACCCTGGCATCTCCCCCTTAGTGCGCCCAACCAGCCAGCTGATGTCTTGGGCTCTGCTTCAAATACACCCTGAAACCTGGTACAAGCCATGATCATCTCACAGAACAGCCTCCTAGGTGGCCTCCTTCTTCCATCTTGGGGCTGCTACCATGCACTGCACACACAGCAGCGGGAGGGGTGTTTGTGAAACATAAATCATATCACTCCTCAGCATAAAATCCCTCTAATCTCTTCTCATTTACTTAGAGCAAAATCTAAATCCATATTATAGCTTTCAGTTACCTTCTCGTATTTCTCTCATTATTCTTCTCCTTCCTGACTACTCTCTGGCCATGCAGTCTCTATGCTGCCCCGTGAACACTCCAAACATGCTTCTGCTGCAGGGCCTTTGCACCTCCTGTCCTCTCTATCTTGAACCCATCTCTTCCCAGAGAGCACTGAAATACTAATCAGTTATTTGCTTAAACGCCGTTGTATTAGAGTCCATCGCTGGCTACTCTCAATAAGCACTCCTATGCTTATTCATGCTATGCCCTCTGTAACCATTTTCCTTCATGGCTTTGCCCCCTTTCCTTGTGTGTATGAGTGTGTGTGTGTGTATGTTTATTTGTTTTTCCAAACAGGAATAAAAGCTCCATGAGAACAGGGGTTTTGTTTAATCCATCATTGCATCCTTTGTGTCTGGAACAGGATGAGTGCCTAATAAAAATGTGTTTAATGAAGAGTGAATAATTCATGATCATCATAATAATCTGAAACATGAAGAGATAATTAAATTATCTCCTATACGTTGAGAAAAATGTAAAGAATTACATTGGTACACTGTGTAATGATTTTTGTATTTAAAGCACACTAAAATTATCTTAGCATTTAATACTTAGGTACCATAAAAAAATCTTTGCAATATGATATACTATCGACTTGAGGCTTTACTGTTATTTGGAAACTAGGTTGAAATTTAGTGGGTTAGATTTGTACTTTTGAAAAGTTTTTATTTCTACATGTAGTTGAAATTCATGACGGTTACTAGGTTTATCCAATCACTTAGCAAACATAATGTGAGAAATAGCTAATTTTTATTGAGGTATGCTATTTCCAAGTACTGATCTAAACCTTTCACATGTTTTAATTCATTTAATTCTTAAAAAACCTCTGAGGTAGGAACTATTATTACCTCCAACCTACCAACGAGGAAACTGAGATACAGAGAGTTAAAATATCTTGGTCAAAGTCACACAGCTAATTAGCAGTGGAGCCAGGATACAAATGTCAATTTGTCCACTCTTCTGTTTAATAAATCCATTTTTTAATCAAAAAACACCTTTTATGTAGCTACAGTGTGTCAGGCACTGGGTTAAGTAACAAGGATGCAAGTAGACACGATGCCGGGTTGCCCAGGAGGCCACCTCCGTCAGGGGAGATGAAAGGCAGGCATATCTCACTGCACGAGGGGCTGGTCCCTACTCCCATTTTGGCCCCCATCTTACGGGGGGTCATTAAGCATCATAGAGGGATCTGGGATCCCCCCTCTTTTTCTCTAGAGTTGGAAAGGAAAAAAAGGAACTATTTCAGCAGTAAGTTGCCCAAGCCTTTGTGTTGGATTCTGTGGGTGGCCTTGAATGCGCAACTTTGCAGCGTGCCATTCTCGATGCACTTCAACCAGGTTTTTCTTGACATCTGAAGAGGCAGTGTCTCTAGGGAATATATTTTTGTATTTCTCCATATGCTGCTTTTTGTCTCCTCACAGACATTGCCAATAAAACTTGTGAGTTCCACCACAGGCCGGCTCGGCAACTTGTGTTTAGTGTTGGCCTGGAAAGAAATATATTATTCTGTTTCCCACTGATTCATGTTTTCCCTCTGTTGTAGAAGTGGTGTGCATTTCCTCTCAATAACTTGATGCACCTTCTCTCAACTTATCCTTGTTCCATCTACTTCTCACAAGTCGCGTTGATTCACGATTGTGCTGGCTTCCACCTTTTATCAAAAAACTATTTATTAAAGTGGTCTACTCCTTTATCTCAAAGCTTTTCTACTGATTACTTCCCCTCACTCTTTCCATTTTGCCAATTCTGTGGATTAGGTAATTTTTTTTGCTTATTTGGTTCTTTGCCACAGTCCTCACCTTAAAATACCAGCTACCCTGACCTTGGTGTGACAGACTGTCACTGCCACAGAACACTGAAACCAGTGCGAAGTCAGAGATGCTTTGATGTTGAAGAAATCTCTGAGTGTCATTTTGCACTCCTGTTCAAGGGTGTCTGTTGAGCACCTTTGTTTATCTTATGTTTTCAGTGTCTAGGGAACATGACGAATGACACCGGCATTGCAAGATAGCAGGAGGTAGGGCCCCTCAAATGCCTCACCACTGAATGATTTTTAGAAAAATTTTTTTTTCCTAATTGGTCACTTTGCTTAAAACAATTTTAATAACATGTTTTTAAGCTGTGATAAAATACACAGGATATAAAACATACTGTCTCACCCATTGGTAAGTGTGCAGTTCAGCGGCACTAAGTACATTCACACAGTTGTGCGGCCATCACCCCGTCCGCCCCCAGAGCTCCTCTCATCCTGCAGAGCTGAGCTCTGTCCATGGCGAACACTCCCTCCCTGTTCTCTCCACCCCCAGCGCCTGGTGGCTAGCATTCTGCTTCTTTGAATCTGACGGCTCCAGGTACTTTACATGAGTGGAATCATACAGTATTCTCCCTTTTGGGACTGGGTTATTTCACACAGCATAAAATTTGAGAGCAAAGAATGAGGGAACATCCTTCGCTTGTTAGAATTGTACACAGAATAATCATAAGAGCTGAGAAGAGAGTGATGGTAGGGGATGGAGCAGCGGACAGGACATTCTTTAGGCTAGAACATGTAAATGAGGAGAATGCTAGGCAATTGATATTAAACATTAAAGTCCAGGATTTAATGTTTTTACAAAGAGATCATGACAATGGAGACTTCTCAGTTTCTCAGACCTGAAGGGGCCTCCGTTGGACTGGACATCCTGAGAGGGCAGGCCTAGCCCACCACTGTGACCCGGTGCCCAGCATACAACTGCACTGGGAGGTGTTCATTAATCTGTCGGACAGATGAATGAACCAACAACCTGCAAAGGATGACTGTCACTGATGAGGGTGGGCTAAAAGAGAAAGCTGGAGTTGTGGGTTTTGTTTGAAGGAATGAGGGCTGCCTGGCATAGCTGTAAGAGGAAACAAAGGTACTGGATCTGAAATAAATGACCAAGGAAGAATCTGTGGGACAACATGATAGGACTCTTTGGTTAGGATTTTGTTTATATCTATTGTTAATGCCAAAATATGTTAGTTTGTCCTAAGATAGTTTAACATTTTATAACGGATGGGTATTTTAACAGGCATCAATTTCTTTTTCCCTCTTCCCTACATGTGTTTTTGATCACTACTTTAGTGCACAAGGCTCACCTACAGCCAATATTTTCATACTAAGGTACTCATAATCCTAAGGGATACAAAAACTCAGACGAGACCCTAATTAACAGGCATACTGATTTTGTTTTCTCAGACTAGTCTCTCTATAGCTCTTCCACGGAGAAAAAGAAACAATACATTCATTAATTATCTTCTGTTTATCCACAAATTTTCACCCAACTTTGTGATTACATTCCAGCAATAAATGGAACGCAACTGGCATTGTCCAGGGATCGAACCATGCGATTTGGTGCTTCTATGTGTTAAGCCAGGAAAGGAAGTGTAGCTTACATGTGTTAAGCGTGCAGGAACACCTCTGCTGAAGGCACGGAGTCCGCCTTGTGCGTCCTTGGATCCTCAGTGGAAGATGATGGATGTATTCGCTGACTATTGCTCTCTGTGGCATCCCAGCCCCAGCATGGTGTCCTTGGTGATAAAATCATGAAGAGTTTCAATCCCAGACTCAGGATATAAAACAAATGATGTGTTGTAGAATAGACAGCTAAGATATCCCATAAAGTGGTGTGAAAAGTTGGGGCACAGCCCCAACCTGTGTTGCCCACAGCCTGGCCTCCAGGTCTGGGTAGCTGGTGGCCACAGCACGAGCTGGGAGACACAGGCCCAGGCCTGCGGTGGCCGCTCAGGTCCCTCTCAGCAGTCTTCATTCCAGAGCTGTTGTCTCGAGGTGTCTGTGAAGGTCAGAGTGTGATCTGATCCCACCAACTGCTCCACGGTTCCAGTTTCCTTTGCCACTTTGTACTCTTTTGGTATCATTTGACCTCCTATCTATTTGCTGGTTTTCCCTTCAACTCTTTTTGGAAAATTATTTTTTTTCTAGTTGGTCACTTTGCTTAAATCCAATTGCAAAAGGGTCCTGTGTTCTTGAGCTGTCCACTTCTTTTTGCCTTTCCTATTTGAAGCATCTCGCATAAGCCCCTTATAAGAAAAAAACTTTACCAACATGATACAATTAGAACTATTTCCTGTACTGTTTCTGAAAGATGAACCTACTCATTAGAAAGTTATTTAATTGGGAATATTTTGAAGAATCAATTATAACGTATGCTTTTGACAATGGTGGCTTGAGGCTGAGAGGCAGGGAGCAGGAATGAAGGCTGGTTCGCCATCCCCTGCTGGTCAAACGGAGCTCACAGGAAGCCTTGGCTCTGCCTCAGGCACCTCCTGAGTGGCCTTCCCAGAACAAGCCTAGAGGAATTTGTCATCATCTTGATGACTGTCTTGGGAACACCCTGCTTAAAGGCACCGGCATGACCACGTGGCCTGGAGGCCTTTTCTCGCTTTATTCTTCCACAAGCTGTTGGTTTTTACATTCCCAGTTGGTGATTATTATTAAGGATCCCAAACTTCAATTTCCTGCCTCCCTTATCTGCTCCCCTCATCAAATTTTCTTGACAATCAGATAAGATGATGTAGGACACACTGCTTTGAAATTTATAAACTGCTGAACAAATGTTTGAGATTATTAGGTTATAGGTAATGATGAATCTCTCACTTTGACAGAAATTTGTGATAAATTTTCTGCCACTGGTTTGCAGTATTTCAGCCACAAACTCCCGAGGACCTGAGTGAATAATTCTTTCTGATATTAATTAATTAATTAATTTTGAAGACTGGACCGCTGGTCTATATTTTTTTGCCACTTCTTCAGTGTAGGGGAACGACAACCGTTGGGTTTGCTTCTCTGTGCATATGACCTATGTTACTTAGGTCATGATGCAAGCATCGTGAATTCCCTAGGTTCCCCAAAGGCGTAACTTAATGAAAACCCTTTTTCCATTTATCAGAGGTGATGTTAGTGGCCATAACACAGCTTCATTCCTAATGTTAATTATATTTGTTAGCCTCGTACGATAGGGTAAATGTGGAGTTAGCTAATAGGAATCTGTCTGCTTAGCACGGTTTTGACAATTTATTGAAATATAACCAGAAAATTACCTTCTGGATTGATACTGAAAAGTCGCAGTTTAAACTTTTTAATCTGGGTCAGTATGTTATTTGAAGAAGCACTGATTTGGTTTCTGGAGAACAAGAGTTCTTCAGTACGCTCACATTCACGCTGGATAAAATCATTCTCATCAGCACACACCCACCTTTGGATGTGCTGAAGCAGGTTCTGGTTCAACAAATGCCTAGTTCTCTGAAATTAGTAAAGCTTCTCTCTTTGCTCTAGTCCTCTAATCCTGGTTTGGGAAACACAAATACAAGTTACAAGACACATTTTAGGAATCCCTGCATCAGAACTAAATTGTATGTATCATTTGCTGGTTATAAAAGAGCAATTGATCCTGAATTATGTTGGTTGTGGTGCCATGATTTTTTAACGGTGTTATAATTTAGTGAATTAGATTTCCATCCAGAAATACGTCTGCTTGTTCCTCTACTCTAGTACCTTCCAAATGTTCAAAGTGCAGTTTTAGAAAACTATACTCTGATTCTGGAATTTAAAAATTCTGTTCCAGATTAATTTAACCTTCAATAAAGTAGTTTCACATTTGGCACTTTTTTTATCCCATAAGGACTTGAGCGTTGGTGTGCCTGTCGAGGGGAGTCCTTCATTCCAGTGTCTGGGAGACCCGCACAGAGAAGGCCTGTGTCACCACCCCTACCCCACTGTCCTTTGGCACCTGTCACTTGGATCTTATTTCTCACCCACCACTTGGCAGTCCTCTTTTAAGACTAGAAAGTGGGTGTAATCAGAATATGCACTAGAGGGAATTTCTGGGAGTAATTTATGACTGATGTGCCTGGAGAGACATTTAAAGACCAGCAATGAAATCAAAGTGAAGGAAGCAGAGGCCCTGTGTGCCCTCTTTTCTGGGAGACACCTCAGATCTGCTCCACATGACCAAGTAGGTTACCTGGGGCAGAGGATCCCAAGGACCACTGCCTTTGAGATCAAGAAAAGGTCAGCGTTTATGTGGCTGACCGTGGACCCCAACTGTGGTATCGCAGAAAGAGTTGGCCAACTTTATCCTGCATGATGGAAGCACCATAAAATAAGTAAGGTGCTTTGAATTTTAAAAACAAGTGTGTCACAGCTGTTTTCTTCTCATTTGGGATGACTGCTTAACCCTGTAGGTCGGAACAAGCAGCTCTTTCTGCTGTTCTCCTCCGATGGCCCGGGGGTGCGTGGTAAGACGGCAGTAAGCCCACGCAAACTGTGGCAGGCTATGAACACTGTCTAGTTCGCCCTCTGACAGTGTGAGAAAATCAGTAAGGAGAAAAAAGAAGAAATCTCACTCAATGCCCTCCTGTGTGAGGCCCTAATAAGCAACATGTAAATGCAGCTGTGATCACTTTTAACTGTCTCTATTCTGAACAGCATTAATGGAATTGTTTAAAGAACCATGTGGATCCTTCTGGAATGCAAAATAGCAAGGTCATACTTTCTGGCCACTTGTTTTGCTGTCTGTCTTGCAGACCAATGTGGCATCTTCCCATGTACTGGGCTTTAGAAATGCTGGTTCCTTTGGGTGTGGGGACTCAAAAACAGATTATCTGAAGACCCTTGGGGTCGAACCCACATGCGAAACCCATGTCCTCACTGCTAGGTGGGCACAGGGGCAGACAGCTGTCTTTGGGGCTGCCCCTCGGCTGTGTTTGGAAAGTGAAGTCCGTGAATGAAGCTGTGAGCAGGGAGGTGACCAAGAGGGAGGGGAGTAGGGCCCCAGATGTGTTACTGGGACTCTTCATTTACGTGAACTAGAAGAGGACTGGCAGGGAAGAAAGCTCTTAGACACTCCTGGCCAGCTCTGTACTTCAAGCTTCACTGTCTACAACACATTCACAAAATGATGGCCCTTTGACTTAGCAGGCCTACATCCCTCTAAGCTCATGGTAATGGGCCTTAACCAATACACATATATATTTTTTATTAAGGTATCATTAATATACACTCTTATGAAGGTTTCACATGAAAAACATTGCAGTTACTACATTCACCCATATTATCAAGTCCCCCTCATACCCCCATTAAAGTCACTGTCCATCAGTTTCACTGATATTTTTACCAAGTACTTCTCACAGCCATCCTAAGTCATCCTCTGATCTTTACATTTATCTTTCCTACTGGCTTTGATACACTTATTTAACTTTCCAATCGACTTGTCCTGATTGTTTAACGTGTATGCAGCTTCACACCTTTAGCTGTTTCTCTCAACCCTGCCAGGAAATAACAGAAAACAGGTCAAATGCAGGGCTGAGCTAGGAAGGGGCTGCAGATCCATCCATCTGCTACCCTCCTCCCTCTGGCAGGTGTGCAGAGCGGCAGGGAGCTGATGGGATGATTGACACGGGGAGCAGGCATTCCTGGGACATGACCTGCTGGCAGGAGCAGAGAACACAGCCAGCAGGAGGCAGGCCAGGTATGGGAGGAGGGCTGCGGCTCTCCATCAGCCAGCAGGCTGCGTTTGAGGCAGGCCTCCAGGACACGGGGGACACATGCATTAAATGATTTAGACTGAAACCCAGCATTCCCAGGGAACAGGAGAAATATAGGCAGAGTGTGAGTGTCACTTTCCTGTGCCTATCATGTGTGCTGGAGGCTGAAATGTGCCCCAGCGCATGCCTGTGCTGAAGCCCTAGCCCCCAGTGTGAGCGTATTTGGAGATGGGGCCTTTCATGAGATGATTAAGGTTAAATGAGGTTATTAGGGTGGGGCCCTAATCTGGTAGCATTGGTGTCCTTATAAGAAGAGGAAGAGACACCAGAGAGCTCTCTCCAGGCATGCAAAGAAAGGCTGCATGAAGTCACAGCGAGAGGTGGCCATCTGCAAACCAGGGAGAGAGCGTTTCCCAGAAACCACCTCTGCTGGCACCTTGATCTTGAACTTCTATTGTCCATAACGGTGAGAAAATAAGTTCTGTGAGAAAATGTGTTCTTTAAGCCACCCAGTCTGGTGTTTTATGCTCCCCTGAGCAGACTGAGCACCTATGAATTCATTTAATTCTCAAAACCTCTGGGTGGGGTAGGCTTTATTATCTCCATTTCATACGTGTAGAAACAGGCTCAGAAAAAGAAAGTAATTTCTCTGAAGTCACATGGTAGTGTGTCTGGACTTTGAACAGGGAAGGGGGGGAAGCAGGGAGAGTTAGGGCAGAAGTAGCAAGGGCCAGTGCCCCCACAGCCGGGGGAGGCATCTTTGAGAGACGTAGGAGACCCAGGGCTCCACCTCAGGAGGGCTCTGTCCTGTCTTGAAGGTTTGCACAGTTCTGGGGATAGACAGCTAGGGAATGTGACTCCTATCAAACAGACTGAGAAACTCCTGACAAGAAGGGGACAGTAAGGAGAAAGTGATGGTTCCACAAGTGACTTGGGGAAGGAGCTCGAGGGCAGAGCTTGCCTGATGTTCAGTAAGGCTTCGGGGTGGGACAGGGGGCTTGGCAGCTCGTCTGTGTGCGCCCATGACTCCAGGACAGCCTGGGGCCCTCAGAGTCTGTTGTCCCTGTGTCACTGCTCTCAGCGTGGTGGCATCGTGACAGGCTCAGAGGGTAACACGCGTAGCAAACTCTTCAGCGGCACCATCTATCTGCAGGTTTTGTGCAAAGCTTCCGGAGCACATGAGCTCCTCTGCAGTCACATGCATTTCGTGAGGCAGGTACTCACGTCCCCAGATTACAGGAAGATAAAGTGAGCACGTCCCCAGATTACAGGAAGATAAAGAGAGGCTGGGTGTGGTTTCTTAGGTCCCACAATGGCCTGGGGGCAGGCTTTGTGCCCAGGTGGTCTCAACACCCTGCTTACAACCCCTGGATTGTATGGCCCTTGACTTCCCGAAGAAAACCGCCTTGCTCTGCACACCAGGGCCACAGGGGCAGGCTCGGGTGGCAAGCAAAGGTCCGAGCTTGGCACAGGGGTGCTGAGATGGAATCCTTTCTTACTCCACCTGTGCTCAGTTTGCCTTGCTTTAAACAGTGTCATTCATTATCGATCTTACTTACAGACTTTCTGTGGGGATCAGTGAGGGAATGCTTAGAAGTTATTAATAAAGCTCCTCAGGAAAGTAAGATTATGTGGATTAAAAAAAAAAAGAAGAAGAGAGTCCAGCTGGAGTAGTAAAGCAAGGCTGTATTAGGAAAGACCATCTTTTGAAGCAAGACAAACACATTCCCTCAGCCTGAATCAGCCTCCTGGGAATCAATCACACCGAGGTGCTGCCTTCTCTGCATTCTAGATGCTTCTCTGTGCCCTTGCGGCTCTGCCTGCTGCAAGGGCATCTAGATGGTGGCAAGGGCAGGTGAATCCTCTGGCTAGGTGAGTCTGAGGGGGATAAGCTGTCGTGCATGCCTGCTTTTGCCTTTTAGGTTATTTCTGTTTTCTTGAATGAGAAAGTTGCAGCCCAAAAAGAAAAAAAAATACGAACAGAATGAAATACACTGTCATCTCTGATGCACTGCAATGTCCTACTGTCCAACTGGCCATTGAGATAAATGTGCCGCATCGATTTTGCTCAGTGCTGTCACTACCCATCCTTCATCTGGAAAAGGACCGACTGAGAGTGCCGTTTCGCCACATGAAACCCCCAGCTTGAAGGGGCAGCGTGGACCTGGCAGCTCATGCCCCAAGATCAAATATGGGTCCAGAGATGAAGACGTCCTCCGCCTCCTCCCACAGTCAATTAACTTCTGTTTGGTGTCCAAATAACCTCATTTTGTTTCATATTTGATTTGGTCACCTCTAGGTCCAGCTTGCCCCACCCTGTGGCGAATATTCTTTACACTAGGGTCTGTGAGCTCACCCCTGTCCACTTTTCAAATTATTTTTTTGCTCGATATATATATAAGCTTTCAGAAGGAGTGTACTATAGTCTCGATTTTAATGACTGTAACTTCTGAGATAGGTACTATTTAAAGGTAGGTGTGGATTTATGCACAGTTTATGGAATGAGAGAGAAAGGCAGAAGGGCTCTTAGCATGTTTTAGGCAAACTTCTTCATTTTACAAATACAGAAACGTGATTAAAAATGGGAGAAAAAAATTCCACAAAGCAAGGTGAAGAGAGTTTAAATCTTCGTTCAAAGCCACACATTCCCTTTACTGGGCGAGTCCTGAGGATGGGAGCACTGTGATGTGCCATGACAACAGAGGACGGTGCAGAAAAATCAGTACAGCCACTTTCAACTGCATTCACGAATGCTTTGCAACTGTCGTTGGCAAACTTTACTTTATCTCTATCTTCTGATAACAAGATAAAATGCTACGATGTATAAAAGGGACCGATGGGCAATTGCCAGAGGAGAGAGAAAGAAAAGCAAATGGCATGGTAATCTGAAAAATCACAAGAAGCTGACATCCTGTGTGGCACTGAAAAATGGTGTATCCTTCCTAGGACGTTCGTGTGGCGCCTCTTATGGACCGGCTTTCTCACTACTGGGTCTCTAATCAGTGTGTCCCATCCCTGACTGACCGAATCAGCAGTAAAGCAATTTTGCTGGCATCCATAATGCTAAAGATGCCAGCAGGTACACGTGGCAGTAACTACAGACAGAAGGAAAACAGGTGCTTTCCCTCCTGGGGTGGGGACAGGGGAGGGAAAGGAAGCTTTGAGTGCCTCTGAAATGCACATCGTTGTATTCGTCTCCAGACCCAGAAAGCTCTGATGTGACTCAGGACTATTTCTCTTGTGTGTGACTAAGAGGAAAAACAGCCAACACTGTAAAGCAGAGAAGGCTGGGTTTGCAGAGAAATACATCAAACAAACCCTACAGTGACCTTCTTAAAAATCCAACTTTATCTCTCATGAGCAAGACTTAGATAATGCATATGAATTTTACAACCCAGAGAGAGAGAGAGAGAGAGAGAGAGAGGAGAGAGAGAGACAGAGAGAGATTCCATACACTAAACTTCATTTTTGCTTTGAAATGAACCATCTGACTTCTAGTTCAGGCACAACCTAAAATGATTATAATCTTTCATTCAAATTTGGATTAAAATAGCCAAAAAATAAATAAATAAAATAAAAATCCCACGTTGGCCTTTTGACATTGTTTCAGTTTATTTTTTTTAAACAAGTTAATAACTTTCCTATATGGTCCTTGGGAAACTGGGTGTGAATAGAAGGTAAGGCTTTGTCCTACCACAGCTGTAGGTGTGACACTGGATGGTACTTCATTTGGGTGGAATTTTCCAAAGGCTTCCTCTCTATCTGGAAAAAGACTGGGGAGCAGGAGATAAGGTATTTGCTCCAGAGCTGAGAAAGATGAATATTTGCCAGAGTTAGTTCACAGAAAAAGGTTTTTGGCCAACAAATGTTTGCAATGCTGGTTAGTCCAAATTAGCAGCAACCCCACCTTTTTTCTTTAAATGTAGATTTTACTTCTTAGAAACAATATACTGACAAGTATTGTGAATCTCTGAATAGGAGAACATGGTGGACATCCTTTACTAAATTCATGTGTTTAAAGGAAATTTCATGGGACTCTGTTTCTGCAGAAGACTCTAGGAAGTGGTGCTGCGACAGGAAGAGGGCAGGTCTTGGAAGATGTCCTGGAGAGCAGATCCTGACTCTGCCATTTCCAACTATGTGGCATGAAATACCCTATATATCCAGGTTGTTAGACTGGAAATTGTGTAGTGTTCTTGGCACACTGTCAGTACAGGTAGACACCCAGCTGCTGGCGACTATATCATTATTTTCATTTACATGATGGATTTATGGTGTGCTCATTATGGTTGAAAATAGAAGCCATCCCAGAGACCACTCCTACTTCACACTTCATTATGCAGAAACCCTGGTATCTCCTTTGACTCTTCTCTCACTTCAAGGAGCTCTTTGAGTTATCCTATGCTGTAGGTAGGGGGAGTCTTTCTTATCATCACCTAATGCCGCCAATGCTCAAGTGGTGTTGGGTACGTCACTCAGCACATGCTGAATCCTCTATAAAAATTACCAAATGAATATCTTTCTTTTCCTCCATGAAATATTTCACAATATACTCTATAGTTTCTGGGGAGCTCTGTTACTTACAGCTTGTAAGTAAACACACCCACAGTCACAGGGATATTCTCCATTTGGTAGGGGAGAGTCAAAGAAAAAAGTGGTTAAGGGAATTATTCCAAGACCCACCAAGTTCTGGCATGCCTCAGCGAGACCCAGGCGCATAGCTCAGAACTCACCACGCCACCGGACGCACCTTCCATTGCTGGACGTTCATCATAATATCAGGAACAGATCATCTTTCCTCTGTGAGAGGTGATGGTTTCCACTAGATACCAGGTTATATAGCAAGAGACTCCAGGGGAGAGAAATCTTTTCCCAGGATGGAGGCAACCAGCCAGTCCATGCATGACTGAAATGAAATCAAGCTTTGCTGCTGGTATTGACCCAGGGTCTGGGTTGCGAGTTGGTAGCCATGGTGTTTGACTCAAACATGAAGCCTGGGTGTGTTCTCTACACAGAAGATATCCAGAGGTCTGAGCGATGGGCTGGAAATAGTGCATAGATACAACTGTGAAGGGATTATATTACCACAAAACTTGCCCAAAAGTTTTCTTGTATACACCATGAATCTTAAATAGTACTTAAGAAGTAGGCTTCCTTATGTAAAAACGCTTAAATGGGGATCCCGTTGTGGTTTCTGTCCCCACTGTATCATATGTGTCCTCCTTTTCTGAAACCAGTAACTTGTCTTGTTAGCCTTGGAGGATAGACCATGCTTTTCACTTTTTGAATTCCCCCCGACACCTGTCAGACTCATGATATATTTTGTCAAACAGATGAATGAATGGATGCATAAACGCACGTGCATTAAAAAGTGATCTGGACCTTTGTACTTTGTTCCATGTTGCTTATTTGGAAAATATATCCCTTGGTCACTGAGCAGCTTTTACTTTGATGATTCGGTTGCCTCCTCATTGGTGACGCTTTTTGTTGCTATAAATTGTCTTTCTTTTCTCTTGTCTTTAGAAGGCTTTAATACATCCTGACACCACGCTTAAATTAACATGGAATACTTCCTTCTTCCCCTAGAAACTTCCCTTGAGGTGGCCTGATAGCCATTTAAAGTATGCAAAGCATGAATTGACATGCAGGTCTCATTTTGGTGTATCCTCCCCCAAGTCTTAAATGTGGGGAAGCCAACAGAACTGGCACATGCTAGATAAAGACTTTGGTTTTTGGGTGCTCATTCTATTGTGGAAAACCGTGCCAGTTAAAGCAAGGTTTCACAAATGCAGACTGTGTCAGAGGAGTCTGAGGATAGCTTTGTTTGGCTGCAGAGATGGAGGTGGCAGGAGATCAGGGAATGGCGGGGGAAGCTCTGTGGTTGGGGACGGGTCAAGCAGCAGCAGCTGGAGTGGGAAGGCTGAGGCTAGCGTGAAGGGCTTTAGGAAACAGCGAGAAGCTCGCAGTGTGGGAGTGACAAGATCAAAGTGGCTGGCAAGGAAGATAATTTTCCCAGCAGTCTTGGATGGCCTGAATGGAGACAACAGGTCTGTGGTCAGCATGTTATCTGGTGCCAACTGAGCTGCCCCATCATAAGTGCTAAAATAAATCTAATCACAGACTACCTGGGACACACAAAAGGCAGAGCTCTTTGCAGCTTTGCCCTGCTTACAGTTCCCAGACAGCCCTCTCAGTGATACCGTGAAATGCTGAAATGTTATCCAGACGTAGAATCAGGGTGGTTTTTACTGACAGAGTAAAATTAAGGGCAAGTGCAAATTTATGAACATGTCTTGCTTTAAAAGGCAAGGGAGACATTTAATTCACACTTGCATATTGAGTATGCCCATGCCTAAACTCACAGGATGACAATGTTGCTCTATGCTCTGAGAAGAAAAACCGATGGTGATTCTAAGGATTTCTTTGGAACCCGTGGCTCCATTAGATCCACACCGGGGTATAGGTACTTGGCAGTGAGCTTTATACTTACAGATGGACACTTTCAGGAATGCTACCAGGGCATATTGCAAGGTGTAAACGGTCAAATGAGGACGCCTTTCAGGGGCCTAAAAGTGTTGATAAGCAGGTGGCAGTGTTAAATCACAACCTGGTCCAGCCCCGTTCGTTAGTGTTTATTAACAAATGAGCAAGGTGCCTTTGGCTGTGGCCAAGGACACACTAGTGATAATTATAATTATACTGAAACTTAGTTGTCACTCAGCCCTCAGTGGTAGTTATTGGTACTTGACACTTTCAGGGAAATGATATTTGAAGTAAGGCAAGGGCTTAAATTCTGGGACCCTAAGCACATGATTTGGAAACCCTCCCCTTCCGCAGGCCTGCAGGTTTGCTCCCCTTGAAGATCTTGGGATGTGGAGCCCCTGGTGTAGCCTTTGCTTTGATCTCACAGCTGAAAGTCAGCATTGCCCCAGCGAGCCTTGCTTCCCCCTGAGATACAGGCAGCGCAGTCCCCAGGGCCACAGGGGTGCTACAGCTGTGACTGGGGGCTCTTGCACAGAGCTTCCGCAGGGCAGCAAAGCATGCCCTCAAGTTCTCTGGCACCCTTTTAATAGCCTGGGAATCCAAAGCAACCCAGGTCCATTTCGGGTGAGAATGACCTCCCAGCTGCCGTTCCATCCCCACCCCATGGATTGCAAAAGGCTGTCTGGATGAACAGTCATTACCTCCGGCAGCTGCATCACACAGATCAGCTTGGGTCCCCCAAGCCTGTGGCTTGGCATGGGCCGAGAAACACAATAATGATGGTGGCCACACTCCACGCTTCGGCCTCTGAGAATGAATTGAGTCTCAACGCAGAAGAGGAACATCTGTTGGTCTCAATCAAAAATTATAATGGCCATGAACACCTGTTCTCCTCGGTAGCGCACAGGCTACCTTCTCCTTCCCTGAGCCTCTACCACGTAGGTGCAGAAATGTAGGGTGCCCTTATCTTTTCTTGTGATCAATCAACTCAGCTGAAAGGGTAAAGAAAGGAAACAGTAACAATAAGTAGGCAGATTTACTCCCGGGCAGGGGCAGTGTGGGGTGGGGGAGGAGAAAAAGGGCAACTGAACACATACCATCTTCAGAGCTGGAATCCCATGGGTTCAAAATCTGATCTAAGACATTTGGAGAAAAAAACGGACTTTGCAGTGATAGGCCTTGATGGGGTGTAAGTATGGACTCATGATCTTCCCTATTTTCACTTGTTGTAAAGATGATCAGGCAATGCTCAGATGGAATCTTGTCAAGATGTTACTAATAGGAAAAGGCCTATAGGAAATAGGATGCGACAGGAAACAGTATCCCATGGAAGCCTTTTCAATAACCGCTTGTCGGCCGCATGAGCACAGTCACCTACGATGGGTTTTACAGGAGAGTGGTGATTAGTTCATTTTAGAATCACTGTATTTCTAGGAAATGAAAATACTTTGGGTAACTGTCTTTGGAAGGCTTATGCAGAGACTATGTAAAGTCTAAGGTTATGGGTAAAATCAATGGCTCTTTCTGAGTTTTGCTTTGTAATCTGTCTTGGGTTGTAGGTGACTGGGGATGGCCATCTTGTCCCACTTGGATGGTCAGCCCTATAGACACAGCACAGACCGTCACTAGGCACTCTTGAGATGACAAATAAGAGATTTCCTTCTTTATTACTTTAGACTTGATATATTGCTACCCCTATAAAACATCACCTGTGTGGAACGAAAACAGTTCATACAGTGTGTAAATAAGGCAGCTTGAAGTTGTCTCTTTCCCACAGCACGATTCCGGGACAAAGTCTATTTCTCTCCCTTTGTTCAAATGCCCAACACAAATTCCTACCTTCTCTGGTGCCAACTAATCCTGTCATAAAATATCCCAGCATTTTATTGAGTGATAACAAGGCTGTCCTGGTTGACCAGGCCTGAAGGTCACAGAGAAGGAGTCCAAAAAAGAGAAATGCATCCCTTGCTGCCCATCTGCCTTCAGCTGTCACCTGTCATGGGTGTGGGCAAGCAGGAGAGCTTCTGGAGGGTGTCCTTATCAAACTCCCATGGAGTAGACATTTCCGAGGAGCCTGATAGCAACTGGACTCTGGGGCCATTCAGATTTGGGTCCAAAAAATCAGAGTCTCAATATGGGAAAAGGTGGGCGATTATTGACCAAAGAATTAAAGTCAGAATTTTAGAATAGGTTTCTTGAAAAAATTCTTCATTTTCTTATAAATGTGATGCATAGTAATTGCAGAACAGCTCGATAACCGAGGAAAGAAAATAAATGAGATCATCGTAATTTCTAATGATTCAGCCACCAAGCATCACCTACTTGTACTATTCTGGTGTATTTCATTTGGGGTTATGTGTGTGTGTAAAGCAAAGAAAAAAACAAAAAAAAACCCCCAGAAAAAACAAAAAACCAAACCAAACAAAACTTGATCACGTGTGTTTCCAGTGTCTTACAGCAAACCCACCTCTCTTACATGTGCTAAAAGGTATAAATTAGATTTTTTATTTGGTGAAGCTGATGAGTTAAAATAGAACAGAGCACATAAAGATCAAAGACGAAGTGAGGAAAGCCAGAAAACATTTCACTTAAATACTTGAATGCAATGCATGATTACTAAGCCAAAGAAAAACTATTTATCGGGCCTGAAGAATGTTATTTAAATCCCAGGCTCATTCATGCTAAACAGAGGCAACATTTTCCATTCACTTCTCCAAGGCCCCTCTTCTCCTGGAAGTAATCCCTCCTTTCCCCTCTCCAGCATTCCTATTTATGGGCTTAATGCCCACAATTGAGAAGGATAAGTTTAGAAGGTGTTCATTATCAAAATGATGATATCTAAATGGCAGGTCACTTTTAAACAAGGTGATTTTTTTTTAGGTTGTGCCATTATTCGTGCCATAAAACTATAAACTAAAACTCACTAATAAAAAGGCCAGAAGAATAATTATTTACAGTGGTGTATTAAGGAGTCCAAGCTACTTTTCTTTCTCTCAAGAAGCAAAAAGAAACTATATTTTTAAAGATTGAAAAGTCACATCATCTTCTACCTAAATAAGATTTTTGTTTCTTTTCTTATATTTTCATCGTGTTAACAACTAAAACCTGAAGAAGAATGGATTTGTTAAATCTGAAAAACAAAACAAACAAACAAACAAAACAGAAACAGACTCATACATATAGGAAACAAACTGCTGGTTGCTGGGAGTGGGGTGGCGGGGGTGGGAGTGGGGATGGGCAAAAAAGGAGAATGGGATAAAGAGGTGCAAATTTCCAGTTATAAAATAAGTAAGTCACGGGGATGAAAAGTACAGCAGAGGGAATACGGTCAATAATGTTGTCATAACTTGGTATGTTGACATATGGTAACGACACTTACCATGGTGAGCATTTACCAATGCATATAAAAATCAAATCCCTACGTTGTACACCTGGAACTAATATCATATTGTATGTCAACTGCACTTCAATTAAAATACTACAATTCAATGAAAAAAAGTCATGTGATCTTCTGCCTACATAAGACTTTTATTTGTCTTATATTGTTCCTGTGCCACCAACGAAAATCTGTAGGAGAAAGTATTTGTCAAATCCTCCTACCATGTTAGACGCAATCATTCAATACTAACCTCAAATAAAGGAGTGGTATTTATGGGAATTTTCCTTATCACCCCCATCAGCAGTCACGGGGAGCCGCAGCCATTTGGAATAGTCTCTGCCCGGGGAGCAGCCTACGGGGTAATGACAGCTGCTGCTCTCAAAACAGAAGATACGCTTCTTTGTGGTTCTTCTGCAACTATTTATTATCTTTGCATCTTGAAAAGTAATGGAAGTACATCAGCATTGCTACATGCCTTGAATTTCTAGCTCTTCTTTGAGCGTTTCTCTTTCCCTGCCCAAACTGCCTGTTCTGAACAATGAAAGGAAAACGAAAGTGAGCCTGTATTTTAGAGGGGGAGTACGCGGGGGTATATACTTGTTTTCTAGGACATATGCATTTCTGCAGTGAGCGCAGTCCTGGTCCATTTCCCAGAGGAAGCCCCACCCTTGCAGCCGGGCCGCACCCTCCAGGAGGTCACGTGGCCGCATCACCGCCACCCTCACTCTGACCTACCGATTCACTTATTGCCTCAGCTTCTTCCTGCAGCCAATCCTATTCTCTCGCAGAGCATGCCCTGTGGTCCCATGGACTCGACAGTTAAAATCCCCAGAATGTTTGCAGATGTCTGCATGGTTTTGCGCACCTCCATTCTGCACCGTAGGGTCCTGCTTGGCATCTGTGCGCCAGTGGTTTTTTAGATGAGGCTAGAGCAGTTTTAGGCAAGCAGTCAGGACACTGCATGCGTGGAAATGCTGAGATTTTTGGTTTTCTTGTTCATTAGATGGCTGCTCAGAAGCTCTCTCAGGAGATGCAGACGGGGGCAGGGTAGAGGGTAAAATTAAGTGTGGCTGTACCAAAGGTGTCTGAGCACGTGTTCCCCAACAGGCCAGGAAACTGAAAAATTTCAAAACCCAGAATCCAGCCCCAGGAGATATATATATATATATATTTAATCTGGCACAGAAATACCAATTATTAAGGTGCTGGAAAGAAACAGAGTGGAAAAAAACTTATTTAGAATTAACGAAGAAGGGAAATTGAGTGCTTTGAAGTAAGTACAGTTAATAATGATAAAAAATGATGATGCTATGGTCTTCCTTGAAAAATATTTGCTCTTCATGAAGCATTTTAAAGTATCCTTGCTTGTTTAGTCCTTACATAATAGAATAGGATATAGGCACTGGTATTCCCTTATTCAAATAATATAATTAAGAGGTAGTCATACAGTGATACAGCTGGGACCCAAACACAGGTGTTTTTTACTGTTAATGAGGATCCTGCTTCTTGCCCTTTTCCTTTGTTCTCTTTTCCCCTACTTAATGGTTTTATGACATATTTGGCATTTTCTGGGGTGGCGTTACAGCTGAGAGGAGGCAAGAAAGGCACCAGTTCATATTAGTGGGGTTGGTTCAGATGATTTGGAACATGCATGCTATATGTTTTGACTGAAAACCAACCTTGGGAATTTTTACACTTAGGTAAACCAATTATAGAGCCTGAAAATGTATTTGTAGTTTTCTCCACAGCGGGAAGGAACATCGTCCAGTCTCGTGGGAGGGGTGAGCAGGCCCAAGGGGAACTTTGCCATTCCTTGTCCAACCACTTTAAGGCTCTGACTCCTCATCTTACCTCCCATCAGGGCCCCAGATTCCCGAGGAGCTCAGATGGAGCAGAGGCTTTAAACAACAGTGAAGTCAGTTCTAAGTTTTCTCTCTCCTCTTCTCATCCTCCCAATTCTCCACTATGTCCACCTATAATACGTAAATCTTTTGAGCTGCTTAAGATATTCAATATATAATTATTGACAGGTTTTGCAGTAAAATGAATTTATCTGCATCAATGGGTCAATGAATGGCCCTGAGTGAAATAGTGTAAACATTTGTCAGGCCTGAGAATTATAGCTCATAATTAAGCCGGCCATGTCCTCTTTGCACACTAGGAGTCTGATAAACTGTGCCTGGGCCAGCAGATCTGTCACTTAATCATTGTATGAACCTCACTGAACCTCATCAGTTAAAAGGACATGCTACCATCCTCTCATTTGCAGGGATTAAATGAGATGCCACGTGTGAGAATTGTAGCCCAGTGTGGCCTGAAGTACAGCAGATTTAACACACATTAATTGTTACTCTTCTCACAATGACTTATTTTAGGTCTAGAAGGGAAGGCATATCAGAGCCAAGGAAATGAGCAGAGCATGATTTCAGAAGAGTAGAGGAACAGGAGACAGAAATGAAGTAACAGTGTTTGAGAAGAAAGAGATGAGATTAAATAGTGGAAATATTAATACAAGGACACGATAAAAGACATCCTTTAGAAAAGAGCTTGCACAAGTTTAGTCAGCAGAGAGAAATTAAGGGGAAAATGTACGAGCAAAGCAGCGCAGAGATGAAAGGATCAACAGGAGAGGTGTGGGAAGAAGATTTGGAAGAATTGTAGCTCCATCTTCTGCTGCCTCCTCAGTCCCAGTTTGGAGGAAGGGACTGCATTTAGCTTGAGCTTAGTCATAGGACTTGGGGACAAACTTGCCTGTGACCCATGGACCAAGTGACTGTGCGGGACAGAAGCTGTAGACTTCAGAGCCACCAGGAGCTTGTTTCCCTTTGAAACCTGACTGCTAAACAAACTCCCGTAAAGACAAAAGGCAGTTCTGACCAAAGTAAAGACAAGGCTTGCAGCAGTAAGAAGCTGTGGATGGGCCCCCACCCATGCAAAGTGGCAGTAAGGAGGCTCAAAGGCCACTGACTTTTAGGACTCCCCAGGGGATGATGTCGCACGGCAAACGCACAGGCCTGTACCATGGGAGGAGCAGCTTCCACACTGTGGCCCTTACAGATGAAGAAACACAACACGATGGGTGACACAGGAGGGCCCAATGGATGAATTAAGGGACTTTTTTCAATGTCCCATCCTGGTAATGACATGTCATTTTTCACTTCTGAGTTTTATTCTTGTTCTGCTTCATAATGTGATTCCTCTGTCCTGTGCCATTGCCCTTGGAAATACGTCAAATGACAGTTGATTCTGTAAAAGCACCATCCATGGATTTTCTTAGTAAAATCATAAGGCTGTCATTACTGAGGACAGAGAAATGTTCCCTGAGAGGGAGAAGCCTGCCTCTTCCCCCTTTGCCCTAGTGCCTACTGCTCCTGGTGGCCATAAATCCCCTGATCACCATAGTTGGAGAGGTAAACTGGTTTGGCTGGCAAGCCCGGCAAGTCTGAGAAGGGCGCACACCAGTCTGTCTGCCGTGTGCCCAGGGCTGCTCTGCACTGGGATGCGACAGATGCTGCTGTGACTGGAGCGGTTACCGGGCTCTCTAACAGGCCATTCTGAAAGGGGAGGTCGGTGCCCTGCCTTTCTGCTTTGATCGATGATAGGTCTGCTGTGCTTGGCACCACGGCTCGTCTCTTAGCTTGGCTGCATCACCGATCTTGTTCACTGTAGCCGCCTACCGTATGCCTCTCGATGCGATTTTAGTGGCCAAGACTATGAAATTTATACTAAGACAAAAGCTGATCTTCAAGAACTTAATTTATAATTCAGTTTGACACAGATGATTACAGCTTTGATGATCTGTGAGGATGGGTCAAGGGACCAGGCACCCCTTGAAATTCAAAGCTCTTTGCATCTGTTCCAGCTGATAAAAAAGGAAAACGTTTCCCAGGACCCTTGCCTACCACGGTGCTGTAATGCTCTCTGGGAAATATATATCTTTTAAAAAGGACTTGATAAACTGATTCATGGTTTTGAAGGGAAGGTGATGTTGGAGATGCTTGCCCTGGCTTTCTTAAGGACTAATTCTCTCCACTCTCCCCACCACAGCCAAGCAAGTAAGAGACAAGCAGACACGGACCTCCATTTACCTGCAGGAAGAGCTCTAAGGAAAGCGTTCTCTGAATTTGTTGCCACAGGTTAGACTTTGGGTTGTAAGAATGGATTATGAAAATGGACAGACACAGAGGAGACTTGCCCTTCCCAAACTGGCAAGAAGGTAAGACGTGTGGATGTCCTCTTACGTCCTTGTTCATTAGGGAAATACAACTTCCTGCCCTGTTGCCCAATGAAGGAAGCGTCCAAAAGGGTCACCCTTGTGATGTGAGGAATGTAGCATATCACCCTTCCCAGGGATATTTGTATTTTAAAAACAAGCAGAAGAGCATGGCAAGATTTAGCATGAAAGGCACATTGCATATGGTGGGCTTTTGGCTTCATTCCAGGAGATACTTTTCTGGGGGGCAGCTTCTTTGTGCCTCACAATCTCAAATTAAGATTTAGTGATGTCTACACTTGCCATTTACATGTAAAGTGCGTCCTATGTCTTCTGCTTCTTTTCCTCACAAATGCTGCTAGACAGCAGCGGGTACTGCCAAACCACTGGGTGGATCTTCAGCATCTAGTTCCAAGAGTAGCTGTGTTTTGAACTACCTTACCATTTGGAGTTTTCAGCTCCTGCTGTATTTCTCACTTAATGAACTATGTTGAATTTTTACATATTCTCAGCCATCAGTATGTGATAATTTGCAAAATGATGTTTTTCTTCTGTGGTTATTGGTTTAGAGAGAGAGAGGCAAAACTTCAGGGTTCCTGCTTACCCTGGGATCTACCTAAGGTCTCAGCGTTGTCAGACCATATGATTCTAAAGCTGCTTGGCTTTATCCAAACCCAAACCTCTACAAAATCCCAATAGAAATGACCCAGAGTTTCTCATTTTTGGAAATGACAGGGATTCAATATAGGGAAGAAGAGGAAAGCCATAATGTATAAGAGTATCGGCCTGCCCTTGGGTCCAAAGCTCCTGCTGCATGTGCTGTTGGTTGCTGGGTAGATCTGTGGGCAGCAGGCGTATGTGTCCTTATTCCTGGATAAGCTCAGTGCATACGTGGTATCACAGAGTACTATCCCATGGGAAAATACGACAAAAGATTTGTCTGGATGGCTTCTAGAATGCTGAGTTGAAATGCATGGAAGTAGAGAATCCATTCTCTATAAATTCCATTTATGAAAGGAATGAAACTCATTACCTGCCATCTTGGTAATGCAGTTTATAAAAGCCCACTATAGACATTCTTTTCCTTTAACTCTGATGGCTGCTTAGCAGGAAAAGCATACATTTAGTGAAAAGTCTTGTTTTTCCTATGAGCCTAGAACTGTGGGTCAGTTACTGAGCAGAAAACTAGTTAATCTGCTTATAGTTATCATGAAAGAAACAAGGAAGGAGTAAATGCCCAGATTCATATAAAGGGCATTTCTGTCATTTCCTTAGACATGCTCTGGAACCGCTCCATGCTGGCAAATGCATCAACCTGCTTTATCAGCTACTCCATGGAGTCCCGGACAAGAGTGACATTGCCTGGTTCCAGCCTGGCTATACTTCAGCAAATCCTACACCACCACAGTGGACAGCAGGGACTTTGATGACAGAGGTGTGCTCTGGGAAAAACCACCCAGGTTCTCTGAGCCTCAGTTTCCTCAGATCCAAGTGGAAACAATAGTAATATGAACTGCAGAAGACTGCCATGAATAGTAAATGTGATAATGCTTGTACTGTGCAGCATGCCTGCATCATGCCTAGTAAAAGCCCAATAAATGTTAGTGGTCATCAGTATTTTTACTGGGCTAACTAGCTATCTGAACCTCCCTGGGTCCCCATTTCTGCCCTGAGATTATACTAGTGCTTCTGAAACTTCCTCGGAAGAGCCAGAACAGCATCTGATCTGAATGGACCCGCTGGAGGCCAGCTGCGAGTGTTACCTGAAGGGGGAGCTCTTAACTGCAAAAATCCCTTTACATTTTTCTTACTTTTTTAGTTATCTTTTTTTAAACAAATTTTCTTCTCCAAGTTTTGCATTCTGCTTCATAACAAATATGTGTTTAAATACTTAAAAAAAAATCCCAGGGTTCAAATTACCTTCAACCACATTTGACACAGCAGGAAAATGAACTTTGAGCATACTGAGACTGGGGGGTCACTCTCAGCCCACCCACAGTGGTAGGCAGACCCCTTAGGGGGTACATTTCACCGGATCCCTGGGTCTCAAAGTGTGGTCCGTGGGCCAGCGTTGGGCACCCCTTTGGGGCTTGTGAGAAGTGCAGAATCAGGCCTCAGTGCAGACCCATAGATCGGATCAGAGCTGCATTTTATCAAGATCCCTGAGAGATTAGCATCCAGGTTAAATTGAGGAGCATTAAACTTGAGGGAATTACTGGTGTGAACCTGTTATGATCCCAGGGAGGGTGTCAGCAAACTGGCACTGAGCATCTAATGGGAGGCTGGCATGTGCTAATGAACATGAGGAACACAGAGATAACAATAGTGTGGCCCCTTCTCTTGAGGGTTTTCTACCTGGGAACAAGGGAGCAGTAAAGATCGAGCCCCACACACACATGCCACCTGCTCCATCTGAAACTGACTCAGCTATTGCTTAGAGATTGTCCACCTTCAAAGAGAAGCGAAAATAAAGGAAATTGGTTATCTTAACCTAGAAATCTTAGAAACATGACCATAATCCTCTTTCCTTGTGTTCCCTTCTCCACCTTCCTGCCTATCTCCAGCCCTAGTAAGAAATTCTTCAATGTTCTAACATACTGTTCTAACATATTATTCTTACATTCCTTCACATGCCACTTGGGTTGAAAACAATGAACTACATGGTAGGAAGAAGAAATAAAAATCCATTTAAACAAGACTGGCAATAAGCAGTTTCCTTAAGGAAACTCTTCGAACACATCATGAGTCATCTGAATATGGCAGACACCTGTGTACAGTCTAAGCTTCTGACACACTCTCATTTGACTCTACTGCCAATAATTCATGGGTTCATTGAAAGTTGCAAGGGAATGAATGCTTTTCCATATTCTATTTTCTCCCTGAGACAGGGCTATGTCGAGCAGCTACAGTCTGCCGTGTAGCGACATTTTTGCCTGAAGACAACAGGATCCACACTATTATGAAAGGTTGTCAAGGCAGCAGAAGCAGAAGTCAGTGGACGGCCACGCTGGCTGTTTCTCCTGACATCTACAAGGAGAACTGTGTCACTAAGAGTGACAACGGTGGCAAAGTGTCGTTGTGGGCCTGGGCCCTTTGCAGAAGAGGAAGAAACCACAGAACATCCATCTGAGAGGATGGCTGAGGGGTCTGTGAGGAGGCTCCCAGCTCCTCCGGGCCTGGGCCTCTGGGGAAGCAGGGCCTCTGTCCCATGCATTCCAAGCGCAGAGCCTTCAAACGCAGCCTGCTCCTTGACAGCATTTGTGATATCTTGACCCTTTATCTACCTTACTTCATGAACATATGACCAGCCTCGCTTTCCCACAGGCTCACTTCCAAGCCCATTCCATCCGCTTACATCCCTCTCCACCACTTAAATTGCATGAAGTCTACCGATGACCCTTCAGTTTCAAGTCCGATGGCCTTCCGAAAGATCTTCTTCCACTAGACTTCACTCCAGTGTTTGAAACAGTTTTGTCTTTTACAGTCCTCTCTTCTTTGGCACCTCATTATTCTGCTTCTTTTCAACATATCTGGGCTTCTCTGTGTTTCCTTTAACGGTTTGACCCTTCATCCTATTAAACACAGTCACTTCCTGAGGTCAGGTCCCTGCCTTCCTCTAGCTTCACTTGCACTTTTAGATGCCCATCCGCTAGAACAGCTTCAAACGATACTTCACTGAAAATACCTCTGGAATACACTGTCAACATCGGGGGTCTTTAATTCCTCAGGATCAAATGATAAATGGCCCACAGTATGCCTGGCCTTTGCATATGATTGACCAACTCTCCACGTACCTGCATCTAACTCTGAACACTCCCACCATCCAAGGCCAGGCCCTGGCATTCTCTGCACCATGAAGCCTGCAACAACATCTAAACCTAGAGCAACCTCTCTCCCTCCAGAAGTGTGCCAGTTGAGATTCTCGATGCTCTCTGGTATGTCACAGAGCTACCTCTTTGCCCACGACAGTGCAGCCCCGAGCCATGTGATGTTGTGCAGAGTAAGCTTTCTGCCTTGCATCACTCACCCTTTAACCAGTATTTATGGACTGTCTGCTGTGTGCCAGGTGCTTTTCTATGTGCTAGGAGTGGAGGAGTCAACAAAACATGGTTTGCCCTCAAGAAGCTTATATTCTGGAATGGGAGGGGGCTCTGGCCAATTTATCTGTCTGTCTGTCTATCTACCTATCATCTGTTTATTCATCTATATCTATATCATCTATCTATGTCAGGAGGTAATAACCACCATGAGGAAAAATAAATAAATGTAAAGGGGGAAGGAAATGATGTGTTGTAGAAAAGGGCTGTTTATTTGGGCCTTGATGACAGACTGATACTGAGCAGACATCTAAGGGAAGAGGAGAAAGTCATGAAGACAATGGCAGGAAGGATGTTCCAGGTGCCCGGAATAAAGGAGACCCATGCGTATGGGACACGGTGATGGAGCCAGGATGGACCAGGCAGGGAGGGAAGGCGACGGTGGCAGGAAGTGACGTTGGAGAAGCAAAGAGCTGATTCCTGCAGACCTCAGGTCCCAGCAGAGACTTGGGATTTTACTCTGGATGAGAGGAGAAGCCATTACAGAGTCCTGAATAAGAGTTGTCTGAGATAATCATGGTCTGGCTTACACTTTGCAGGAATCTCTCTGACTGTCCTGTCCAGAATAGGTTGGAAGGACTTGTGTGTTTGGACATGGAAGCAGGCAGTGCAGTGAGGAGACAAACATAATTCAGATGAGAGCTGGTGGTGAATTAGACTGGGAAGCAGGTGTGGGGCTCGCAGATTGGGGCAGATGTTAAATTTTTTCTTAACAGACAGAACCAACAACAGCAGGAGAGAAGAAGAAATGAGGACCCCACAGGCTTAGATCTGAGCAGCTGGAAGGAAAGAGGTGTCAGAAGACAGAAGGAGTAGGTTTGGGACTGTGGGGACGTGAAATGGTTTCAGGCTTTTTAAGTTTGAGATGAGCAGCAGGCATATGGGTAAAGAATCAGGAGGCAATCTGTTAAATGTGCCCTAGTTCCTCGCTCTTAGATGACCACTGCACTGAAAATACAGCTTTCAAAAGGCTGTCTAGCAAAAGGAAACAGATCCCACAGGAACTGCTACTGCTTTTTTGGCATGCTACACACTGAGAACAGCCATCCATTATATAAAATGGTTTCCATTATATAATTCAATTATTCCTTCTAACCACTCTCATATTTTTAAACCAGTATTTTGGAACAATTCAGACTTACTGTCTTACTCTTCTTGCAAAGACTATCAGTGTGGTGTAAGGGGAAATATTCATAGAGTTGATGACTTCATTTGCTGTGTTTACCAACGACAGCGGATGAAATATACAATAGTATGACTTGGCAGATGCCAAGAAGGGATGATGCGAGGGGCATGCCTTTCAGCAGTCAGGAGGAAGCCTCTGATGGGTTCGGCCGAATGCCCTGACCACGGACACTGCCGGCACACACGTGGGTCAGAAGCATCGAGCCAATTCCACCAATATGTACATAGATTTCCAATTTCCATTAATTATTTATGAGATAATTGGGAAATTACACTGAAACTGCCTATCTGAGAGGGCCTTTTGTGATATGTGCTCATTTGGAGACTTCTATCCCTTACGAAGTGTTGTGACTTTTCTCTCCCCTGTGACATACAGGTAGAATTATTGTTTTCCACTTCTTTTGTCTTTGCTCTGTGACTGTCTTGCTTCTGGCTTCCTCTTATTCTATTTTCTTTCTTAAACTCTAAAGGAAAAGCCAGAGTATGGAGAAAGGAGGAAAACATCAAAACTCCAGTACTTAGATATAATGCTCCAGAAACATGACTTTCAGGTACAAATTTAATATACATTTGTCCAAAGTGGTAATGTTAACAAATGTCTTAAAACCAACTATACTAGCAGTAGGATTTTCAACATTTTGCATTTCTCTGATGAACTTAAAAATATGCTTAGTCAGAAGACTCCAACAACTGTCTCTTTTGCGTCCCCCGCACCAGAATGTGAATGTCACTGGCACAGTCAGTGTAAAGATATCAGCATTAACTCCCCTTGCACTTATCGTGGGGTGGTGATGGTTTATTTATACTCAGCTCCGACTAAGTCTGAGACAAAGCCCCCTGCTCATGCAAATGCAAGGATGATCAGCTTTCAATCAAAACGGGGAACTTTTCAACATTTTCCAAAATTTCTGAAGCAACAGTAAGTCCACACAAGAAGTACATTTACCACAGATTAATAAAACATTTTACAGGAAGGAGGAAACAAATGAAGAAATTAAGAGAAAAACCTTAATTTATTCTCCTATTTGACTCCAATCAGCATGCATTTGAACGGTTAACAAGGACTGAGAGATGGCGAACTCAGACAGCAAGGAGGTCTGCCTCACACAAGGTTAATCAGAAAACATCCCCTGACACAGTGACGTGCTCACTCACAGCGTAAGGGGTCAAAATGACCAGCAGTTGCAAAAGTCACTCTTGGTGTAATTAAACTACTCATTGGTGAACAAAATTGAGTCACTTTGGCCAAAGGCATATATATTCTCTCGAAGGATCTTGAGAAAAATTGCTTTTTAGTGTCAAAAAATATCCAGTAGGTCCATCCGTGTTAGTAAGTTACACTTAAAGACCTTAAATAAAAATATCCATTATTCCTTACCTACTTTTTATGCTAGCTCATTTCCAAAACACTACTCAACAGATCAGTCCAAGGACTTTAGGTAAGTTAACACTAAAGAAGCTAATATTTTCATAATTTTTGGTTAAAAGAAACATGGTTCCTGCAGCAAATATATTTTTGCAAAATACTTTTTAAAGATAATTCTACTCTTTTAAGTTAGCTGGTATAATATTGAAAAGATCGTGGATATCAACAATTAGTTTACAAGTGTGAGTTAATTAATGGATTAATAATCTGTTCTCATCAATGGATAATATAAGCAACTCTGGAAATTCTGCAGTATCAGATGATTAGAGATATAATAACAAAATGAATGCTGTTATTGGGCCAACATAATGGCGATTCTTCTGTTTAAAAGACCTACATATATTGACATGATCAGAAACATCTTGAATATATAGAATGAAAGAGAAAGATGATGGAATGGAGATATAGCAATGTTCTATCAATTACTTGCTTAATATTAGAAGTGGTTTAATATTGTATGAAACTTTTAAATTAATAAACAGAAACACTACTACTTATGCAGAGGGAGGTAATGAAAAGCAGAGTTAGAGCAAAAAAAAAATCTCTGAATTTGTTTGGCCCAACTCATGCATTTCATTGGTAGGAAAATAAAAACACAGATTATGTATCCAGTGTCCAACTGACACTAATTAAAACAAAACAGAATGTAACAGCAGATTCTTGATTACCACCCTTCTTGCGGTAATGTCTGAAATCTTGCATGTTCTTGAAACATCCATTGAGTTATATGCTTGTCCCACAACAAATCTAATGAAAATTACAGGCCAGCCCATGGGAAAAAGACCAGAAAGGAAAAAGCTAATGAGTGGGCGAGACGAAACTCAAATTACTTCGAAGGTGTTGGCTATACATGTGAGGTCTTTCCCAAACCATGCACCTGCCATCATTCAGCCAATAGCTAGATACCAACTATTTCATTGTGTGCTTTGTATTGTCCCACTCAGACATGTTACTAGCATTAATACCTGGAATATCATTTATTTTACTGTAATCTCTGCATTTTTCATCCAGAAATAACTTCTGTACAGAAAAATAAAAATGTTCTGACTTCAATGGTTGACAGAGGGTAACCTGGGGAGGAAGTACACGTTTCTTTTCCTGCATTCGCTCACATCTCCATGGAAGGCTGTGTAAAGTGAGAATTCCCTTAAACTCCTCAAAGAGCTGAGGAGATGCGCCAGGTGCCCACCACTTAAAGTGCCCTCCTAATCCTAGCAGATGAAATGTTTCCACGCTTAAAAGCTCAAATGATAAGAGCATCCACAGAAGCTTGTACTCCATGACTCCTAATCTGCTGTGTTTAATTCTTTTGCCTGAGCAGCTAAGCAAGATTTTGGATGTTTCTAGGAATCACTTTGCTTCCCATTTATGGTCTTATTCCTTACCATCAGTTTTCAAAAAGTCCAGAATGTGGGCATGTCTCCTTTGCCCCCACCCCATTCTTTTCTGGAATTATGATAACTTGGTGGAGAATCTGAGAGTAGATTCTCATCAAAGGAAGTCCATTTATCTTTTCAGTACCCTCCTGACAACTCTGTCTCCCTGAAGAGCTATAGGGTCATTGTGATTTTGTTTATCACTCTTCCAGGGACAGATAAAATCTTAATCTCTTGAAACAAAAGATAAAACTATATTAAAACAGACAATCTTGAAGTAATCCCTAGAGAGTTAAGCAACTGGTGTTACGTTTTAGAGTGGCCACTCCTTTTAAAAGGCCAAACAAAAAAGATAGCAGTTTTTATGGACGCTCAGTAATTCATATTCTAATATTGGGAAATTATCCAGGCGCCTGACAAATAGTGAGAAATGACTAGAGCACATTTGTAGTGTTTCCTGAGAAATAACTGTGAGGCCACTTAAAACTCTATCCAGCCAGGAAAAACAACCAGCAAGTTCAGAATTTGGCTTCATATAAATACTTATATTATAAAAGACAATCATTTTTTTATTCAATGGCATCTGAAACTAGGCTGTTCACACGCTATGTTTTGCTGCAGAATGCAATCATGGCTGCATCATTCAAGCATGTCATAATTACCGAAGACATGGCAACACCATACTTGAATGAGTAAAACTCAAGCCCAGGGTCCAAGGCTTAGGTTTTAACCTTGCTTCTCTGCCCACTATTTGAATGTCCTTGAAAAGAACCAGTTAGCCTGTCTGAGACTTGAACTTTACTATCTTTAAAATCCATTCAAATATTAACATGCTACATAGCTTTATGTGAACACATTTTGGTTTTAACAAATTGCCATAAACAAGAGGAAGGCAGTGAACTTGGAAGTCATCTTCTTTATAGTTTGTTGATATAAGGACAGTTTTATAAAATGATCTCATCCATTCATGAACATTAAAATACATGTTAATATTGAAAGTTTCTCAGGATTTCTTGTGACTGGAACCTTCACGAGAGAAAAAAAGTGACTTTTCTCTGTTTACTTCAAGGCTTCACCAAGAGCCTGGCAGGGAGGCCTTCTTTAGCTGTGTCAGAACATCCATTCTGCATCTCAGAAGCTTTTTGATGAGCAGACTGACAGCTCTCAGTGGGCAGGGACGCCTGTCTTGTTCACCGTTGTTTCCCTGGTGCTGGTACCATCCCAGGCACATGGTAGGGACTCAGGAATACACAAACAAATAGCAGAGCTTTTTCTCCTCCATGATCCCAGCAGTGAAAGTTAGAGAGGAAAAAAGCACACAGAAAAAAATAAGATATTTTCCCCTATGAGCCTTGATGCCCCAGTGGCCAAGGAGCTCAGAGAGAGGGAAGCTGGAAGATAGCAGAGCTGTGGGCGGCAGGGGTGGGGGGTGAGGGAACCTCTTCCAAACCCTGCCCTGCTCACATGCCTCTCGTCACTTGACCATTCCCCTTCTTTTTTTAAAAGCCAGTGCTCTGAGTACGGTTTATAAGGCTAAATACACATATTTCAGACCCACGAACACATTCCATAGGCCTTCTCATACCTGTCCCTCCACCCACATGGTTCTTCTGGTAGCCCCAGAGCACATCCCAGCTTCACAGCTGAGCCCATAGGCTTCTGCTCCTGTCTCTCTACCCAATTCCATGAAGCCCTGTCTCCTCCTTTCCTCACCATCTTAGGGCCCACACCTAAGGAAATACATTTGAGTTTTTCTTCTCTGAAGCTCTCAGAACAGGCAGAGATGACATGGGGCCTTCTGCTTGGTTTGTGACCTCCCAAAGTGAAGCAAGACTTAGGGGGACAAGTGAAATGTACATCAGATATCAAAAAACAAAGTGACCAGGGAAACTGAGTGCCCACAGAAGCATGTCTATGGGTGCTGGAGAAGCAGAGACACCCAGAGGTACTGACTCTTCTCAATCCTCCTTGCTCAGTGGATTTTCAGTGATACCTCCTTGCTCAGTGGATTTTCAGTGATAGTACCCAAATTCCTCAGTGTTCCCCTTTAGAGAAAGCCTACTGATATTGACAAGCTGCAGGAAACACTGTTTTGTTCATCAGGGGAGACCTTGCAGATTATTTTCTAAGTTTTTCTCTTGGTAGAGTATTACTAGTAAAAACACCACAGAAAAAGAAGTAGTGTGTCTGTAAATAATTTCACTGTATGCTTCCTTTTTAACAGCTCTCTTCACAGTGCTACACATTTTGTACAAGTACAAAGGAGATGAGGCTTTACCCTCCAGTTGACTTTGATGTCAATAAAGCTGTATTTTGAGGCAGAAGTCCAGTCTTGGCTCTACTGTGTTTGTGTTCCAGTTGGTTAATGTGACACAGGAACTAACATCTTGTGTAAGAGGTCAGGAAACTTATCTTCCACTTTTAGTTCTGCTACTAACAATTTTGTGGTTGATTCTGTTTAGGTTTGCACAATTGCCAGGCTAAAGAAAGGATATTTATCTTAAGTAATCCTCCAAAGACTAAAATGGAACTAACTGCATATTTACTCAGTGTGGCTGGGAAGGTGGTATTCTGGTTAATAACAGTAAAAATAAATGCTCTATTTCTTACTGCTTACATACTGTGCATAGATTGGCTAATCTTCACCAAATTAATTTTCTCTCCCTCCTGAGCATACAGCTAAATGACATTCTCTAGCCTCCTTTGTAATTAGGTAGGTTCTGAGTGCCACCTGCCAGTGGGTCATGGGCAGAAGTAATGGGCACCGCTTCAAGCCTGGCCCATAACACCCTCCCATGGCCAGTCCTGCATGTTCTTTTCCTCTTCCAGCAGCTGCAGTGGAGACATCCTTTTGGTGCTCGTGGGAACTGTGTTTGAACACGATGGAGTCAGAGGATGGAATGATCCTCAAATAACTGGTTAGAGGAGAGGCGCCTGACCAGGGCATCCCAAAGTGCACTCTTGCATAAGCAAAGTATCAGCTAATACTGTATTGATCCGCTGAGCTTTTGGAGTTTATTAATTACGTCACCTAGAATTGCTATTATTAATCCATATTCAATATCCTTTCAAAGAAATAAGATAGCATAAAATATATTTTATCATCAAATGAAATTTCCTCTTTCTTTGGTGATTTAACACATACTGCAGAGTCTTTCACTTGTGGTCATCCAAATGAAAAACGTAAAAAAAGTCTGGGTGCTGGAGCTCAGTGTTTGATGTCCCAATATTAAAATATTTGCCACACTTGGGATTTAGGGGAAGAAAAACACTTAAGTGGTCAATGTAGGAATTACAATAAAAGTAACCACTATTCACATAAACAATATACTTTGAACACACACACACACACACACAATATATTATCTATATATATAACATTTATATATGTATATGTTGTAAATATATAACATATTTTATATGTAAGATCTTTTTACATATATTGGCACATTTAATCCCAAAATATTCCTTGAGATACATATTAACTTTACAGGTTGGGAAACTGCGGGGAAGGTGTGTTGTGACTGTCCTAAGACCTGACAGACTTGGAAAGGACAGATCTGTGGTCTGAACTCAATGTGCCTGTCATCCTGTTCACCCTCATTACGAGTCCTTGGGACACTAAGTCATCAGGCGCTGCTCCCACATCCTGTTGCACGGGCCAGTGGGACCACACTGCAGCCTGGGTCTGTCCGTCCACCTCACTAGGTCACAGAGAGCTCTGAAGTACTGAATCTCAAGACCCCTTCTCTAATCCTTATTTCACTTTTCTCAGAAATTGTGAGCATTCCTGTCTCCAGGAACTCTTGCTTTGGCTTCTGAGACTTGATTCTTTCCTGGTTTTCGTTCCTTGCAGGCTTCTTTCAAGCCAGCTTCTGCTGCATCTTCTGCGTGAACTTATCACTGCATATTCGGGTGGCTTTCTCAGCTGCTCAAAGCAAGCCTGCCACTTACCTCGAGGCACCACTTTCTCTTCAGATCACACATCCTTTGAGCCCCAGATGACGCCCTTTAGCTGCCTGGCGGGCACAATGTGATTGTATGACTCTGGCACTTCAGACTCTAGACATCTCAGGCTGAACTCACCACCTTTCCTTTCCCATCTCGTTCGTCCTGTGTTTTCTGTCTGAATTGTTATCATTCACCTATTTACAAGACCCAGTACCCTAGATTTGAATTTTCTCTCAACATTCCCCAGTTTATTATAATCACCCGTTAATTAATCGTCCTGCCTCCTGTCTGGCCCCTAGCCAACCACCTCTACATTCAAGCCAGAGCACTCTTTCTGAAAAATAAATCTGGTGATTGAATTTGGTTTCATAACATTCTTCAATGGCTCCCTGTGACTTTAAACTCCCTGGTTTAGCTACAGGATTTTCCACGACCTGGCATATGGCTCTCCAAAGTCCTTTCCTGCGCTCTGTCCAGTTGGTGTTTGCCCTGCCATCCACTGTGCTAAACGGTTGCCTAAAGCTGATGAACATTGGATTGTTGTCTCTTTTGCTCGATAACAGTAATGATCCCATAGGAATGTTGGGAGGATTAAGTGAGGCCATGCATGTGGAGTGCTTGGGTGGCCCCAGCACACAGCACTCATGAGTGCTGGCGATGATTATGACTTGCTTTTGCCTCACCGTAACCTAGGACAGGGGAAAGAAATGTGAATATAACAAACTATACACAACAGGCTGCATCTTGAGTAAAGCAATACCCAGTCTTCCTGAAATCAAATGGACATCAGGAGAACTAGAGGCTAATGCTGTGGTAGAGGAAACATGAAATGGATTACAGGTGCAGCTGAAGAATCTCTCAGTGTGTAGTATACTCAAATGAGTAAATGTGAGATGATGTTTAAAATATTAGGTTGGTTGACACAGTGAAAGCACTTGGATTGCTTCTTTAGATCCCTCACACTCACATGCATGCACACCCATGCACACACACACAGGATTTTTTTAAAACATAATTTTACCCAAAGAAAACATTTCTGTCCCCTTACATACGAAAGACTCAAGTGCCAAAGCAGGAAGGAACTACAAAAAAAAAAAAAAAATCTTTCCATGAGGATTAAAATAAAAACCATATCCTATTGGTGACACTGGTTCCACAGTGTAGTGCCCATTTTTTCATGAAGGAGTTAACCCTTGTCAATTCAAGATGATACGTGGGGGATCAGGAGAAATCATTGTCCAAGGGGAAAATTAGCTGAGAAACCCACAAAATATCAATAGCAATAATAAGGATATTAGATCAAAAAAGAAAGAAAGAAGGAGGAAAGGGAAGCCATTAAGCAAGGTAGATCCCATGGAAAGGAGAGAAAGGAGTTGAGTAAACATGGCAAGGAAGATGAGAGTGCAGAGAAGCCAGTGAGGCTGTACCGGAAGGAAAGGAGCTACCTGCGTGGTCTGCATGCAGGGGACAGAAAGCCAGGGGCTTCAGTGATTTAGTTTTCTATTTTTAAATCCTCAAATGCTCATCTCAACTAAATCCCAAAATCCATTTAAAATAATACAACCTTCCTAACTCAGCATCTAACTTCACCTAACTAGGTTTTATAATGGTTCTCATCTCATTAATTTCATCTCACCTATGTAAACGGAGTCACAGGGGGTTCATCTATCATCATGGGCCAGGAGGATGCTGGCCCGGAACGGTACGGCTTTATAGGGGAGCAATCACGCCTCAGAAGTTGGAAGGCTTCCCTCTGCCTCCCTGCTTCTATTTATACCAAGACCCTCAGATCATGCGGAAGGAGCTGCAAGTCTTGCTGAGAGGCTGCAAAGCTGGTGCAGGGGCAGTGGAGGTCCTGCCAAGTCAGCAAACTGACAGATGGCGAAATGGGAAGAGAGCAAGAGAATGGGAGAGACAATGGAAATGCTCGACAACGGTAGGACACGATGCTGCTTGGTTTTAATGAACAATTTGGTATGCAAATCTAGTCAGCAAGAAGCGAAGGAGATGACTGAAGCAAAAATCACTGAGAAATGGAGCTTCAGGAGATGTGAGAACCAATTAGTTCGCTGGAGCCCCAACATTTATCCAGGGAGGACAAAGATTTAGAGAGGCTTGAATGACTTGTGTAAAGCCTTGCTGCTAATAATTTGTTTATGTAAACAAATAAAAACGAATACACAAAACAAACCCATCAATCAAGAATGATTAGTAAGCAATCACTGTAAATAAGGAAGGAAGAACTGTCCACTTGTCCTTCTGACAAGTGACATGAGGAAACTGCTAACCCCGTTTGAAGGAAGTAAGAGTGGAACGGAGCCATAGTTGAGACACTACCTTTCTGAAACTAGAAGTGAGTCTCCTTTAAGAATAGGACTTTATATGGTCATTGCAAGTGTTTCTAATCAGAGAAAGAAAAGTTGGACAAAAAAGGCCAAAATGAATGGGACCTGGCATCTCCTGTAATTGCAGCTCTAAGAAGAGGAATTACAGGACTGCGCGTGGGTGATGTCCAAGTTGTTTCTGAATCAAATCCAAATCCCCTAGCTGCTATCAGGAAAACGCTGTATGCAAACCAGCAGGATCATAACCATCCACCTCCCAGCAAGGGTTGTTACTTACTGCCCAGACAGAATCCTATAACGTTGCTGGATGAGGGCCAGAGAAAGGCAGCAGAAATGATCAAGGTTGGGAAGGGATTGTTAAGTTTGTATAAATTCTTATCTGCCCAGATCAGTGTGGAGGAGGAAGCTGATAGAAATCTATAAAATCAAAAGGGCAGGGTTGGGACTTTGATAGCCAGATGCTATTAAAACCTGGAGCCAGGGAGAGGCTGGCAGAGGTGGCGTCTTGGAGATTTCAGAAGTAAATGTAGGGTAAATGGAAGCACCACTTAATCACTATAGAGTAAACCTCTGTCACTCATTCCTTCAAGAACTGGTAAAGGTTAAATGTATAGAGAGCTCCACAAGATGGTTTGCATAATGTCAGTCAGACTATATCCCTATGATGGGATGCAGGAGGTTTTGGGACTATGTCCCTGTGCTTTTGAGTTTAAGGATATGGACTTGCTTAATGGGCTGCCCTTGGGTCGGCTGTTGAGCAGAATGCTGGGGTGCAGGGTCAAAGGTCAGTCCCTTTTCTGTGTTTCTTATACTCCCCCAAAGAAAAGAAACTGTACCCAAATGGGCCTATTATATAGGCATCCAGAGATATTAGCCTCCACCTATTTGAAGGATTCAAGTTTATTGCTAGTGTCTTACATAAAACCGAGAATACAGTGGGCTCTCGACGAGAGAGTGTTTTTCTGCTTTTCCCTGCACTTCATTTGTGTCCAAATAACAACAATCACTAGTCAGCCTGACGGCCTATCTGGCAAAGAACAGGGAAGGCTGTGCTGTGTCCCCCTACGCCCCACCGTCCCCCTGCTTCCCTCAGACACAGCTCTGTGCCTCACCCGCACCTGGGCTTAATGTGCACTCACGAAAATGTGATATAGTCAGTGTTTTATCTACCTGAAGTTTTCATTGCAGTTCAGATAACTATAACTACCCCACCCCAAATAGCACAACTGCCCAAATTTTTATGGAATAATGTTAGTTTTCTTTGTTCTCTGTACTGTTATCTACTGATTGGATTTAACATCTACCTCATTGGATTATTAAGCAATCTATATGGAAGTCTAAATCACTGTACCTTGAGAAACTTTGTCAAATGTCTTTCTGAAATCATGATGTGCAATGTTTTACTCTATCAATCTATCCAATGGATAATGTTGGTTTGGCTTGACTTTGTTTCGGTGAGCTCCTGTTAATCCTTGAGAATGCCTTCTATTTTCCTATTGTTCACAGCCATCTGCTTAATAACTTTTTCCTGAATACAAATTGTGCAGTGTATTACAGAGACAGTCAACAGTGCAGTGGAGAGAATTCTTGCTTATGCACGTTGATGAAGGCTGTACCATTTTATATCCACTATAAGGTCAGTCCTCTGGCATGGTCCTCACTTAGCAGATCTTTTCCCAGGGACAGATTTCTTTTCTCTCCTTCCCTCTCTTCTCCTTCCTTCCTTCCTTAAATAAAACATTGTGAAGGGCTTACTACATGGCAGGGGTAAAGGAAATATGAAGCTTAGCATCAAGTTATGAGTAGCAATATTGAGAGAGATGAAAATATATCAAACGCTCCTTTATATTAGTATCCTGTGGTACTGTTTTAAAACATGTACTTAAGATACACTTACGTAATGCTCACTATGTTCAGATGTCGGTTGTTTTAAGGACTTTACAATCTTAATTCAAGTAACCTTTATAACACCTTTATATTATTGGAACTATTATCCCCATTTTACAGATGAGAAGGACTGAAGCATAAAGTTGGTAACAGGTGGAGCCTAGATTCAAATGTAGGGAGTCTGGCTCCATGGTTCGTGCTTTTAGCCACTGTCCTGTACTACGCTGCTGTAAAAGTAATAGGGGAAATGCCCACAGAGGCCAAGGCATCATTTGATGCCCCTTTCAACAGAGAAGACAATACAAAGAAAATGAATAGAGAAACAAATAAAAACAAGCATGGAAAGAAAGTGGAGATGCACAAAAGCAATCAGATTTCTCTTTCTACAAAATGTAGAAAACACGCCGGGACTTCAAGTCTACAGATACTGACACGATGTAAAAGCCTGTCAGGGCAGAGATGCTGTGACGGCACTAGAGGCAAATCAATCTTCCCAGAAATTTCCCTTCTTACAGTTTCACCAGGGCTGACCTCAAAACGTCTCTTCTGCCCTTTCTGCTACCACTAGCACCAGGCTGCTTCTCCTCAAATTCTACCCTGTGATAGGAAAGTCCATTTCTCTGGTCCATTTTCCACTGATGATGTAATGATTGGTGAATATGCCCCATGGTTGTTTGTTCCATACATAATCCCATATTTTACAACTTATTATTATTATTTGCCTGAAATGGAATCTTTATCAAACATGCCACAGACCCTGGTGTAGCTGTACAGCTGGCTGGGGAAACGGCAACTGCCACTTGGTGCTGAAATTTTGGAAATTCTAAAAGTACAAGTTTTTAACACTGAGTTTGTGTTTTAGGAGACCCAGGACACTTCTCTATTCGTATTACAAAAGGCAGTATGCGTCTTCAAACCTTTTTCACAGCAGAATCCTTTTAGGTAAGATTTTGAAAACTGAAAAATCCCACCCATCTGGAGGGGACCTGGAACATTTTTGCAGACGGTCCTGTACCTCTTAAAAAGCTGATTGTATTAAATATAAAAAGAGTACCTGGGTTTCCCAAATAAGTACTTTTCAGAGAGTAATACTTAATTGTACAAGCCTGTAGTTCAACTATTCTTAAAGAAGTAAGTAGGAAAGCTTTCAAGCTTCAAACACCTCTTTAATAATAAATATAAACATGTTACTGGATTATTAATGTGGATGTCAAAGATAAAGCTATTTTTTGATATTTTAGAAATTTTCAAAACGAATCTGGATTATTTTTTAATTCACCTAAAGAAATAAGCTTTCCTGGGCCATAATCCCAAATTAGCTTAGATAAAGGAGGCTGTTAGATAAGGGAGATATATCAAGTAGCACTTATTGCAAGTTTCAATTCAGTAGTCCCTCCCTGTCCATCTCCCAAAAAAGAACTCGTATAAAGAATACATGGGAGGCTTTGGGTTTTTGGGTTTTCTCAGATCCTTTTCCTCCATGGGGTATGACTCTCTTTCCTATGAAGGAAGGGTCCCAGAACTATTGCACAGTAACGCCAAAGGGAGCTATTTTCTCTTCTCCAAATCCCTCCCTCTCTGCATCCCAGAGTAGCTGTTAGGAAATGCCAGAGAGGAACATGGTATCCTTTTCCTCTATGAAGGGAAAACTTCCTGATCCTTTTTGGTAGTAGGAATATCTAACAATTCTTGTTAATAAATGGAGGGATTTCACCCACATCCTTCCACGCCCCAGGGCAACCCCGGATTTTGGAGAAAGCTGTTGGAAGGAAAGGATGGGTGAAGAGCCCCAGCTGGTCAACACTATTCTGAAACATGATGGAATCTGTCAAATTCATTATACTATTTCATGGTATGTCTGTCATTGTTGATGAACAAAACAATTTATTAAAGTTATGTCATCTAAGGACTTCAGACTCAAAAGAAATTTCATTTTGCATTGGTTCCTAAATCATATTTTCTTTTTCTACATCCTGATTGTACAAATCTTTCTTTTCCCCACACTGAAACAATATTTGGCACTCATGATTAAATAACACAGGGAACTGCTATGTTTTGTGAGCACCTCACCCCTCTCTTTAAATAAACACATTGCCTAAGCATTCCTACTTTGACTATTTAACTACACCCTTAGTACTTTATGTTTAACCTGACATAGACATGATTGTACAAAGAACAGTGACACCCATGGATTCAAATGGAGACTGAAACTCAAACACAGGAGACTCTGTCAAGTTCCATCCCTACACCCAGACCAGCCAGGAAGGGCCTGGTATTGCTGGCATGCTAACAGTGTGGTGTACAAGCTTGGCTTTGAGGTCAGCCTTGATGACCTCAAAGACTCGATGTAGTCTTTACAAAAACCCTGTGAAATATATGGCATTTCCAATTTTATAGATAACACAGAAAGTCCAGAGAAGTTAAGTAATTATCTCAAGTTCCCAAAGTGACTAAATAGTAGAGCTTGAATCCTCCTATCTAACCTCAAAGTCCATGCTTTTTCCCCTAGTGTTTCTAGCTTCAGTTACCTACTAATCTGATAATGACTAAGCAATATGGGCACAGACAGTCTTTGCTCCCCAAGGACTCACCCTCCTTTCTCCTTCCATTCTACAAAAATCCGTATGTGCTGACGTAACATGTAGAGGTTCCTTTAATTAAGACAGTCTGTGCTCATCCTCGCAAGTCCAGGGGTCGAATCATCTTCGTTGTATTTCCCTCCACTAGTGAGTGATATATGAGTGGCCATGGGAAAGAGGCCAGTGGAATGTAAGGCCATGTGGTTGTGCCCTTGACGGTACAGCAGCCACCCTGCAACCATGAGGCCACAGGTTGGGAATGAAAGCCCGTGTGCTGAGGAACGGCCGAAGTAAAGACGGAAAGGCTGCTGTTCTGGTGCCAGCACTGAGTAGTTAATTCAAGATGAGCACCTGCCTTCCTCTAGACTTCTTCATATTTTAGACAAGTAAGCACTTAATTATATAGGCCATCACTAGGGCATTCTAGAGCTTGCAGGTGAATTCATCCACAATGAATAGAGGTATAAAGTCAACATCTTAGAATAGAAGGTGCTATTTGATTTACAGTGAAAAAAGTTTTTTGTTTGGGTTGGTTACTTCAGTGATGCTGAAAACACCTGAGTCCATTAAGCAGTAAAGCAGACCCACATATTCACTATTCTCTTACAGATCATTAATAAAAACCCATTAGTAGATGCAGATATTAAAACATTTTGCTATGTGAATCTGTGTTGTAGACTTCATTGATGATTTTAAATTTCAGTGTAAAAATCTCCGTCATATCACTAACATACTTGAAATATTTCCCTAATGAGAGGTCTTCACATGCATAAATTTAATGTGTGTTTCCTGTGTGCTAAGCTCTGTGCTGAGTGTGGAGATTCAGAAATGACAAGACTGAAGAAACTCAGTCTAATAGTGGATATGTGAAATGGAAACAAGTATACGTTAAAATAAAGTGTTGGGAGCAACTTCTGCCTGTAGGGGGCCAGAAAGATGTGGGAGAGGAGAGGGAAGGGGACATCTAGCTGGGGTTGTGAAGTACAAGTAACAGTTTGTTTGGAGGAGAGGCAGGGTAAAAGCCATTTTAGAGAAAGGGAAGGGAATTGTAAAGACAGGGAGTCACAGAGGAGGGAATCTGCAGAGGAGGCAGGACTGTGGGAATTAGACGAGGCAGATGGTTGAGAGGATAGTGAAGGGCCTTACGTGCTCTGCTAACTGTTTAGAGTTCATTCTGCATGCGATGCAGAACCATACAATGTCTTTAAACAGTGGAGAGACGTGATCTGATTTGGGGAGATTTTTCATTATTTCAGTGTTTTTCTTTAATGAAAATATAATGTATAATCATGCAAAAGTTTAAACAATATAACAAGTACATAAAAATATAAAGTATACAAAAATGGAAAGTTTCTCTACCTTCACAGCTATCCCCTCTCAGGAGAACCTCCAAGTAAAATTTGAGGTATATTCTCCTGGATTTTTCTTTTTTATCATACTGTGTCATCTATTTTGGCTACTTATTTCTATCTGTCTCTATCTCCCACTATCGGTGCATGTATCCATCTTTTAATAAAGACAACCACAAAGAAAGGTAGGATGACAGATACAGGATGTATTTGCAGTACACTGTTTTACCTAAGAGTGCACTGTGGAAGCCCTTCCCCGTCAGCACATGCAGATTTATTTCATTGTTCTTAATTTCCACATAGTAATCTACAATAGGGTTTGGCAGCCTGGGGCCTATGGGCCATTTTAGCATCCCTGTTTTTTTAAAATAAAGCTTTACTGGAACATAGCCACAGTCACTGGTTTCTATATTGTCTTTTGCTACTTTCTTGCTATAAGAGCAGAGTTGAGTAATTGTGATGGGGATTGTATTGCCTGCGAAGCATAAAATATTACAACCTTGCCCTTTACAGAAAAAATCTGCTGACTCTTGGTCTATAACAGGTATGCACTAGAATAAATTTCATCCTTTCTCTATGACAGACATTTAGGTAACCCAATTGTTTTGTCACAAAACAGTAATGAATATTTTAATACATATTAATCTTTATCCTTTTAAGTATTTCTGTAGAAGAGTTTGGTAGAAGTGGATTTAAAGTATTAAGAGATTTTCTTTTTTTGGAAAGTATCCTGGTGGCAGTGTGTGGAGAGGTCTGGAGAAAGGAGTCTTAGATCAAATGGATCAATTAGGAGGTTATTCCTATCATCTAGACTAGAGATTAGGAAAGTTCAAATGTGGGAATGGGCAGAGGTTGTTAGAATCAAAAGGTCTTTAAGAGGAAATATTGAGAGTGCCATACTGTAGGATAGTCAAGGTGGGGGGAAGGTGTTAAAATGCTACGGGGTCACAGAGCTTCTGACAGCAAAAGTTGGATAACTGATCCCCCGAGAAGAAAGAATAAACACCATCAGAAATGTGGACTGAAGGAAGTATATTTAAATTGAATATCATTTCTATGACAAACTGATTCAAAACCGACTTGTGTACTTTGATTCTATGATAAGCAAGGGTGCATGCGAATGAAGGTTTGTGAATCTTTCTATCACCAATGTCGCTATTTTAAACCAGAGTATGGCCTGCGTGCCGCTCCGCTTTCCTATCCACCGTGAGCCTTCCCTGGGTCCCCGAGGCTGCCAGCTTCATGGTGATACTTTTACCCAACCACTCTGGACAACACTCCTAAGGCAAACATCCTCGAATCCTTAAAATCATGATCATTGAAATGTTTATGCAGGTGCCTAGCTTTCTTCTGGGTCACATTTTCATCGGAAGTCACATATTTCCTGTGTATATCCTCACACCACAAGTTAAACATATTTTCACAATTCACTAAAATTGCCTCTTTCACTTAATGACCATTTTTCACAAAGAAATAAATTTTCTATGTCACAGGCATTACTGATTAAGCCAAGACTGCCAGATGGCCACAAAGTCACAGGAATATATAAATACGGTCACTGTCCAGGCTCACGCGCTGTCTTGGAGCCCAGTTGGATCAGGCGTCCACAGGCTTCCCTCCACAGACTTTGACAGCAACAACACATGGTTAATGAACACTAATAAATCTGAAGATGCCAGACGTCAGCTGTACTTCCTCGGCCCTGGGGGGCTTCCCACGGCAGCGTGTTCAACATGCTTTAGTATAGAGCTTTGGTGAATATTAAACCAGGGTGCTCTAAAATCTAAAAAGTACTTTAAAAATGAGGTAATATTATTGCATTTGTGGTTTGTTTGTTTTTCCTTGTTGCAATTTTTAAGAGGAAAGGAGCCCTGGCAACAGAATCTGACCAAAGCAAGCTGAATATTGCCCTGAAAGGAATAGTTGGACCTCAAACAAACAGTTCTGGACCATGAGAAGACAGAGTGAGGGAACTCCTGAGTGATCTGGAATGAAGAGTCACAGCGACAGGGCTGACAGCGACATGCCATGGTCCCATCCGGGACACGGTGCTCTACACGCGGAATAGGTCAGGGTCATACTGCCAAAGCCTACACTTTAAAGCAAAGACGATCTTGGGCTCTCTCAGTCTGTGAGAACTAGCAACCGGGATAGCCACGTCCTTAGGCAGCTCTGAGTGACAGCAACATAGACACCCTTGCTGACACAAAGCTAATAATAATAAGACCAGGCCACTGCGGGCTCAGGAAGCAAAGCCCTGTCAGGTCCTCTCAGGGAGCACTGGGCACCGATGGTGACGCACACCTGTCCTCTGCTCTGATTGCTTAGGTTCTGCGGAGGCTGGGATGGAAAAGCAAATGGGCCACAGTCCCCACTTCTTCCACAGAGCAATTGTATTAAAGAAGAAATTCAAAACCATCCACAGGCAAAGCCCAGAGTGCCTGAGGGTTTCAATAAAGGATATGTCAGTTCAAGAAGAAAAGGAGATTACAAACTACTAAGAAAAATGTACAGTGAGCAATTCTTCCTTCTAAAGAACAGCATGGTCTCTTCAATCTGCATTTAGAATTTAAGTTGCCTGCAGATGATTTTTTTACCCATTTATTTTCACCAGGTTGGCTCTCCTGCAAGGCAGGAGTCCTGTTTTATTCCTTTTTGTGTCCCCTATCACTGCATCCCTTCCCAACTCCTCTAACTATCTGGCAAAGAGTAGGCATAATAGTGTTAGATCACTTTACTCTATCATGACTACTGTTAAGTCTTTGTTTCAGTGTTTTCCAGAAAATGTATTACCTTTAAACAGCTGATGGATGGCAAGTGAACACCATTTATACTAATTCTGAAGTGAATGCTAATCCTGAGGTCTGCTTTGTGGGGAAAAAAGTCTACTGCCAAACATATTTGAAAAATAGGGTGCATGCTATTCCACTTTCAGAAAGACTCAATGCACATTAGCAAATTAAAGTCTCTGAAAAGACCTGCTATGAAGAGATCAGTTCATTCCTGTTGAGCCCACTCTCTCCTATTCTCTTGACTAAGAGTACTTTTTGTTTTAATACTTTCTAATGAAATACTCTAGACTTAATAATGTACTTTAGAACTTTGCCACTCAAAGTTTGGCCTGTGGCCAGCAATACTGACATGGCCTGGGAACTTGCTAGAATGCAGAAATCTCAGACACCACCCTAGCCCTGGTGAACCTGAGCCAGCATTTTAACAAGACACCCAAGGTGATTCACACACACACGTCGGCATTTGTAGAACACCCTTGAGGAAACTATGGTTCCTGTTTTAGCTTTGGAACCAGATAGAGCCATCTGATGCCATCAGTTACCAAATGCATGCTCTCCTGCAAGAAAATATGTGTCTTGTGTGGTCAGTGTGAAGATAAGCTAATATACATTAATCATCTGGCACGTGATAAATACTAAATAAGTTACAGTAATTGCTATTATGATTATTATTCATGCTCTACTCATACTTCACTCATTATATACTAGGGAACATATGACTATACTTACTTATTTCAAACAATCACCAGAATTGATTTGTTAATGGTTTTGAGTCTAGAAGATTAGTATAACTAATGTTTACTGCAACAAAAGGGGAATTTCATAACCCTGGAAGTCCTCTTTTATTTCTTCTTCAAAGGAATTGTTTTGTTATAGGGTTCTACACTTTTAAGGGAAGAGGAATTTGCTTTACTTAAGTCTGAGATGGTTCTCTTTTGATAGCTTTCCTTTTCCAAGGGAGAAATGGAGGATCCAGAATCGAAGTTAAGTCTCATGCTTGAAATGTTTAGATTCTACACATTTTAATGCCATTAAATTAATACCTTAACATTTAATTAGCAATTCAACTTCAATTTATCTTAGGCGTGTATAAACAATATCCATTCAAAGAAAATCACACCAGCCTGATTTTCATGTTGCATGCAGCATTTACTGACCTATTATCAGAAAGAGAAATATGCAAAAGTCAGTTGGGAAAGAGGTGAAACTAAAGGGAAAAAAATTGGATTAGCAAGCAACCCTTACTGTTCACATTTTCTATTTTTTGCTACATTATTTAATATATATCATGTGAACTCATTTGTATTTTGAAGCCATGCATGTTTTAAATGGTCAAAACTTAACATTTTTTTCTTGGGATTATAAAGTCCGAGAAATTATGTTTCAATCCATTATATATTTATGTATTATATATCACATAGAACACACACATATAATGTATATTTTTATTTTTATTTATTTATTTAAAAATTTTTATTAAGGTATTATTGATATATACTCTTACGAAGGTTTCACATGAAAAATCAAAATGGTTACTACATTTACCCATATTATCAAGTCCCCACCCATACCCCAGTGCAGTCACTGTCCATCAGTGTAGTAAGATGCCACAGATTCACTGTTTGCCTTCTCTGTGCTACACTGTTTTCCCTGTGACCCCCCACACCATGTACTAAACATAATACCCCTCAAACCCCTTCTCCCTCCCTCCCCACCCACCATCCCTCACCCCTCCTCTTTGGTAACTACTAGTTACTTTTTGGAGTCTGTGAGTCTGCTGCTATTTTGTTCCTTCAATTTTGCTGTGCTATTATATACTCCACAAATGAGGGAAATCATTTGGCACTTGTCTTTCTCTGCCTGGCTTATTTCACTGAGCATAATATCCTTCAGCTTCATCCATGTTGTTGCAAATGGTAGGATTTGTTTCTTTCTTATGGATGAATAGTATTCCATTGTGTATATGTGCCACCTCTTCTTTATCCATTCATCTACTGATGGACACTTAGGTTGCTTCCATATCTTGGCTATTGTAAACAGTGCTGCGATAAACATAGGGGTGCATATGTCTTTTTGAATCTGAGAAGTTGTATTCCTTGGGTTAATTTCAAGGAGTGGGATTCCCGGGTCAAACGTATTTCTATGTTTAGTTTTTTGAGAAACCTTCATATTGCTTTCCACAGTGGTCGAACTAGCTTACATTCCCACCAGCAGTGTAGGAGGGTTCCCCTTTCTCTGTGTCCTTGCCAGCATTTGTTGTTCTTAGTCTTTTGGATGGTGGCCATCCTTACTGGTGTGAGGTGATATCTCATTGTGGTTTTAATTTGCATTTCCCTGATGATTACTGATGTGGAGCATCTTTTCATGTATCTGTAGGCTATCTGAATTTTTTCTTTGGAGAACTGTCTCTTCATATCCTCTGCTCATTTGTTAATTGGGTTATTTGCTTTTTGGGTATTGAGGTGGATGAGTTCTTTATATATTTTGGATCTTAACCCCTTGTCGGATACGTCATTTACAAATATATTCTCCCATACTACAGGATGCCTTTTTGTTCTGTTGATGGTGTCCTTTGCCATACAGAAGCTTTTTAGTTTGATGTAGTCCCATGTGTTCATTTTTGCTTTTGTTTCCCTTGCTTGAGGAGATGTGTTCAGGAAGAAGTTGCTCATGCTTATATTCAGAAGATTTTTGCCTATGTTGTCTTCTAAGAGTTTTATGATTTCATGACTTACATTCAGGTCATTGATCCATTTCAAGTTTACTTTTGTGTATGGGGTTAGACAATAATCCAGTTTCATTCTCTTGCATGAAGCTGTCCAGTTTTGCCAATACCAGCTGTTGAAGAGGCTGTCATTTCCCCATTGTATATCCATGGCTCCATTAGCATATATTTATTGACCATATATGGTTGGGTTTATATCAGGTCTCTCTAGTCTGTTCCATTGGTCTATGGGTCTGTTCTTGTGCCAGTACCAAATTGTGTTGATTACTGTGGCTTTGTAGTAGAGCCTGAGTTGGGGAGCATAATCCCCCCGGTTTTATTCTTCCTTCTGAGGATTGCTTTGACTATTCAGGGTCTTTTGTGGTTCCATATGAATTTTAGAATGATTTGCTCTAGTTTATTGAAGAATGCTGTTGGTATTTTGATAGGAATTGAATTGAATCTGTAGATTGCTTTAGGCAGGATGGCCATTTTGACAATATTAATTCTTCCTATCCATGAGCACGGGATGTGTTTCCATTTATTGGTATCTTCTTTAATTTCTCTCATGAGGGTCTTGTAAGTCTTGTATAGGTCTTTCACTTCCTTGGTTAGGTTTATTCCTAGGTATTTTATTCTTTTTGATGTGATTGTGAATGGAATTGTTTTCCTGATTTCTCTTTCTGCTAGTTCATTGTTAGTATATAGGAATGCAACAGATTTCTGCCTATTAATTTTGTATCCTGCAACTTTGCTGAATTCAGGTATTCGATCTAGTAGTTTTGGAGTGGATTCTTTAGGGTTTTTTTATGTACAATATCATGTCATCTACAAACAGGGACAGTTTAACGTCTTCCTGGCCAATCTGGATGCCTTTTATTTCTTTGTGTTGCCTGATTGCCATGGCTAGGACCTCCAGTACTATGTTGAATAGAAGTGGGGAGAGTGGGTATCCTTGTCTTTTCCGATCTTAAAGGAAAGCTTTCAACTTCTCGCTGTTAAGTATAATGTTGGCTGTGGGTTTGTCATATATGGCCTTTATTATGTTGAGGTACTTGCCCTCTATACCCATTTTGTTGAGAGTTTTTATCATGAATGGATGTTGAATTTTGTCGAATGCTTTTTTGGCACCTATGGAGATGATCATGTGGTTTTTGTCCTTTTTGTTGATGTAGTGGATGATGTTGACGGATTTTTGAATGTTGTACCATCCTTGCATCCCTGGAATAAATCCTACTTGATCGTGATGGATGATCTTTTGATGTATTTTTGAATTCAGTTTGCTAATATTTTGATGAGTATTTTTGCATCTATGTTCATCAGGGATATTGGTCTGTAATTTTCTTTTTTTGTGGTGTTTTTGCCTTGTTTTGGTATTAGAGTGATGCTGGCCTCATAGAATGAGTTTGGAAGTGTTCCCTCTTCTACTTTTTGGAAAACTTTAAGGAGGAGGTGTATTAGGTCTTCACTGAATGTTTGATAAAATTCAGCAGTAAAGCCATCTGGCCTGGGTGTTTTGTTCTTGGGTAGTCTTTTGATTACCAATTCAATTTTGTTGCTGGTAATTGGTTATTCAGATTTCTGTTTCTTCCTGGGTCAGCCTTGGAAGGTTGCATTGTTCTAGAAAGCTGTCCATTTCTTCTAGGTTATCCAGTTTGTTAGCCTATAATTTTTCATAGTATTCTCTTATAATTCCTTGTATTTCTGTGGTGTCTGTAGTGATTTTTCCTTTCTCATTTCTGATTCTGTTTATGTGTGTAGACTCTCTTTTTTTCTTGATAAGTCTGACTAGGGGTTTATCTATTTTGTTTATTTTCTCGAAGAACCAGCTCCTGCTTTCTTTGATTCTTTTTATTGTTTTATGCTTCTCAATTTTATTTATTTCTGCTCTAATCTTTATTATGTCCCTCATTCTGCTGACTTTGGGCTTTATTTGTTCTTCTTTTTCTAGTTTCGTTAATTTTGAGTTTACACTGTTCATATGGAATTGTTCTTCTTTCCTGAGGTGGGCCTGTATTGCAATATACTTTCCTCTTAGCACGCCCTTTGCTGCATCCCATAGGTTTTGCAGTGTTGAATTATTATTGTCATTTGTCTCCATATATTGCTTGATCTCTGTTTTTATTTGGTCATTGATTCACTGGTTATTTAGGAGCATTTTGTTAAGCTTCCATGTGTTTGTGGGATTTTTCAATTTGTTTGCATAATTTATTTCTAGTTTCATACCTTTGTGGTCTGAGAAACTGATTGGTACAATTTCAATCTTTTTTAACTTACTGAGGCTCTGTTTGTCATCCAGGATATGATGTATTCTTGAAAATGTTCCATGTGCACTTGAGAAGAATGTGTATTCTCCTGGTTTTGGGTGTAGAGTTCTGTAGATGTCTGTTAGGTCCATCTGTTCTAATGTGTTGTTCAGTACTTCTGTCTCCTTAACTTACTTTCTGTCTGGTTGATCTGTCTTTTGGAGTGAGTGGAGTGTTGAAGTCTCCTAGAATGAATGCATTGCATTCTATTTCCCCTTTTAATTCTGTTAGTATTTGTTTCACATATGTAGGTGGTACTGTGTTGGGTGCATAGATATTTATATTGGTTATATCCTCTTGTTGGATTGACCCCTTTATCATTATGTAATGTCCTTCTTTGTCTCTTGTAACTTTCTTTGTTTGGAAGTCTATTTTGTCTGATACAAGTACTGCAACTCCCTCTTTTTTCTCCCTATTGGTTGCATGAAATATCTTTTTCCATCCCTTCACTTTTAGTCTGTGGGTTTAAAGTGAGTCTCTTGTGGGCAGCATATAGATGGGTCTTGTTTTTTATCCATTCAGTGACTCTATGTCTTGATTGGTGCATTCAGACCATTTACATTTAGGGTGATTATTGATAGGTATGTACTTATTGGCATTGCAGGCTTTAGATTCGTGGTTACCAAAGGTTCATGGTTAACTTCCTTACTATCTAAGAGCCTAACTGAACTTACTTAATATGCTATTACAAACACAGTCTAAAGCTCTTTTTCTCCTCCTTCATTCTTTATATATTAGGTATCACATTCTGTACTCTTTATGTATCCCTTGATTGACTTTTGGGATACTTGATTTAATTTTTCATTTGCTTAGTAATTAACTGTTCTACTTTCTTTACTGTGGTTTTATTACCTCTGGTGACAGCTATTAAACCTTAGGAACACTTCCATCTATAGCAGTCCCTCCAAAATACACTGTAGAGACTGTTTGTTGGAGGTAAACTCTCTCAGCTTTTGCTTATCTGGACATTGTTTAATCTCTCCTTCAAATTTAAATGATAACCTTGCCAGATAAAGTATTCTTTGCTCAAGGCCCGTCTGCTTCATTGCATTAAATACATCATGCCACTCCCTTCTGGCCTGTAAGGTTTCTGTTGAGAAGTCTGATGATAGCCTGATGGGCTTTCCTTTGTATGTGATCTTATTTCTCTCTCTGGCTGCTTTTAATAGTCTGTTCTTATCCTTGATCTTTGCCATTTTAATTACTATATGTCTTGATGTTGTCTTCCTTGGGTCCCTTGTGTTGGGAGATCTGTCCACCTCCATGGCCTGAGAGACTATCTCCTCCCCTAGATTGGGGAAGTTTTCAACAATTACCTCCTCAATGACACTTTCTCTTTTTCTCTCTCTTCTTCTTCTGGTACCCTTATAATGAGAATATTGTTCCATATGGATTGGTCACACATTTCTCTCAATATTCTTTCATTCTTAGAGATTCTTTTTTCTCTCTGTGCCTCAGCTTCTTTGTATTCCTCTTCTGTAATTTCTATTTCATTTATCGTCTCCTCCACCATATCTAATCTGCTTTTAAAACTTTCCATTGTATGGTTCATTTCTGATACTGTGTTCCATAATGATTGGATCTCCAACCGGAATTCATCCCTGAGTTCTTGAATATTTTTCTGTACTTCCATGAGCATGTTAATGATTTTTATTTTGAAATCCCTTTCAGGCTGATTCATGAGGTTGATTTCAGTTGAATTTTTCTCAGGGGATGTATTCATAATTTTGCTTTGAACCAGGTTCCTTTAGCATTTTATATTTGTATACGGCTCCCTCTAGTGCCCAGAAGCTGTACTCTCTGGAGCTGCTCAGCCCCTGAAGCAATGTTGGGGGTCACAGGGGAGCAGTATTGGTGCCTGGGGGGAGGAAAGAGCTGTTTCCTGCTTCCCGGCTGCCATGCCTGTCTCCACGGCCAGAATCAGTGGGCTGAGCACACATGTATAAGCCTCTGTGCTTTGCGTTTGTAGTTGCTGTAGACGGGGTTTCCTTTTGGCTGTCCTAATGTCAGGGTAAGGTTTTCCAGTTTGCGATCCAGGTGGGCCTGGCTGGGAGAAAGGCTCAGTAGGCTGTGTATCACACAGCGGGTCCTTGGAGCTCTGTAGTCAGCCAGGGAGCTGGAGCTCTTGAAGATCATGAAAGTTCCCAACCTGCTGGGCAGAATGCACCCGGACAATTTTATCTACCTGTCCTTTCTCCTGAGTAGTAAGCTCTGTGCAATCCTTGCCCCTTTAGCAGACCTCTTGCTGTTAGGAAGTGTCTCAGACTGCCCACCTTTGTTTTGTCCTAGAGCAGCCGGATATGGATCCCTGTTTCCCACAAGCGGCTGGAATCTGTTTCTCCAGGTATTCTGCCTGTCTTAGCTTTCCAACCCCCTAATCATGAGAGTATAATGAAAATACCATGAAATGTAGGTTTGTGCTCCCAGATCAGATCTCCGGAGTTAGGTATTGAGCAGTCCCAGGCCTCCACTCCCTCCCCGCTCTGTTTCTCTTCCTCCTGCTGGTGAGCTGGTGTGGGGGAAGAGCTTGGGTCCCACCGGGCAATGGCTTTGGTACGTTACCCAGTTCCGTGAGGTTTATTCTTTTCTCCAGGTGTATGCAGTTTGGTGCAGTCTCTTTCCTGTTGCTCTTTCAGGATTAGTTGTATTAATTATATTTTTGTATTATATGTGGTTTTGGGAGGAAGCCTCTGTCTCACCTCTCATGCTGCCATCTTTAATCCTCTCTTTTATAATGTATATTTTTAAATGCTCAGAAAGCCCTTTTTAATGACCTCTCTTTAAATCTCACAGTATTTCCTTATAGGTAGAAGAGACACATAATATATATATTTTAAATAGGGCATTTCAGAGACCTGCCAGGTTTAGGGGGCCAGCTAAGGAATACACAGTGTCTTAGAGGCAAAGCCAGGGCAAGAACTCAGGTTTGCTGTGCTTGTTTTTATTGTGTTCCTTCCCTTTGCTAAATCCCCTACTGCATTCACATGGAGTCTTCTGGAAGTTTTGGTTCTGAAGTGTGGGAGTCTGCATGTTCTTAAAGTAGCTTAGCTGGTCTTAGCTTGTCTGCCTTTCTTATGTAGAAACCACCTCCCCATCGACCTGGCTCAGAGGGTGGGTGCACAGTGGCTGTGGGAGCATGGATTTTTTCCCACCTGGATTATCTATATTCAGTTATCTCAAGGACAGGGCACTCTGTGAGGAAGGGCTGGATATTTTATGCACTCTCTACAATTCTTTATATATGCTTAACACATGTCAGGCAAAAACAAAAATGACTTTTAAGAATTTACCTAAAGTTGAAGAGGGCAGCAACAGCTTAAGCTTCTTCATTATCAGAATTGGTAGTCTATGTTTATTTATTGGGCTTAAAGGACCCTTGTTATTCCTCTTGTATTTCAGTGAGTCGTGGTGAGGCAATACGCTGTGATGTGTACTGTTCTTTGCCCTTGTTTCCCGTTTTATTTTCCTTATATGACAATGTGTCCATTTATGGTAGTTCCACATTTGATGATAAGCTCTCAGAATTTCAGTTATTTATACACATACTATTTCTTCCATTTCTAGCATTTGTTTTTGTTAAGAAAATACTCATTCATTTAATTAAGTTTATTTCATTGTGTTAAAAAGAAAACTACAGGCCGCAAATGGAGTCATTTCTGTTAGGCCACGTCACCAAAAACAGGGTTTAATACCTAATCTAACTGCAGTTTCAACCGCCGCCAGAAGTAGTCAACCAGGAATTTTCTGCTCAGCACCCATGAGGAAATCTGTCACATGGACCCTCTCTATCCCTCAAAAGAAGAGGTGATCTGCCTGGTAAGGCTGCCACTCTTTCCCCTTAATGAAGGTGACCTTCTGAAAAAACTCCATTTCTTTTGCTAATAACTTCCTCCCCCAGCCTCCTGCCTATAAAAATCTTTTGGGCACAAATAGGAATACAACTCCTATTTGCTAGATAGGATGTTGTCCCATTCATGAATTGCTTAATAAAGCCATTTTGATCTTCAAGTTTATTTGGTTGAATTTTGTTTTTTAACAGTTGCCAGTTTGATTTTTCCCTCAGTTTGAGCATGTTTTATAAATTGTTATGTCAAATAAATAGATAAAAATCAGAAGTTGGGCTCTTTCCCTACCAATACACTAAATTTTTTGTGTCGGGAGAGAAGCAGACTCAGTTTTTAGGACCAATTTGACACCAGCTACATCAAGAAATTCAGCTAGTGGTCTTTGCTCCTAAAGATGTGTTTTCAGTTTATTTCTGCCAGATGTCTCAGCCTGTCAAAATACAGGCTGCATAGGTTCCTATTGTCTGTTGCTATAAACAATTAGCATTACAAATGTTATAAGTAGAAAAGAATAAAGCATTAACTGTACCTGACCCTGAACAGGATTTCTTGCCATGGTGATAAGGACTTAAAAACAGCCAGCCAGGCTCAGGAGCCAACAGCATAGGGACCTCTGTGTTTCCTAGGCGACAATGGACAGCAACTGGGAAGACACAGATTCCCAGGCTCTGTGAATGGAGAGATCTGTACAGAGAGAGGCTGGCTGGCTGCTGCAGTGAAAGATCATCATTTCCTTGGAGAAGCCAGGGTAACAGAATGGCAGCACAAGAACCTTCTGGAACATTGTAGTACCGTCTCCTCATCTCTAAAGTGAGCGAATAAAATGTTGATCTCTAGGTCTCTTTCATTTCCAGACTGTTATTATGTCTACTATCCTAGATGGGCCTGGGAATATTTTTTTTTCTTTCTGGAATACCTTGAATTGTGGAGTACAGCAAAAAGGCAGAGAAGACTTTCTAGAGTCATGTAATGTTACCTCAGTGGCAGACAGACAGCTGTGTGACTGAATTCCTTTACATGTCACACTTGTTATCCAACAAAGGGCCCATTGGACAAGACTCTTTTGACTAGTCACTATGTGAATATGTCTTTACCTGTTCAGTTTTTGACAGGCCAAAAGATAAATCTGATGAGCAGCGTCTAGAGAATGGTCTCTTTTTGCCAAAGATATCTGTTGAGTTTATATAGCCTAATTTATCAACGCATTATGCTATGGTTAGATTCCAAAGTTAACAATATTCTTTTCTGTTATGAAAAACTGCATACACACACACAGAGGATATGAAGTTAATTCAGAGAAATGGGTTTTCCACAGCAGCTACTTAAGACTCCACTGGATCCTAACCCCTATCCCACTTCACCATCTTTCCATGTCCAAGCCCCATGCCCCAGGCACGTATCTGAGCAGCTGATCTGCTCCCTAGAAATCACCGAGACAGCAGACTGCCTCCGATGGAAACTCACTCAAAGGCCACCCACCACACAGCTTCCGTGCAAATTCATTCCCCTTTTCCTTTGGTTCTAAATGGAAGAGGAGAGTCTTTTATATACAAAGGATAATTCCTCCAACTTAGGATCAGTTTTACCCTTTTTTGCTCAAAATTTCAGCATCCACTTCAAGGCGCCCTATTAACTTATTATTCTTAAAGAGTCTACAAAACAATATCAAAATAAATGAATGAGTGGAGGCAGCCTGGTACATAAATGACCACCTCTTACACAACGGGGAAGGGCCTGGCAGCATCATCAGCTTATACTATTCATGGCTGGCTTACCCCCTGAGGACTTAGTGAAATAAAAGCTTCCTTCGATTCATTAATTCAATTGACTGAGGACAAAGGTCTTGTTTGTCTTTTCTATTCCTAGTGCCAGAACATAGAAAATAATAAGTATTTTCTTTTCTGAAAGTTGAAGGAATTTACGGTAATTCACAGCAACACTTTTTCAGGAGGTCCAATCTCCAGACCATGGACAAGAATTTTTAGCACCTTCCATTTTATAGCACTTTGATGCTTTCAAAGCACTCGTATATACATTCATGCCCTTGAGATCACCATTTGTTCAACATACTATTAAAGAGATCTCTGTATTTGTCTAAACTATGCTGCTAATTAGCTACCGGAGTTTAAACAGGATTCATTTCTCTGGAACTATTCAATGTTATCATCTATAAAATGGAAAGAATATTTCACCAAATAGCTGTGAGGCTTAAGTGATATTATATATTCATAACATGCTGAAAAGTCAAAAGAGCTATTTGAATGCTAAGCATTCTTTTGTATGTGCCTCCAAAGCAGTTCCTACAGTGCCCATTGAAACCCTGCCGAATGGGAGTAAGTCTGTCATGGTTTTCATTTACTGACTCCCGATACTAAGGCTATTGTTTTTGTTTCAGTTATAGGCAGTGGTTGTTCCTTTTTGTTTGCATATTTTCTTTGTCACGACATGTTAATTTTCTGTATATGCTCCTTGTTCTGGCAGGAAAATAAAAAAAAGCAAATGGGAAAAAAAGAATAAGGTTCCTTCGTGGGGCTCTACTGTGGCATTTTCAAGCTTCCTTCAGAAACGCTGTATTTGCTAAGGCTCTTAAAACAGACCTCAAAAAATGCCACATAATTTTATAAGGGCTTATAATTATGAATATAAAAGGATAATGATCTTTGCCATTCTCACACAGCATCTTATAACAATGGGAGAGTTCATTTTGACACATTTTTAACTTGTCATTCAGTACGGCTCTTTCTGATCCTACTTGGTTCCAGCCATTTCTATCAGGGTATGTGGCTTAGTTTTTTACTAAAATTTAACATCTTGTAGTTTCATTAAATTTTACTTTATTTGTGATTACACATCCTACTTGTCAAGGATATAATTAACCTTCATCTTATATCTGAGATTATGGTTCCCTTTGGATTTTGGTATCTACAAATGTAATGACCTGTCACTGGAGAAATTGTGCAGAAAGACTAAAGGGGGAAAGTAGAGTGAAGGCAGATTTGGGAAAAGGTACTTCATCCATCTGCAGTGTTCTGCCCAGGCCCCCATTTGCACATATTAATCAACATTAATCTACTATAAATGCCTGAGACACTTTATCCATTCATTCACTTGGCTTTTATTAAGGACTGTCTATGCATTACACATATTGTTATGCGCAAATGAGGGATTTTAAAAAAGGGTGTGCCCTGGATTCTGCTCTCAAGGACCTTACAATTTATGGAGAAGTGACTTGTAAACTTCGGGGAATAATGCAGCAGGGACCAGAGCTGTGCTATAAAGCGGGTAGAAGTAAAACTGGCAGACTGTAGATAAAGTCACAATCAGTTATCTTGGGCAGAAAAGGGATTCACAAACTTTGAATAGGGATGTGATAGCTGAACTAGGATTTACAGAGATGAAAAGGGTTAGTTAGATTTCTGCTTCTCATTATGACCGAGTAAAGGAAACTGGATTTACTCTCCTGCCTTAACTACAAAACGGGGCAAATTATGTGAAACAATGGGGAAATTGGGCAACAGGCAGTGCACACCACTCCCCAAGAGAAGAGGCACACACTAAGTCAGCCCTGTTAGGGCACGGCAGGGAAATCTGATCGGGGCCCAGAAAACAATCGCACAAATATAAAGGTAAAATAAAGGCAAGGGAAGGAATCCAGAGGGAAAGACAGGGCCAGAGCAAGAAAAGGGTAGGTAGCTACTGTGAATTCAGATGGGAATTTAGGGAATAGATAAGAAGGGGTGGCATGTAGCAGAGCAAGTTGGGGGCCTGGTGGACATGAGGGTGGAAAGATAGGTTAGCAACAGACAGAAGAGTCCTTGACTTCCAAGCTACAATAAGGGAACTATGTTTTTCAAGTACAGTAGGGACTTTAGTGAGAATTTTAATTGGGATGATATGATGCACAGTATTTTAGAAACCTTGTCCTGAATAAAGACTGGAGGACCACCTGGTAAGGCAAACTTTGGAGATATATAATATATAATATTACATATCATATAATAATGCTATATATTACAGAAAAATAATTATTTGAAATGTAAGTATTAAATACCAACATATTAATAGACATTAAATGACACATCTTAGAAGCTGGTTAAAAATTACTCCACTGTACCTGTGGAGGTGCTTTATAATATAATTTCCTTATTCCTTAATTAACTAAGTACTCCAACTTTTGTAATAGGAGAAAAAGCAGGGGGCCTGCACTCCTTTCCTCTGTTACCCCCGACTGCGAAAAAACAGGCAACACGTGGCATGAGCATACCCGCTTTTCCCTTTCAAAATCTCTTAATTTACAGTTTGTATGAAAACACACTAAAAGTAACAATATGATTATTTTTGCTATTTTTATACACAGACTGAAGAACAAATTTAGATATCTAAGACACTGGCAGCACTGTTTCATTTGGGTGATAAAGCGCCTGGGAGATTTTGCCATTTAATTGTCTTCTCTCTCTTGTTTTGTGGTTACCTGGCCCAGATTTATTTCGCACATCAAAAAGCCTGCTATTTCTCTTTGTTGGTAGCTCCTCTTTTAAAGTATGAATGGTGTCCATATTCACCCTTACTTCCTCTTTGATGAATTAATCTAAAATGAAATCCTATGTAAAATCAAACGGATAATATATTAAAGAGCTTCCAAAACACCCTATTTCTTACTGAGTGAAAATTCAGCCCAAGCGTATATGTATATATTTTAAAGGACGAGTTTCCTCTCTGCTAAGCCCGCAGACATTCTGCGTAAGCCTCTTAAGCTAAACACCAACTTAAGAGGAAAATGCCCAAGTTCTCATTAGCTCTCCACCGGCTTTTATGATTTAGGTATGAAACCATTTAATAAACCTGAATGATTGACTGCAAACACTGGAAAGGGAAAAGCTGCCAATTTAAGCATCAAGTACTTGATTCTGAGACAATCTCTACTGTGGATTCCCTGATTTCTTAGAAAAGAGGCCTGAGGCTTTGAGTTTCCTGGCAGGAGGTCTTTAAGAGCCAGATGCGAGAGAATTAGGAATCACATTCATCAAATCCAAGCTCTATTACATGAATACTTACAAAACAAGGTTGTCCACTTCCGAAATTCATCAATGACCGCGGTAATTTATCAAAAACCACAACAGGCTCTGTAAGAATTTTCCTCACTAAGAAAAAAAATCATAGAACTATAAAAAATAATCTTCCGTTTGACCCAGTTATATTCAGAACTGCTTTTAACAGGCAAGCCAATTATAAAAAAAAAGTTAAGTTCAGGCACTTAACAATTTCAGTTACCACAATATTCTGAAGCATGAAGACAACTCCTAAAATGCTGGATAAATTTGGAATCATTTACATGTATGTTTTTATATATTCATATCCCATCTAATAAGCAACTGCCAACCATTTTCATGTAAATGTGCTGCTTCTCTTACATTATCACTGTGTTGGGGATGTTAGGGAGAATGATAGATACGAGCAGCCGGGGAAAGGGAAGATAAAGTTTAAGGGAAAAAACCTGCCCCAGCTCTGCCCAGGTATGGGGTCCCCCAGGAAGACAAACAGGCTTTATAGGTTCATAACTTCTTGCCTATCTGGACCAGGCCAAACAGGTCCCAACGCAGGTGCAATTGAACAAATTAAGATTCACCCAAACCACAAGTCCCCATAATCTCATTAAAATAAAATTGAGGTTTTGCTTTCCCCCAGCCCCCTCCATGGGCTTCTCTGTGTGTCTTCTGAGAAAAGACATGCACACCAAGGAAAACGAGTGTTTAACTATAGCTGTCAATCAAATGACCTTACATTGTCAATCAAAGAAGTGCTTCCTGACTAGGACAGGATAAATAGACCCTCCCCTAAAAGTTTGGTGTCTACTTTGACTCTGGGGCGCTCCTTCCTTGGAGTGTATTCAAATGAAACTTTGCTTGGCTTCACTACCATGTCTCTGCCTTTCTATACTTTGGTGTGGCTGGGGCATGGACCGAGGAGAACAGACTTGGCCTGCCACAACTGTCCTCATTACATCCACCTTGTTCGCTGGGAAGTGGAGACGCCATGTAAGGTACCTTCATCACCCCCTTCAGTTCATTTACAAAGAGCTGCTGTGTGCTGGCACAGGGTGAGATGCTGCCGGGGATACAGGAAGGCCAAAGTACAGCTCCTGCCCACCGGATATAAAGGCTCTTTCCTAATTACTATTTTGAAACACTAAGGCTTCAGGAGCTGTATCCTTGGGAAGTACTGGATTAAGTCAAGACAAGCTTTTCTTCAACCCCTACCCTCAACTGATGTCTTAAACCTGGATATTTGACTCTCTTTATAAAAAAAGTCCAGATACTCTGTACAACTTTTCTACTCATATTTGGATATTTCTGGAACATAGTCAGAGCCTAAAGTTACCCTGGTGACTTTCTCTTGAGAAGAGAAAGGATCTCTCTGAACTGTGTTATTCTTGACTCTAATGGGATCCATCAGACAATGAGATGGTTTCAGGCATCCATGCTAAGTTCAGGAGAGGTAGTTGTATAAGACACTTAGTGCTATAAACCAATACCAATAGTTGTTAATTATGTAACAAACTGCTAAGCTGTAGCGCTATTTCGTTGGGCAGTGCTGGGGATTATGTAATTCTACAAATTAACCTGGATTTCTTAACCACACGTAGGATGCTTGCCATTGAGTGACTGCTTCTGACATAGAGCCACTCAGGAAGAGTGAGTTGCATTTAAACATCTTCATATCACCAGGATTAAGTGCTTAAATCACTGCTGCATTTACTGAGGAATCTGCTTCCTTTTGTGTATTTCATGAGATGGGCAAACAGAATGCATTAACTTTCAACATTAATTTACCAAATGTTTATTGAGCTTTAAAGTAAGAAAAGCAAAGGATTAAAATGGATTGTATTGCCAGCTTTATATAGCCACTGGCAAGCACCTAAACAATATTTTCACGTCTACCATGCAGACATTCTTCATAAAGATATTTTCCCTATAGTTATTTTAAAATAGGTTGTATATACTGAATGGAGACATACATTCATTAGTTAGACAAGATAAAAAATGTCAACAGTTGCTCTTATGGTACCTCACTACTTGAGTTAACAACTAGATAAATTTTGAGAAAAATATAAATTTGAAACTCATGGATGAAGGAGGTAAATTAAAATTTTCAACAATATTCAGTTTTGCACTAAGAAGAATTCTCTCAAAGTCCTTTACAAATAATACAACCTCATCGTGTGAGCAAAAAATGGTATTTTATTCTCAAATGAGACATAGGAGGCTACAACAAAGGCATGTGGTCTATATTAGATTCCATTGAAAAGACTATGTATAATTATAAAACTTTCTAATGATTATGTCACTTGTCTAATGCTTGAAAATGCAGATGATAATTTACACTGCAGAATTTCCTCATAAACCAAATACAAATAGTGTAAACAATTTATCTGTGTAGTAAGAGGGCAGAACTATTATGTAAAAAGCTCAGGCAAGGATAAGCTGAAAGGAGGCGGCACTGGGTAAGGACAGCAGTTCACCCACACTGCTCATGCTGGGCACCAAGACTTAATTGCACCTGGATGGTTCTGTACCTGAAGCTCATACAGAAAACTGTTTACCCCTCTACCCACCATTTTTGCCATTCATGGCATCCAGTCAGTTCTCTCAGAGTACCCGCACTGTTTATCAATCTTTCAGTAACCATTACATTTTTCTTCCTTAGACATTGGGTATTAAAACAATAGTGATCTGGTATATACAAACATGTTAGGGTATGCGTTTTTCTATCAACTGATCGAATCAACATTGATTAGTCTTTCTCTGGAATAAATTGATAGGCAGAAGCCTACTCCATAAATACAAATGCAATTTTATTAACCCAAGAGGTGTTCACAAAGACATAAAAATAAGCTTATATGTGACCTCTAATTTTTATGGAACATACATTTTCCATTTTGGTAGCATTTTATTTCAGTCCAATTCCTCCATCTTTTTTCATACTAGTGTAAAATGAATAAGCACAAGCTCTCTCCCTCACTTTTAGTCTTGTTGGGAAATTTCAGTTTCGTGTGTGAAACAGCTGGACAGTACATGTTGGCCCAAGACTGAGCCATTATGCATTCAAATGTGCACAGGAGGAAATCAAGTGAACCTCACACAGTGTAAGTCTGTAGGTCGGAAGGACACATATCCTTTGAGGAGCCTAAGAAAACACAGAATTCTCTGTGTTCAGCTTTGAATTGTTACAACTTTCAAAGATGGACTTCTGAACTGATTTTCACATATAACTGCCTCACTGATACAGTTTTATTAGGAAATAAGATAATCTAAGTGAGTATTTTTTTTCCCCAGACAATTATAGCTTAGTCTTATAATAAACACAACTTTAAAAAATTACCTATTTGAGGGGAATCTTGTAAAAAAGTGAGAGCTACCAACTTCCCTCACTTCTAAAATGGTTACTCGGATCATCAAACACTGTATTTACCTGGGAACCAGCTGTGTTTCAGGAAGTGTCTCGCCGAATGTCTCCTCTGAACAGAACAACGTGCTCTCAGGTGTGGATGGTTTGGAATTCTTTTACTGTTTTAAAATAAATGTTTGGTACCTTTCCCCTTTTCCTTGCTAGGCTATAGGCAGTCTCCTGCTGCAGTCCCCAATGTGAACTAAACCAGTCTCTGGCTGTTCATTTTTTAATCTGCTGCAGCTAGAGAACCAGATAACCAAGCTTCTAAGAACTGTATGTAAATTGAGAATGAACTGCTCTGGGGAAAGTCTGAAAGTCTTCCTTTTTGGTATAAAAATCAGGAATTTTGTTGCTTGGGTTTACTATGTCCTAGATATTTGAGGGTCACAGATAAGGAACTTCCTGATAAGTGAGGTTTTATTGTGTTATTGAAATAAAACACAATGGTTTACAAAATTCAGCCTGGGGGCTATCTGACATACCTAAGGGAAATGGAACCTGTCAGAATGTTGACCTCAACATCCCCAAGGCTTTTGAACAGATTTCCTTTAAAAAGTAGGAGGAGAGAGTCCTCTGGAGTATTTAACCCGGTCATAGAAGCACTGACAAGGCGTGCTTTGGATTCAGGTTTAAGAGACCAAAGAAAGGATAAATCTCATTAAAATTAAAGACAATTGTACCTCAATAAAGTAGGAAAGTTCTTGTAAGCTTTGATAGAACACAAAAGTCCTTTAATCCAATCCATAATCCCTTTAAGACAGGGTGGGAACCTTGGGTCTGCATATTTAAAATTCATTAATGATCTTAACTTGAGAATTAGATTTTGCTTTTCTTTCCCACAAGCAGACAATTTATGAAAGAAAATCTTCTCTCCTTCTTCCATCTCTTTCAGCCTCTGGAGGACTAGCCCATGACTCATGGTTTGAAGTTTGCTGCCTCACTGCCCTTTGGTGGGGGCTAACCCAAGAACTATAGCTCCCCTGTGGACACAGCATTCGTTATCCCATACAAACTGGTCCTGGTCCCGATTGAGAACCACTTTAGAGATTGCGCTGTGCTGAAATGTCTACAGAAACAACCATTAACACACCATCTCAACAAAAACATACAGGTTAAAATTAGGTCAGCTCTGGTAGTAACATTAAATAGTTGCTGAGTCAATACAAAGATGTTCAGGTTCTAAATGATCTGTTCATGTGTAACACAAATGTTTATAGTGTGTAATTGTGGTTACTGGACACTTTTCATCTCTACCCACCGCTGCAACTGAAACATTTGCTTGGAGCCTCTATCACACAGTCCACACAGCCCTAAGAGCCCGAGCACTTGTCTGTATTTGCTTCTGAACTACAAGCTTATTTGGGGCAGGGTGTCTTGTCCCCCGTGTTTGTCACTGTCATCACAGTGCTAAGCACAGTGTTTGCCATAAATAAATATGGAAAAAAAAAACCCCAAATAAATGACTAACTGAACAACTATAGCAAATCCCTACCAACCCTTCAAGGTACCTATAGTCAACAGAATTGTAGGCTCTGTCACACATGGTTTATGATGTCCAAAGGTCAACTGAGGAAACTGTCTACTTCTATGTCTTGCTAATGGGTTTCAGCCCCAGGCAAGTTCGCTATGGATTCAATGTGACTAAAGAAATTGATAGTAAAACGTTCTTGGGGTGAAAGGGTTATACCCAATTTATTTCCGGGTGGCAGGTCAGTCACTAAAATCCCGTTCACTCAGAGTGAGTCTGCATGCAGCAAGCTGGTCTCTGCCTCTGGGCCCCTCTGTCTGCACAGCCGTCCTCTGGGGCCCTCTGTCCACACAGCCAACCTCTGGCCTCTGCCTGCACAGCCGTCCCACACAGCCGTCCTCTGGGCCTCTGTCCTTGGCGCTGCCACCACTCCAGCCTCTGCTCTGCTCTCTTGCAGCCTTGCAGTCGTGCCACCATGTCATGCCCAGAGCACTGGCCAGAGCTCTTTATATAGAGTCAACAGCCATGTATTGCCCACAGGTGTGCCGTGAGCTAGTCAACCAGGGCCAGGTGAGAATCCTGGCCACAGGACTCTCATTTTATCTACATTCTACTGAATTACTTTTCATACTCTGTTGGAAAACATCTTTAAAAAAATCTCTTGGGAAATACCCACTGCTGTTTTTGTAGCAGCTATGGTCATTTTGCCAAACGACATCTTCTCAATCTGCAGCTTGTTTATATAACTCAGTCAGACTTCTACAATCATTCATTCAATCCACAGCATATGAGGATTTATGCTCTATATCTATATCTGTACCCATCTATACAAACACCTATATATAGCTATCTATATGTACACCGGGCTACACCTATCTATAGCTATGTCATCTATATTTATAGGGTGTCCCTCTCGATTCTGAGGCTGTACCCTGGTGAACAAGACAGATGTAATTCCTGTCTATGGGAAACTACAGTGAAATTTCTGTATTTTTGATTTGCAGTCATTCTAAGTGCTAACCTCTTTGGGAGACGTTCCTATGCCCACCCTAGCAGAGTTCAGGAAGAATAGGCTGCTCTAACCTTACACAGAGTAGTCTACATCTTTGAGGTCTTGCTCTTTACCTTAGGCAGCTTATCAAAGTAGTTCTTCCAAACAAATACCTGCTGCCTAAAAGAGAAATTTAAAAAATACCACCTATCTCCTTACACGGAAATATCAACAAAATGATGTGTATCTTGAAGCTTCATATTCTCTTACCAAGATGTGAAGCAGCTAACCCTAATTGTAATCCTAATCCTTTTTGCCTTTGGTTTCTGATGTGAATTCCCACAACAGCTGAAGCCTAGTGAAAAAATATTTTAAAAGTCTAATTAGCACATCTAATAGGCAATCACAGGAATTTCAGGATTTCCCAATTTAGAAGAACAGTTTAGGAAAGTTGGCATAATTAAACTACCCTACTTCTTTTTAAAAATGTTTGAATGGATGAGTTTGGCAGTCATTTGTCATAACATCACTTAGTTTTATTCACATTTGAAAATGGAAAAAAAATCCATATGGTACTTACTCTATATTTTTGTTGGCAGTTAGGGAAAATATTTAAACAAGGTGGTATTTTGCTAAAAGTCAGTTTTCTCTAATTCTATAATCCTGGGAGTTGGAAGTGATCTTGTAAATGGTTTATTCCCATTCCCTCATTTAATAAAAGGAAGATCACAAAACTATAAACTGTGGGTAGGCTTGACTCGTAAAATCTAAAAGCAGGCAGTTTCCTTAAGCCCTGTATGTGCTCTGCCCATCTCCCATAGAAAACTAACCGCTCAAGAACAATTTGCCCTCCTTTCTTCCACAGAAGCAGGTCTGGGGCTGGGCGTGTGGCTGCCCAGCTAATGTACCTTTCCCTTTCTTTCCCTGCAGGTGTGAATCGCTTTGTGATTTTCTTCCCCCAGTGCAGTGAGAGTGGACCTGACAGGTGCTACTTCCACGCCTGACCCCAACTTTCCCACATTCTCCATGGTCTTTTGTCCTTTCCATGTGCTGAGATGATGCTAAGCAGAGAGACCTTGCAAAGAACCACAGTGCATCTTGATTTAGCAAAAGTCCCAAAGGGTTCCTCTTCATCCTTTGTTAAAGATAAGATGAAAGAATCCATCAGGAGATACTTGGTAAGAAGAATATTCTTAGGTGATGGCAATATAAATTCCTTGTATGGGAAGTCCTCACATGGAAATGGAATTTGAAGAGTTGATTGAATGATGGCAGTGACACAAGTTATCAAAGAAACTTTCAGATGAATTGCAAAAATATATTTGACTCCAATAAATATGTGTTATTAGTGGCTTCCTATAGCATTCATTTATAACAGGTTCTGAATATGATTTTATTCCATTTAATTATTATAGATTTTCATGTATTTTAAGTGTATTTATTTCTATTGGCTTTTTATTTTTCCATGTATATCCCACACACATTTACTAAATCCTGAGCCAGCCAGTCTATCAAGTGGGTTGCAAACCAATGCTGGATTCAGATGCAAAGGGAGGTGTCTTGCCAATGGGTTTCAGCCCCCAGAAAGTTCGCTATGGATTCAGTGTGACCAAAGAAATGACAGTAGAAAGTTTCTTTGCGGTGAAAGGGTTTATTACCCGGCTTATTCTCCCGGCAGTAGGTCGAACACTAGCATCTCTGCCTCTGCCCAGAGCACTGGGCTGAGCTCTCTATATAGTGCAATAATAGCTTATTGCCTAAAGGTGTGGAAATGGTAGCCTAGCAACAGGCCAGTTACATCATCAGGTGGTTTAAGTTCAGTGAGGATCCTGGCCATAGGAACCCCAACTTCCCCACACTCCACCCATCTGGGATTCTCACCTTACAATCTACATGCTCTCAATCTTCTGCAATGGTCCCTGTGCGAAAAAGCTGGAGCACTGTAACCAGACTCCACAACAGCAACAGAGGATAACAACAACTTAGAGATAATAACAAAAATTAAGATACAGAAAGATTTTGATATAGGTAACAAAAATTATAATAATCCTCAAGCCAGAGGAAGTTCCCAATACACAAAGACCTTAGGGGTGATAAGACACATGTTTTAATGACATCAACATAGGCAAATCTTGCCCATCAGATAAGATGCATGCAAGAGAGTGGTCCTGTGATAGGACTGTAGCAGGAAGGGGGTCTCTTCCAGGTCTAATATACCACACTTTTACTCCTTTTTCCGTGGGGGTTATTGAAGGGTCTATATATAGTGCTACCGGAGGTGCATGCACTGGCCATAACGATAAAACAAAACTCCCTGGAAAGATGCTCCTACCTTCTGGCCATTCAGGATACACTACTGTGACCTTTGGGATTCTCTCTGTTGTTATTCCAGGAATACACAGGAGGCCAGCTTCCAGGCCCCGTCCCCAAGGTGCCAGGAGAGCCAGCAATCATTGGTCCATGTGTCGAAAGGTCCAAAGCCACGTCCACTCAATGGAGTCTCCGGGGCTCAGTGCAGTTGGTGCTGGCAGCAAAATATTCTGGTGGCTGAACCTCGGCTTCAGTGATTCTTCCTTGGTTTGTACTTGCAGTTGTATAGGAGAGGCAGCCATATGTGTTAACATTTCTACGGGGCTCAGGGCTCCCTTTTGGGTTCTCTCATTCAAATGTCATAGCATGGTCCATAAGCAGACTGACCATCCGTGCAGACTATTGGTATCTGACTTTAGTTCAGATTTTAACAAGCCATTGTGCCTCCCTATCATGCCTGTTGTGGTAGGATTGTATGGCACATGAAACTTCCATTTGATTCCCAGCTGTTGCACCCATTCTTGCAGTGTATGACCAGTAAAATGGGTGCCCTGATCACTCTCAATTACCTGTGGTCGGCCATAGGCGGCAAAGAGATGCTCCAGGCCTCTTTTGGTCATCGCTGGTCTGCACAACAGGTAGGAAAAGCAACCAGAAGTCCAGTAGCTGTATCCACACAAGTCATGGCATACCGATATCCTTCTGACACAGGTAGAGGCCCAATATAGTCTATCTGCCACCTGATGAGGGGTATAGGCCCCTTAGCTGTTGTCCCATGTTGCTGTAGAACTTGGTGTAAGCCCTTTTGGAGCACATGACACACTCCTGCTGGGCTCTACTAACTTCTTCGAAGGTAAAAGGCAAGCACCACTGACGGGCTACAGCCCACATTGTCTTGTGCCCCGCAAGCAACAAATACTGATGTAGCCATTGGGCTACATCAGAGGCGGGCTTTCCTTCTAACCAATGTATCTGGGCCAATTTATCGGCTTCATCATTTCCTGGGGATGCCAGTGGCAAATGACCTGTCACATGGTATACTGTAATTATTTTAGTCTGACCACAGGCCCATAAGTCTTGCCACAATTCTTGCCCCCAAAGGGGTTGGTCACCAACCAGCCAGTTGGCATGGTACCAGGTGGGTAGCCACAGGGTCAAGCCCCCATAGACAGCCCAGCTGTCAGTGCAGACAGCTATAGGGGAGGGCTCCTGGCTGATCACAAGTCACACGGCCTGCAACTCTGCCCATTGGCTGCTCTTCCCCTCACCATCTTCCATCCATATTGTCTCATTCTTAGGATGGAAAGCTATGGCCCTCCATTTTGGGGGCTGCCCATGGCTGGAGCCGTCTGTGTACCATGCATCTTTGGGTTTAGGGGCTCTTCCCTCCCAGGACTCTCTGCTACTAATGATTTGAAAGCAAGTTCTTCCTACTTTTCACTAGTATATGTCAGCAGCTCCAACACGCATTGGAGTTCTTCACTCAAGGGGCTACCAGAGAGGGCACTACATTGCTGTAGGTAAGCACCACACTTGGCCAGTGTGGGCATTTGTGCCGCACCACTCCTTGGCTTTTGGGTCCAGTCTTGTACCCACCCCAAGATTGGATAGGTGGTTATTACCTTTATCGGGGCCATTTCAGTGATGGGTTCTGTAGCCAGCAAGGTGTGATACACAGCAGCCAGTTTTTCTATCAAAGTGTATCATATCTATGCCCCTTTCCAGAGTTGTGGCCAGATTCCAACAGGTTGGTGAGTTTGCTCAAGCTGCTGCTGGAGACCCTAGCCATAACCATCTTCAGTCACATGAACAACCAGCTCACAGGGCCTTGATGGGTCTATCACACTCAAGGCGTGCACGACGTTGACTGCCGTTTTGCTGTAGTAAAGGCAGATGCACATGTCTCATCCCAGTCCCACCTGGAGCCCTTTCATACCAAGTGGTGTAAGGGCTTCAGAATTTGTGCCAAGTGTGGGATAAACACTCTCCAGTAGCCTAGAAGACCCCAAAACTCCTGTTGCAATGCTACAGTTGTGGGGGTATGAAAGGACTGGACTTTATCTATGACTGATTCTGGTATAACATTGGTCTTATCCTACCAGACAACCCACAAAATTTGACAGACAAACCAGGTCCCTGAACGTTGGTGCTGTTCACAGCCCATCCTTTCTCCTGTAAATGTTGCAGCAGTCTAGATGCTACACCTTCTATATCTGAAAGAGAATCGGACATGAGCATGACATCATCAATATAATGGTACAGCCACACTGTTGGCGGTTTCTCCCATGTAGCCAAGTCCTGGGCTACAAGTCCATGACAGATGGTGGGGCTGTGGAGGTATCCCTGTGGGAGGACGGTGAAAGTCCACTGCTGTCCTTCCCATATGAAGGCAAACTGTTTCTAACTTTCCTGTTCAATGTCAATGGAAAAGAAGGCATTAGCAAGATCTACCACATAATGATATGTTCCTAGTTCATGGCTGAGGGTATTCATTAGGCCTGCAATAGAGGGGACAGCAGCCTGCATAGGGGGTATGACTTTATTAAATTCTCTGTAATCCAAAGTCATATGCCAGGAGCCGTATGGCTTTTTTACTGGCCACACTGGGGAATTGAAAGGACTGTGGGTGGGCTTTATTATACCCACCTTTTCCAGCTCCTGGAGAGTTTCTCCAATCTCTTTATGCCCTCCAGGCAGTTTGTATTGTTTGGTATTAGTCACCCGCCGAGGCACAGGCAGAGCTATGGGCGGGTGCCTAGCATGTCCCCTCAGAACTGCCTTCACCACACGTACTCTCAGTCTGAACTTACTTACAGTGGTCTGCAACCATAGCCCCTGCAGGATATCAATCCCCAAAATATACTCAGGGATAGGTGATATATACACAGTATACTCCTTTGGGGGTAGATGCCCTTTTCCCAAAGGAATTTTGGCTTGTTCCACTCTGATAGCCTTACCCCCATATCTATCTATGATGGGGGGATCCCGGGAAACCACTCAGGGTTACCATGAATCAGTGAACATTCAGCCACTGTGTCTACCAGAGCCAGGACACATTGTATGTTCACTGGGGACCAATGGATTGCTATTTCAACATGTGGCCTCCAGTCCCCCCCTGGTCCCTCAGGGCAGGTACCTCGACCTTCCCCTCAGTTGAACCGTGTTCCCCAATCACCTTCCTGTGTGGGCTCAAGTGAGGTTGGCTCGCTCTCCAGCAGTAAGTCTTGCAAACACACAGCCAGACTTGTGGCTCTGTCTCTGACCTCTGCCTCTTCGGTCTTAATGGCTGGAACTGCTGCTCTGGTTTCAGTTGTTGCCATAGCTCTAGTAAGATCCTATTTGACTTCCCATCTAATTTCCTTCCATCTGCTCCTGCCCGTATTAAATCAACCCACATCTGGGTCCTCGTAACCTTCATGAGGCCCTTTAAATTCTTCTTGTGATAGAAGACCTTATTTCTTTCCATGTTCTCATTGCTTCAGCCTCTCCTAAGTCTGCTACTGTACATGTCACCTTGCTTATGGGCTGCCCCAAGTGAGGGGAAAGAATGGCCACTAGAGACCCAAAGAGGGATGTGGGAGCCATTTGAAGCACAACATTTCTCATCCCAGTAGTGAAAATCTCTTCATCTGGGCCATATTCTCTGGACTATAGATGGAATTTCTTATGCCGAGCTCTTGTAACACCTGTTGGAGCGCAGCATACATCTGCCATCTAACAGGAGAGGATGGTAGATCACCCCTATTGGGCCACACAGCACAAAGTGCAGCCATAAGCTAATAGAGGATGTTGTGACTCCCTGGGGTCTGATGTGCATTTTGTAATCGCTGCCTCAAGGCAGGTTGCACTGTCAGGGAAGCCAGCTTTCCCATCTCTGATCCCGGCAGAACAATTCCATCCACCCCTAAGTCCCACAGATGTGGCAGCCAAGCTGATATTGACTCCGAGGGCTTCTGCCTAAACCGGGAGCCCAAATCCACCAGCTCAGCCTGAGTATAGGGGCGGACCATAGAGTGTTCCATGACCTGGGAGAGGGCTGCTCTTCTCCTTGGGGAACTTTCAGCTGCTGGGTCTTTATTTTCTTTACAACCACTGGGTGTGCTTTCAATACAGGAGGGGTCAGTACCTCCAGCACCACCCCTTCATCCTTCCCCAGCTCCTGCATTTCCGGGGCTGATGGCACCTTTCTCTCTACTCCCCTGAGTGCCTCCTCTGCTACAACCTTTATCTTTTCTATGGTGCCTTGCAGCAATGCTAGCTCAGTCTTCAGTAGCTCTCTTACCTTCACCTTAATGCTTTGCAGCTGTCATTCTCATGCCACCTCTGCCTGTGCTTCCCTCAGGAGTTTGTCTCTTTCCTTGATGGCCTTTTACTCCTTCAGAGCACCTGGCAGTGCTGCCGTCTCGTTCTGTAAGGAATCTTTTACCTCTTCAATGGCACCTCGCTGCCGGTGTTCTCATGCTGCCTCCTCTCACATCAATGCCATTTCCTTCTTCAGGAAATCCACAGAAGTTTGCAGCTTGCATTCTCATGCTGTCATTTCTTGGGTCTTTTTCAGGCGTGTGTCCTTCTCTTCTGTAGACTTTTTTAATACTGTGAGAAGCAGCCAACCCAAAGTCCCCACTGCCTCACAGGCACTCTGTCTCTCAAAAGACCTACTTACTTTACCAAGGGCTATCCGTACTGCCTCAGGTATGGCCTCCACTTGCCTCTAGTCCCGAGGTGTGGCCCAGTCCTCTAGGAGGCAAGCCACCTCAGATCACATACTCATTGGGGGACAGTCCACTGTCTCCCCATTTACTGGGGCAGTCCACTGAAGCACCCCTCCCATAAGGGCAGCCTGTGTTTTTCCTTGGTCCACAATGAACCTTGCCGACTTCGCCAATTGTCTTGTCAATGGGTTTCAGCCCTGGGTAAGTTCGCTATGGATTCAGTGTGACCAAAGAAATGACAGTAGAATGTTTCTTTGGGGTGAAAGGGTTTATTACCCGCTTGTTCTCCCAGCGTAGGTTGAGCACTAGCATCTCTGCCTCTGCCAGAGCACTGGGCTGAGCTCCCTCTATAGCACAATAATAGCTTATTGCCTAAAGGTGTGGAAGTGGTAGCCTAGCAACAGGCCAGTTACATCATCAGGTGATTTAAGTTGTGAGGATCCTGGCCATAGTAACCCCAACTTCCCCACAGGAGGTGTGTACAGATTGGCACAGTTAGGAAAAGGAATGCTCCAGAAGAGAATGGTTACAGGAGGTGTTGCAGAATGGGCATTATTTAAGTTAAATCTTGATGTAGTAGGACAAAGGTCTATCCCCATTAATAAAAACTAAATCTATGAATAACTATTTCTTGCAGCAGTCTTGGAGCATTCTAACTCTTAACTGAAATGCAAAGCCACTGTGTTGTTACTTTGTGTTATTTAAACAGTGCCTTGTAACTCAAGTGTCATTCTTCAGTACTCGACACTGACTACTTTATAACGTGAGATCAAATGTCCTACCTAGTTTTAATTTGTTTACAAAAGAAAATCTTACTTAATCAAATGCAAACGTTCTGGTTATTGATTAAACTGCCTTGTTAAAAGGGGCTTCCAGCACCTTGAAGTTCAGGAGCTCACACATGCAGTTATTCTTGGAACTTTGTGGTAAGCATTTCAGAGTTTAAAGTGATAGTAAGAACACTTCTGTTTTCCTACGTTAGGGTTTATCTGGCATAGCACAGCCACATAGAGTGGTCTGATCAGAACCAGTCTCCCGAAAGGAAGAAAAAAGATTCCATTTAGGCAAACTACTACAAAGTTGTCAAGGGTCTAAAGGTAAAATTTTACCATGGAAATGATTCCTCTTTCTTTACCAAATAGTACCTAACCCAAATTTTATTAAAAGATAAAGCACACATTGAGGGCATAAAAATAAATATGTACTTGGCCTTCTGACTAGCGGGAAACACAGCCCATGGCCTTGGTAACTGTGCGGCTCATTGCCTGGGTTTTCCTTACCTGCACCTTAATGAGGAACCATCTTTACTGTGCATTTCAGTACTGGTGTCCATGTCAGCACCTGTTTTCACAGAGTTAAACATCTCTGAGAGCCACTAAGCCACAGCCTTGGTATTCCACAGAGATAATTTTCCCTCAGTAAAGCCATCCACTCAATATGAGGGTCAGGTTATCTTAGCCCTGCATAAATCTGGGGAAGAGCTGACTTACAAAAGAGAAGGCCCACCAGAATTTGTATAAGCCTCCTTTGTGCTCTGCACATTGTTCCTTCTTTAATGAAGTTGGTGTTTAAAGGATAATTATATTTAACAAGCGAATTCAATCCATCCATTTTGGAAATCACATATTCCCTGGCTGTCCCTTCCTAACTTTGAGGTAACAATGAAGCAAATTATATGCAAATTGTTCCAATTAATTACTTCACAGTTAAAAATTTTTTGACCTAGAAATTGACTTCCGCATGGAATTGACTACTTCGTTGTCCAGACATTTCATTAACTGAAAAACACTGTATATTTAAATATTCTATGGAATTAAAAAGAATCAAGTACTGTTAAGTGTCAGCATTTATCCTTTAACAGAATAATGGCTGAGAAAAGCCCACCGTATGATGGGAGACTAGTCAGGCTGAGAATTAGAAAAAAATGTGCCCATAAACCTCTGCCTTCATAACAAGAAAGAACTGATGTTTGGAAAACAAAAATAAGACAGAAATGAGGAATGTGACTCTTGAAATGAGAATTACTGATAAAAAGTAGTTAATACCCAATACATTTTGAATTAATACAAAAAATAGGTGAATGTGTGTACACTTTCTTCTTGAGTGGTGGTTTAAGATACCGCAGCAGTTGAAAATCCAGTACAATTTTAGGAAACAGTGAAATCTATAGGTGTCTATTCAAGTTAAGATCATTTCCTTGTTCCTATGATAGCGTTCCTTTAAACATCAATGTTTCTAATGCATTAAAAGCATTATTCTACTTGTAAAATGGATCTAAAACATCTTCTCAATATGGGTTCTCAAAATGAGAATTTTGTGCCTATGTTTGACCAAAGGGTAGGGATTTGATAAGAAAAGGGGGACAAGAATGGTTTTAATGGAGGAATAATGTGACCTTCACCACTTTTTTCTACAAAATTTCTCAGTCCGGGGTTCCTTGCCAGAATCCTCTGTGCTACTTTGAAAACATGAACACGTCCTAGGATTCTGATGGGAAGTTCTCTGCATCTTTAAACTGCTCTGTGGGTAATTATTCTGATGTACCTCTTTGGTTGAACATATCACATCACAGACTTAAACAGAATGTCTGTTCCAAAGAGGCAGGAATTTTAGTTCATTTTGTTTACTGTTAACTATTTAGCTTCCAGAACAATGTGTAGTAGACAGTGTGTGCTCAATTAATATTGGTGCAATGAATGATATTTATTAAGTTCCTTGATTAGGAAACAAAGTAGAAAACAGTACATTGCAATGTAGAGAAAAATCAAATAATTTATATTTTTTACATGGTACAAGAATACATTCTGATTTTTCTTTTAGTTTTATCAATTATTCAATGAAATTAGTCAAATATCTTCTTGCTAATGGATTGAAATATTTAGAGTAATAAATACTAATCTTTAATAAGATTTTTAAGTCCAGGAAAGCAAGCAGACAAAAAATAAATCTTTTCATTTAAAGTTTTTTTGACCTGTCATGCTTATAACTGCATCGTGACCAGGGATACAAGGAAATACTTAGAAAGTCTAAATACTTGGAAGTATTTATTAACGAGATAGATAAATCTTCATAAGAGCATTCAAAAGCATCTACGAAAACAAAATCCATAGGCCCCTTCTACCTGTCTATGTGGATTTTGCTTTACATGTCAGGTATGTTTTCTCCTAACAAGTTAAGCAGAGGTGAAATGGAAAGTAACAATCACTTTGGATGATAGCTGTCTGTCCTTAGCCAAATTATTTAAATTTCTGAGCCTCAGTTTTGTCATTTATAAATTACCCCTCTTTCAAGAGTGTTTTAAAAATTTAATGAAAATTCAGCCGGGAGTGCCTGGCACAGAATAGACAGGAGAGAAACATGGCTTTGCGCTCAGTCCCCATTGATGTGAAGAACAAGCTCCTGTTTGGTTTCGGGAGCTCCTCTCAGCTTTGAGCCTTCAGATATGCATATGCCTGCCTCCAAGGCTCTTCCAAAATGAAATACTGCAAATCTGATTGGAGTGATACGGGTACTGGGCACCTCTGAATTGCCATCTTTGTTTTTGATGAAGTAAGCAGAAATGGTATTCAATTGCAAGTAAGTTGGACTGGTTTCTTTAGGAACCAAGGGAAATGGTCAGTTAACTGTGACACTCCAGGGCCCAGCCCTGTGCACAGAGATGTGAATATTTACGATGTCCTCACATTCCAAAATCGATTGTAATTTTAGAAGGAAACTTGTCGTGGTAAGAGAAGGCTTCAAGAAAAAGAAGTCAGTCATATCATATTATGCTCTAATGAAAATTATAATAAGTAACATTAAACATACGCCATTATTTATCCTTTCAGAGATATTTTCTGAACATGAAGAGATACATATAATCATTCCATAGCACTTGACCTGTACATCTGGTGACCTTCACTTTCAACCTTGAGGACAGTGATTTTGTACAGGATTTAAGTCTTTCTCCTCTCCAATTTAACCTTCACTGTACTGACAGTTATTTTTCTAAATGATGCATCAAATCATGTCACGTCCTTGCTTAAAAACCTTCAATGGCTCCCACCTTGCAGAACAAATACTAAATTCCTTAGCTTGTCACATAAAGATGTTAGCCATCTGGCTGTCCCATCTGTTGGTCCAGCCTCATCACCAGCCTCTCTCCCACACTCTTTCCTCCCCCTCAGCGTTGTGTCCTGCAACACAGCCACCTCTGACGCTGCTCCCCGCCCTCCAAACCTCCCCTCGCCCGGCGTCTTTGCACATACCCTGTCCCTTTGCCAGGAGCATCCCCGCCCCCAGTTTCTGCTCCTTGGTCTCCTGTAAGCAGTTTGGGTTCCAGCCCAGATATCATCTCTTCATGGACAGCTCCCCCAAAGTTCCTACTCTATGAGCTGCTGACATCCACATGTATGTTCCAGTCTGCAAGTCCTTCTGGCATTCCTGGCTCCTGTCTATCTCTGTGCTTCCTCAGCATCTCCCCGTGGATATCCAATAAGCATCTCAAAATCAAAACATCCAAACAAACCCTTTCCAGTCTCAGTAAACCTCAGTAAACCTCCCCTTGCTGACTGCCCTCCTTGAACAAGCCACTTGCATTCCTGCCTCAGGACATCTGGACCTTTCTTTCCGCTGCCTGAACAGCGTTCCTCGGTAGCCCCTGCCCTCCCTCTACTCTCAGGCCTTCGCTCCAATGTCAGCTTCTCCCTAATGTCCTGACTTCCCTTTTACCTAAAACTGCTCTGTAGCGACTCCCTTTAACCACACCCATGCCACACCCTCCCTCTTCCTGTTTTTCCCTGTAGGATTTATCACCTACTTAGATGCTATATGTTTTATTACTTATTATTATCTTTTTTTGTCTTTCCTCCTGATCAGAACAGGAGCTTCATGGCAGGGCTGAGGCCCATCTTGTCCGCTGTGCCCAGAACACACAGCAGCTCAGTGACTGTACTGAGTGAAGCAGGTTTGCGTGTTAGCATTGCGACAGAGGGCACTAGATGGGGAGGGAGGGAATGCTCAGCTCTGAGTGCCCTGAAAAAGGAATAAAACCTGGTGGTTAAGAGCTGTGCCTGGGATCTGGGCTCGAATCCTGGCTCTACCACATACTGGACCTGTGGTCCCAAACTGTGATGAAGCCACTGTGCCTCAGTTTGTTCATCTGTGGAGTGTAAAAAATAAGATATCTCATTTGGAGGGGTGTGTGAGCTATATGTGTAAAGTGCCTTCTTGAGGCCTCGGATATAATTGCTCCATCAAGGTCAGCTGTTCCTATCATCAGTGCCAGCTCCCAGGGGTCTTAGGTTCAGGCCACTTCCATTAAGATCACACCACCTCTTCTACAGCTCAGTTATTAAGGGACATCAGTTATTAAGGTGCTCTGTTAGATACTCTGAATTAAAATTCAAATGAAAAATGGCCACTGCCCTCAGAAAGTAGACATTGGACAACAGAGGAACCAGTATATGAAGCAACAAGAGAGCAAGATGGGCTAGCTTGGCACCAGATTTCAATTCAGTGAGGCTGGTTGAGGAAGCCTCCCGGAAGGTGTGATGCATGCTCTGATTTCTAAAAGGTGAGGGAGAGTTAGATATAGAAGCCTCCCGGCTATGCAGTGTGCAACCCTGAACAAGTTCCATATTCTTTATGATCCTCAAGCTCCATCTTCTATGAACTGGGGCTGAAAGGGGCAACTAATTCAAAGTGACATGCAATTACCATCAGGGTGTCATGGCGGCCACTGCTGCTGTCTTCCTCATTAGCTGAGCATATTAGCACGTGGTTAGGTGACCGGCCCTTGAATAACTCAAACCTACAATCCTCTAAGAAAGAAACAAGGAGAGCTCATGAAAGAAAACCACTGTAGCCTGCCTGATCATGATTAAAAGCAAAGACCTTCCCCAGCTCCCCCAGCAAAGGAAAGAAGAGAAAAATGTAGGGGGATAGACCCAAGATCCTAGGTTCAGCTGTCCTTACCCCAACTTCGTTTTTCTCTTAAAGGTCTGTCACTTCTGGAAGCTAAAAGCCCTTTTCTGTGTCATTTTAATATATAACTCTCCTTGTATCAAGTTCAGCCAAAGCTATATAAACAAAGAAGGAACAAAAAAAATGCATGTGTGCTGAAGTGATAAGGCAAAAATTATAACAATTTGTTCAGGATAAATACACAGAGCAATTGTTTTACCTTTTTTTTTCAGAAAAAATTTGGATTCATGTTATCATTGAAGGAATTTAAAAGTGTAGAGAAATTTCTCCAAAAGTATGTTATAAAATCAACTCTCACATTAGGTCTTGACTAATCAAAACCAAGTTCCTTGTAGATGCCCCGTGGTGTACTTTGATCTGTAACTTGTGAGGCACAGAATTCATGGATACTTTTATACAATGCATAATTAGAAAGCAGAAATATCCAATTATTTAAGGAATGACTAATGCTAACCACTGGGGCCTGCAAGTCAGAATTGAAGTGCAGTAGATCTCTGGAAAAACGGGAAAGCCAGAGGTTTGGAGCAGTGTGGCAAAGCTTTGGACACAGCGACGGTGGCTGGAGAAGATGGTGACAGCACAAGCAAATCAGGAGACGTGTAAAGGAAGAACTGCCCTTACTGTGGGGCTGGCTTTGCCTCACACAGTCTCTCTGATGGACAGGCAGAGATAAGACTGATGGGCAACGTTAAATTGGACTTATTTTTCAGAAAGAAGTATGACTTTTTTCTTCTCGTCTACCAGGACTGTCCTTGTGAAGTTAACTAGAGCTTTTGGGTATGTTTACTTAGAAGTGTGTGTGTGTGTGTGTGTATGTGTGTGTGTGTTGTGTGAATGTTAAGAGAATGGGCTGCGGGGGCTTAATTGTAAATAAATAAAAAGGCTTAACTGATTGAATTCAGCCAAACCTCAACTGGCTTCGGTGATGAAATTCCTTTCATTTATTTGTTCAAACCCAGATGTCTCCCTCAAACGATATGAGAGGGCATACAGAACACATACAAAGAGCTGAGAAGAAAATACATGAAAGTGTCAAGAAAAAGAAACAGGGAATGATAATAAGACAGAGCTGGGGGAATCATTTTTAAAAACAGCAATGGTTCAATTTGACTAAATGTAACCTTCACCTCACCTCAGTATAAAACATCCTTAATGTCAACTTCCTCATAGCCAGTGGTACCTCAGAGCAAGCAGCATTCATGTTTCCAGCTTAAGCATCTCAGATGGTGCCTAGACTATCTTGTCAGAATTCCAAACTTCCAGCTTTGAAAATGGATAAACAGTGATAATGAAAAAAGACATAATTTTCCCTCAAGTCTGGGGCAAAGCACTGGACAGTATTATTTTGAAGAGATTTCAAGTTGTTGTGTTGAAAGACAATAGTTTTCTTAACTTCAGTTTGAACCTCTAAAATTCCTGGATGAGGGAACATCCTATTCCCTGATGGGGAGAAGAAGGTTGTATGACAGAAAGTGACCTTGCCAGAGATAGCGATGGCTCCCATGGGCTCACTGTTCACTGCAACTGCCTCCTGGTGCCCTGCCCCTCCCGGAATATTTCCCTTCCCTTTGGCTCTTCTGACTTGGACACAAGCACCTTTACTCCATTAATGCTGAGAGAGAAGCGAAGCCCCTACAAACATCTCCCTGGATGGCTCTCCCGTGTAAAGCAGCTCACATTCTTGGGTTAAGTCCCAGGACAAAGAGCAGAGTCAGCAGGCCTCCAGATGCCAAGCACCCACCAGCTAGCAGAGCTGAAGAGAAACCAACTCTTTAGAAATACTCGATTGTCGAAGAAATGAGACGCTAAATTTTGTTGACATAATTTTCTCTGTTTTCCCTGAGATGCCTGGGATGTGCCCCACTGTTTTCCAGTACAGGGCTTAGAACAAGTCCCCCCTCCCAAAAACTCCCCGTCATGTTGCTGAGGTTACCTAATGCTGAGCTCTGCAGGATAACACGATGCCCGGCATGACAGCTGAGTTGGTTGGTTCCCAGACTGGGATGGGAACCTCAGCATTCATCATCTCGATTCAACATAAATCCTATCATACCTTTGTGCAAAGGCAGTATCTTGCCGCAAAGCGAATGTGACTGAGCTCGCCTGACCAAAGTTTTAACAACTATGGGATGTTTTGTTAAAAGATTGCCTGGTCAATTCTGTTTTGGAAGAGAAAAGCTTTTGGATTTTTCTCTCAGATAAGGAGGGCAATAGAGTACAAGTCTCGAGCACCTATTAATAGCCCTGCAAGCAGAGCAGCAGAGCCTAGCGCATGCCCATTTTCAAGTGCTTCTGAACTGACAGGGAGCTTTCAAACAGCACTGGGCAACGCATTTTTCCAATGCCGATGCATGCTGGCGCTGCTGTGCCCTGTCAGATACATAAAATTGAAAAGCCCAACTGGACCTCTATTTGCTACAATGTTCTTGGCTGTTCTCCACCCATCGTGTCCCAAGATAGAATCTGCTCAGAACAGCAAGTCTATTCTTGGATGCTTCCCCTAATGAGCATTTATAAAACGATTGAAATCTATGGAAACAGGTACGGGTGGTGAGTGGGGACCAAGAGGGGAGTGGGAACATCCCCCAGAAACAACCTCAGAAGAGGCAAGGTGTACAATGCAGGAATGACGGAGGCTCTGCCTCAAAAACACATCTTAAAGGACACCTGCCTTTTACAGGGCCAGCAGGGATGAGCGTCCTTGATCCTTTGTTGTAGATGCACAACTCCCTAAATATCACCTGTTGTTTGCACAATGCTCTTCAAAGGGCACTGGGTTCTCTCCAAACCTTTGAGAGAGTGAGAGAGTGCCAAGGTGGGTGGTTTTGTTTCTGTCCCTAGTGCATGAGAACTAGGCAAAGGAAGGAAGTGGGGCTCCACTTTGACTGGGCTTTTACTCCCCCGCTCATTTCATTCCTTGTGTGTGAACATCTAGTGACAGGTTTCTAATGGCAAACTGACCACATCCACGTACCCAAGATCAGAGTCACACCCTCCTGGGGAAGGAACCATTTTTTGGCCACCCTGTTATCAGTTTATGCCCTGTCTCCCATTTATGCACAATACCTAGCTCCTGAAGCCTCTCTCAGCCTGGCCCTGGGGTGATAATCCCCACCTGGCAGCCCGGGATTGCCTGCTACCCCCACCATTAAGCCCAGGGTTGACTACAAGCCAGAGCTTTCCATATGGGACATGGATGCCTGCACACTGAGAACCCCAGCTGGCCTCTAATTCCGCACAGAGGTGGGCGCTACAACTGCCGACAGCATCAGAGTTAGGAAGTGAAGGGCGCAGGGTTACCAGGGGTGCAGATGAGGCTGAGAGAGAAGGAACTAAAAACTGACTTCAAAATTGCAGATGTAGAGTATGGTTCAAGAAAAAGTTCAGTTACATCAGTGCTTTGCTGCAAAACTATCATAGAAAGAAACTGAATCTCAACTATTATTTATTGAGAGTGCTTCTCTTAATTCTTGCTGGCAATAGAGGAAATAAGACAAACTAAAGTAGCTACATACACCAGTCATTAAAAAAAATTGACCGTTAGAAATAAATACAATGTTCACAGGTATTCTGAAAGATCAGTTTGCTTCGTTTGTGACTCCCAGTGGTATGAGCTCAAAGATACTCTGACAGGCATCTCTGTAATGCATCACAACTGTCTCTTGGTTGGGATATTTTAGGAAGAGTTTTCTGCATTATCTATCACTTCAAACAAGTCCAGAGAGCAAAGAGAGCCACATGGCCTTGTGATGTTCTACTCTGGAAAATACTGCTCTTCCCAGGTCAACCCACAGTGCCAGGTTTGAGCTGCAAAAAGCAGCGATACAAAAAAGCTAGAAGAAAGTGGTTATATCTTAAGGGTGAGGAGCAGAGGGCTTCTGAATAAAACGAGCGAGATCAAAGCTACTTGGCAGAGTTCTAGCTTTGAACTATGTGTCTGGGACTTTGGTAAGTGGCATTTGACACATTTGAATGCCTGTACTTATGGTTAGTTGTGTTTTGTTTTTTCTTTAAGTGATACGTAGCAATTGTCCCAACAGTAACATTATCGCACTTGCCACGACTGATACTGGATTTAGCGGTTAGATTTAAGTTCGATCATTTGCTTAGATTTTCTGTGGATGTCCAAAGAGATCCTTACAAAGTGGCTACACTCATTTCTCATGATGATAAAGAACAATAATTAAATTATGAAAGGCATTTTGACATTTTATTATAATGGGGATAACAATTCTGATAAATAATATACTAAAGGAAATATGCCTTGGATGACTAATGACTGTGAGTAAGAGTCAAGCACATCATTCTCAGTATGTATACTTTTGCTTGGAGAAGTAACATGTATGTGAAAAATGTAGACATTAAGTTAAATATATACTTAACTACCCAGAAATTAGTTCTTTCCAGAAAAAAAAAATCCCTGAAATGAACCCCAAACAATAAGCCATTTAAAAATACTTCTGCAGGAGCAGTAAATCTACACAAATATAAATGTGTTATATAAATATATTCACACATTTTCAGCAAGACTGTACTTTCATGCAAAACTAAATTAAAAGCAGAGAATTGATTTCTGTGATTACTCAATGGAATATTATAAGTGCATTCCAAGTTGCAGCCATTTTTATAGGCAATTTCTTTACAAGTCACTTTATCACACTTTGTTATGTTTAAGGAAACAAAACATTAACAACTCAATGCTGGACGTGAATTTGATGGTATCCGTTCTGGAGCTAACATCAGCAAGATCATCAGGTGAACTCAGAAAATCCTCAGAAACAAAACATTACGATGGAGTCTGAAATCTATGCTACAAGGCAAATCTGTAGCATTCTGTGTTAATCTGACAGTCATTAGGTTCAACATCTGATATGTCCTAAAGTAAATCCTTTATTCTCGCAGCAATAGCGGTCCTCATGATAAGGCAACTGAGGCTGCTGTTATCGGTGTTCAGGGCAGTGTTCAAGTAGAGATACAGTCCAGTAATGATATACCGACAAATTTTAAATAGTTTTTCCTTCTTGTCTTCTTGTATCATTTGGTGACTGTTTATGTTTTTAACTACACCTTATTTTTTAGCTGCTAGTAATGACTCATTCATCCTTGAAGAGGCTGTGTTGAGTAGAGATTAAAAGTGGATTCAGCTTCCTCTGCAGAAAATAAGTTTTGGTTCTATCACAGTCTGGCCTGTGGCTCTGGGGCAGATTATTTCCTATACACCAGTTCCTCACATGACATATATGCCCGCAATAACAAATAATGCCTCCTCATGGGACTTCTGTGAAGATTAAAGGTGTTGATGTGTTAAAAAGCACTAGAGCTACATGTGATACACAGGAAGAGTTCAGTCTCTATTAGATGCTCTCATTTTCTCAGAACATCAGAACATCAACAATGGTTTAGTTCTCCTTGCCCTGTAGGCTCAAATATCACTGCAGAAGGTAGTGAAATTGGAGATCAGGATGCCCATAATGTTTACAGCACTCTTCACTGCTGAAGGGTATGACCAGCAAACAGTATGGCACATCCATGCATCCCCAAGGAAATCCTCCTGGCTTGTCTCAGCTGCCAGGTTATTTCAGCGTAAGGGCTCTTCTGATGCATTTATCTGTGTACATTACATAATGATGTTAATTTGTCAGTATTCATTAAAGGGAAGGCCGTTTTCTCTGGATGGCACATTCCAAGGACAAAAGAAAAAAGAAGTAATTGAACTTCTTAAGTTCTATATTCAGACCTCAAGCAGTAATGATCAAAAAATGTACTCTCGGTGGTCAGGGAGAGGTATGTGACAGCCCTGTGTACCTCAAGCCAAAATACAGCTTCATTTATTATTTACTGCTTTTATTTTATTCTAAAGTAATGAATCTGTGTCTGAGAAAGAAAAGTTTGACAGTGTCATGTTTTGACAAAAACATTCAAAACTAGTCCATGATTTTTAAATAATCATTAAAGCAGGGGAAAATTGTCTTTCATTTCAAACTTGTCGGCTACACGAAACGTGTGGAGTTATGGCAGGTTGATGGTGCTGAATACGATTATTTGGCAATACAGGAGAGAGAGCCAGGCAATATGCTCTGAATACCCAATTTATGCATTCAGCAAGTCAGCATCATCTCTAATGTGATGACAGGGACTGTTGGACTTTTGCTTTGAAGGAATACCAGTGTGGGGCCATTTGAGTTTGAGGTCAGTCACAGTGATCTCAAGCAGTGTGACTTTTGAGGTGATAAACTCATCACACTCTGGTTTTTATAATGAAGTTTTATGTTTCTGTGTCTGAGCAAATATATTTCCTTCCTGAGCATACCTGTATTCTCCCCTACAAAAATAGGTAAATTAAGAGTATGATAATTCTTTTCCCATTCTAACATAACTACTCTTTTGGAGCAAGTGAAAATGTCCTGTATTTCAAGTTAGTATACCCTGTGGACTAAAAAATATTTATTTTTATTTTAAGTAATGTAAAGCATCCAACATATACAATGTAGAGTTTTGTAATGAATTCTATTTCCCAGCTTCAATAACTGCCAACATATGGCGATCTTATTTCATTGAAATTCACACCTATTTCTCTTCCTCCTGGATTGTTTGAAGCAAATCCCAGGTATATAACCACTATAACAGTATGACACCTAAAAAATTAACACAGATTCCCTAATGCTCACTAATAATATTTCTCTGGTTGTATTGTAAATGTTAGTATATGGTTGGTTTATTCAAATCTGGGTCAAAATAAGGTCCACCCATTGTATTTGTTTGGCTTTATTCTCTTAGTCTGTGAGTCCCTCTCCCCCAACCTGCTGTCCCTTTTTTGAAGATTCTGATTTATTTACTGTGTAAGTTTCTGATCAGCTTTTCTGCTAATGGTTTTGAAAGTGATTGATGATTACTTCCAAGATTCGTTATTTCATTTATGGGTTAAAAGTAGTGATACTCTAGGCTTAGCATTTCTTCACCAGTTAATAAACAGAATTCTTCTAAAACGATAACATTTCCTGCATCAATTACTTGGTACAGTCTGAGATACAGCTTGTAAAAGCAGAAAAATTTGAGTCTTTTTGAGTATTTGCCTTTATTCACCAGTCTTCAGAGTACTGAGTTGAGCTCCCAGCATTCTCCAAAAGTTACCAGTTCTCTTGTATTATTATTACAAATCCATAGAATTATAACACATTGAATGTATTTCAATTAATATGGATATACTTTTTGATTTTCAAATTGTCCCTTGTCTCACTAGTGAAGGTCCGCTTAGGTTGGCTCTGAGTCACTGTGATACGACCCAGCAGTCTCTGGCTTCCTCCTTACTGGGTAACAAGACACTGTAGGCTCATCATGAACGTATTTCCTGTCCCAGACCCAGAGCCAGCCATTTTTCCAAAAGGAATTATTTCCTTTAAATGGCAAATGATTTTAGAGAGCAAAATCTGAATGACTGGGGGGCTTACTGCTATCAGGTTAGTTGCCTCTTATGAGTAAAAGTTTGGTGTTGCAGAGCCAGAGATATGTCATCAGATGGAAATAACTGACAATTGCCTATCACCTTTTATACTGTATAAAAGTGTGGAAATTGCAAGGAACAGTAATTTCTGATAAAAAAAGGCTTAAATAAAAATAAAATTTGAATCCACAACTATAATTAAGTTCAGTACAGTTTACTATCTTAAACAAAGAAGCATAAGAGAGGAAATGCTTTATGTTTAGTGCTTTAGATGAAAAAAAAAGGGTTTGTGAAGGTTCTAGCTGTGTCTGATAGATCAGTCACGGATGCTTAGATGTCCCTGCTCTCACCTTTCCCCACATAGAGAAAATATGGGTACACTATACTTAAACTAATATTTGAGTTTACTTCTTGACTCAGTCCAATTTCCTATTTAATCCTCATCCTTCAATTTTTTTTCCCTCTAAAGTGATGCACTTTGTGATAAAAATACAGTACTTTTATGTGTATCTACAGAGGTTGGTAGCACAACAAAAATTTATTGCTGGCTTCTAACTTAAGACTCTTGACCTTGAAAATGACTAAATAATAATAATTACAACAGGAAGGAAATACTTCTTGGATGCTTTTTACTAGGTCAGGTAAAAGTAAACAAACAGCCATTTGCCCACTGTTAGTAGAATTTTTGCCTCAGTTATCTTCTTTTGTTCATAAATCATTGAGACAGCTGGAAAAGCCTTTGGAGTCTTTGTTTTTGTTCTCTTCTGTGTCCGTTTTGTCCCTGGAGTCTGGTCCTACAAGGATACTTTGGGGAGCTGTCCAGATGCTGGAGCTAGACCCAGTCTCCACTTTGGCTCAAGGCTGGTTGAGGTAGTTGGTGGTATGCTTTGGGATTAGTGGCCACAGGGAGGTGCCTCAACTAGGCAGAGAGTTCAGGGAACAGAAGAATTTGATCAGTGTGATTAAATGACCAAGAAAACAGATGATGAAAGGATAAGCTGAAAAAATCTTTATTGAATAAAATGGTATTTAGACAATGGGGATATCTGGAGGGAAAATCTCACTTCTAAGAACATAAGCAATGTGAAAATAACACTTGGTCCTCTTTTTGGTTAAAATTACCCCAATTAATCAAATAAAATGAGATATTAATTATGGTCATCTAATATAATATAGTTTAAGCAACTTCACATGAATCACCGAATTTCATTTGCATGTGGGGAGGCCAGCCAAGGGCAAATCTATGGAAGAAAGTCTTATGCTAAAGCAAGTTGTATCCATGGCTATGTCACTGAACATTTTCTGAACTTAGATTCTTCTGGGTTAAACTAAAATTTAAAGGTTGCTAAATAATTATGCTGGAACCAAATTGTATATATCTGCTCTTATATTCTAGAATCACAATCTTCATAAAGCAGTTTAACATATATTTTAAAAGGTAAGACACAAGCACATATAGCAACTACTGGTTGACTTTTCAGTTTTGGACCATCATTTCTGCCAAATCATTGAGGCCAGCAGTAAAAATTTTTGAGTGTTTTTGAGGGACAATCCTAATGGCTATTTAGAGATCATAAATGGTTGGCAAAAGATTCATCTGAATCTAAACCAAAATTAAAATATTTTAAATTACCTAAATGCTGCCAAATACTTAAAAAGGGAAGATTTATACTAGAAAATGTTCACAGTTTCCATGTCTATTCACATTCACCACACTCTGTGCTCCTTTACTCTCTCTTTCCCTCTCCCTCCTCTCTTATTCTCACTTATATGCAAGACTGCATACAGATATAGATATATTAATAGCACATAAAACCAGCTGGACAGAGAGTCAATTACTGGATTCTTCAGTTATGAATGGACCACCAACTGGGATTTTCTGCAATTTCAACCTCAGGTTAATTGGAAGTTGAAAACAAAACTACCTTCAGTAAGACTAATACTGCAATAGCCAGTATCACTTGTAGTATAATTCCTTCACTCTGTCCATCCCTTGGACATTGATATCTTCATCCCTGCTATGTTCTCAGCCTAGACCCACTGGCTAATAACCTCAGTTAGATCCACAGATTCGACTGATATTTATAAACTGGTGGCTCCCACAGCTCTACCTTTAGCTTCTGTGGTTTCTCTTAACATATATGTACATTCAGCTGCTCCTTGGCTTTCTCCGCTTGATGATCTGCTGTTAAACACAGCTCAAATGTTAAAGTATATCAATCAACACCACTTTTTCCTATTTTTCCCCCTCCTTTTATTCTCACTCAAAGAATGGTACCATTGTTATCCAACCACCTAAGCCAAACTAAAGCTACATTTTTTCACCTTCATCATCCTCTGCATTCAGTTGGTTATCAAGACCCATAAACTTGACTTCAGTAACATTGCTCAAGTCCACTTCTTCCTCCTCCCCACCCCGGTCACACTGCTGTCTTAGTACAGGCCTTCATCAATCCTCTCTTGGACCACTGCAATGGAGTCCTAAGGTATTACTCCCTCTGTCAGTCATTCCAATGCCCACATGGGCTTCTAGGCTACTGGCTCAAGCTCTCTTCTATAACAGGAATCTTTCAATTGCTCTCCCCATGGTCTGAACCATATGCAGGTTCAGCACCCATGGCTTGCTCGTGCAGCCTACATTTGCAGTTTCCAGAACATAGCATATTATCTCATCATCAGTTTTTATGAACAAACTGTTTTTTGCAAGAATGTTCACCCTGTTCTTATCAGCTTAATGTGGACTTGAACTCCAAGATTCAAATACATGTCAAGATTCAGATAAATTTTGAGATGCAGATAGAGTGGAATTTCCTTTAAGAAGTCTTCCCTGTCTCACTCCTGTGAGCTGGAAGTCCTGCCTATTTCTTCCCATAGGCTCCTTACAGATTCCTATTTCAGGTCACTTGAAATGTAGTAGCTGCATTGTCTGTTCTACTTCCTTTATTCAGCTGTGGGGGTGGAGAGTCTTTGCATCTGCATTCCCCATATCTGGTTGTCAAATTTTTGGTTTTGAATCCTCTTTACACTATGAAAGTTATTGAGTACACCAAAGACCTTTTGTTTATATGGCTATATATACATATATCAATATTTACCATATTAAAAGTTAAAACAGAATTTAAAAAATTATTTAGAAATAACAATAAGCCAGTATATGTTAACACAAATAACATATTTTTGTTGAAAAGTGGCTGTATTTTCTAAAACAAAATTTAATTAATAAGAGTGGTAATGTTTTGCAATTTGTTTTGCAAACGGCATTAATGTCTGGCTTTATAGAGGATAGCTAGATTGTTATTTCTGCTTGTGAATTCAATTTGTTGTGAGATGCATTATTTTGGTTGACATACATGAAGAAACTCCACCTTCAGGAAGACATATAGTTAGAAGGAGAGCAGAATTTTAATTATTTTTTTCAGATACTTGTATGTATTTTACTTTGAAAATACACTTAAACTCAACAGTAGTTTTCAAGTATGAGATGCAATGTGGAATCTAAAACCATATCTATAAGTTTTCACACTATATTATATTAAAATACATTGTATTTTGAATGATTTTGTGATATCTTACATTTCTTAAAACACTAACTCACTGAATTATGCAGATCTTTCATAATTTAACATGTCATTATATAATACAAAGTCACACTAATTAGTATCACCACTAATCTCATCAGAAAACTCTTTAAATATTATGAAGCTGTCAAACTCACAGGTGGATATAATTTTTCTAAAGTTTTAATTTTTATTTGAAAGCTTAAATTTTACCACTGGCAACAAGAACTGTCAACTAATTCCCTTGAAGTGACAGCTCATTTCATTCATATTTCAGAAAATATCTGCAAGATACCCGAGACTGAACAACCAGAACTTACCTGTTATTCTTTCAAGAATTATTCATGTTCCATGAAAAAAGTGGTTAGTTTAGCATGCATCCCAAACAAGCATGCATGTTTTTTTCTAAGACAAACATCACATTTCAGTATGAAACAGAAATTTACGCATACTTCACACTGTGCACACAGAACACTAAAAAGATGCATACTCCTGAGATTTTACAAAACTAGCTGGTGTTTAAAAAATGGCTTCATCACAAAGATTCTTAAGTGAAATACATGTGGGCAAGGGGTAGTGAAGAATGTAATGCCTAGTATGGTTTTGGATCCCTGACTTGATTCCTGCTAAGGAATTAGCAGTCTAACTTCCTACTGCTTTTTTGAGTTAGTGTCTATGTCAACAGAGTGCAGATCATCTGAGTGCTATATCAGAAAGAGCTCTGACCTGGTGCACCTCTGAAAGGGTCATGAAAACACACACGGCTCAACAGATCATATGTTGAGAACTGCTGGTCCAGGTAACGCTACAAAGCAATGGGCAGTCAGAACAGTCTGAATGAAGGACTGAGTGTATCTGTCTGTATTGGTTTCATTTATAATAATAATCATGGTCCTTTTGATGGCTCCAAGGTTATATATGAGTGTGTGTGCATGCGTGTGAGCATGCTGTACAATGGAGACCCTATCTGCTTGATGAAAAGGTTAGCACATCCTTGAATCAGAATTAGAATGAAAAACAGAGACTTTGTGCCCCAAATTTCCACTCTAATTTGGGAATATGCCAAAGGGAAAGGATGAAGTTATTCCATGAATTGCACCACCTTCAACTATAAGGGAATATAACATTTTTACTTCATCTTATATAGAGAGTTGTCAATTTAAATTATTTTGAGAAGCAATTTGTCTATATAATACTTAACTGCTATTATGAACTTATAAAATATGGGACAGATTTAAAGGACTCACTCAACCAGACTGAGTGAGGAATATTGCCAGATGGAAACGGCGTGTTCTCGGAGACCCAGTTTCCCGCTATCAGTGCATCTACATTGCTTCCTCGAGCAGAGTTAGTCATAAACAGGTACATCATACGGTTACCTAAGTCAGAAAGGCAGGATTTCAGCCAGAGCTCCTAAGGTCTCTCTAATATCCTACTATGTCCCAAATGGCCGGAGTGTTAAATTTGGCTTCTCTCAGTGGAAGAGACATGAAGTGCATGTATATTCAAAGAGAAACGTGGTGTTTGCATGACTTATTGGAAACTTAATGACAACAGGTTGAGAGGTGGTTAACTGTAATTTTGCTGGCATTTTGTGAAAAGGAAGTAGGTGATGTAAATTAACTAGGCTGGGGTATCCTCTCTTGAAGAAAGGTATTTCTTTTTTTCTTGTATTCTTTTTTTTTCACTCTTTTTTTTATTAAGGTATTATTGATATACACTCTTATGAAGGTTTCACATGAAAAAACAATGTGGTCACTACATTTACCCATATTATCTAGTCCCCATGCATACCCCATTGCAGTCACTGTCCATCAGTGTAGTAAGATGCCACAGATTCACTACTTGCCTTCTCTGTGCTATACTGCTTTCCTCATGATACCCCACACCACGTGTACTAAACAAAATACCCCTCAATCCCCTTCCCCACCCTCCCCACCTGCCGTCCCACACCCCTCCTCTTTGGTAACCACTAGTTCCTTCTAGGAGTCTCTGAGTCTGCTGCTATTTTGTTCCTTCAATTTTGCTGCCTTGTTATACTCCACAAATGAGGGAAATCATTTGGCGTTTGTCTTTCTCTGCCTGGTTTATTTCACTGTGCATAATATCCTCCAGCTACATCCATGTTGCAAATGGTAGGATTTGTTTCTTTCTTATGGCTGACTAGTATTCCATTGTGTATATGTACCACCTCTTCTTTATCCATTCATCTACTGATGGACACTTAGGTTGCTTCCATATATGGGCTATTGTAAAAAGTGCTACAATAAACATAGGGGTGCATGTGTCTTTTTGAATCTGAGAAGGTGTATTCTTTGGGTAAATTCCAAGGAGTGGGACTCCCAGGTCAAATGGTATTTGTATTTTTAGTTTTTTGAGGAACCTCCATATTGCTTTCCACAATGGTTGAACTAGCTTACATTCCCACTAGCAGTGAGGAGGGTTCCCCTTTCTCTGCATCCTAGCCAGCATTTGTTGTTCTTAAGTCTTTTGGATGCTGGCCATCCTTACTGGTGTGAGGTGATATCTCATTGTGGTTTTAATTTGCATTTCCCTGATGATTAGTGATGTGGAGCATCTTTTCATGTGTCTGTAGGCCATATGAATTTTTTCTTTGGAGAACTGTCTCTTCATATCCTCTGCCCATTTTTTAATCAGGTTATTTGCTTTTTGGGTGTTGAAGTGAAGTGTGTGAGTTCTTTATATATTTTGGATGTTAAACCCTTGTCGGATAAGTCATTTACAGATATATTCTCCCATACTGTAGGATGCCTTTTTGTTCTGTTGATGGTGTCCTTTGCCATACAGAAGCTTCTTAGTTTGATGTAGTCCCATGTGTTCATTTTTGCTTTTGTTTCCCTTGCTCGAGGAGATGTGTTCATGAAGAAGTTGCTCATCCTTGTATTCAGGAGATTTTTGCCTATGTTGTCTTCTAAGAGTTTTATGGTTTCATGACCTACATTCAGGTCTTTGATCCATTTCAAGTTTACTCTTCTGTATGGGGTTAAACAATAATCCAGTTTCATTCTCTTACATGTAGCTGTCCAGTTTTGCCAACACCAGCTGTTGAAGAGGCTGTCATTCCCCATTGTATGTCCATGGCTCCTTTATCATATATTAATTGACCATATATGGTTAGGTTTATATCAGGGCTCTCTGTTCCATTGGTCTATGGGTCTGTTCTTGTGCCAGTACCAAATCGTCTTGATTACTGTGGCTTTGTAGTAGAGCTTGAAGTTGGGAAGCATAATCCCCCCAGCTTTATTCATCCTTCTTAGGATTGCTTCAGCTATTCAGGGTCTTTTGGGGTTCCATATGAATTTTAGAAGGATTTTCTCTAGTTCGTTGAAGAATGCTGTTAGTATTTTGATAGGAATTGCATTGAATCTGGAGATTGCTTTAGGCAGGATGGCCATTTTGACAGTATTAATTCTTCCTATCCATGAGCACCAGATGTGTTTCCATTTATTGGAATCTTCTTTAATTTCTCTCATGAGTGTCTTGTAGTTTTCAGAGTACAGGTCTTTCACTTCCTTGGTTAAGTTTATTCCTAGGTATTTTATTCTTTTTGATGCAACCGTGAATGGAATTGTTTTCCTGATTTCTCTCTCTGCTAGTTCATTGTTAATGTATAGGAATGCTACAGATTTTTGTGTATTAATTTTGTATCATGCAACTTTGCTGAATTCAAATATTTGATGTAGTAGTTTTAGAGTGTATTCTTTGGGGTTTTTTATGTACAATATCGTGTCATCTGCAAACAGGGACAGTTTAACTTCTTCCTGGCCAATCTGGATGCCTTTTATTTCTTTGTGTTGTCTGATTGCCATGGCTAGGACCTCCAGTACTATGTTGAATAGAAGTGGGGAGAGTGGGCATCCTTGTCTTGTTCCCGATCTTAAAGGAAAAGCTTTCAGCTTCTTGCTGTTAAGTATGATGTTGGCTGTGGGTTTGTCATATATGGCCTTTATGATGTTGAGGTACTTGCCCTTTATACCCATTTTGTTGAGTTTTTATCATGAATGGATGTTGAATTTTGTCAAATGCTTTTTCAGCATCTATGGAGATGATCATGTGGTTTTTGTCCTTTTTGTGGATGTAGTGGATGATGTTGATGGATTTTCTAATATTGTACCATCCTTGCATCCCTAGAATAAATCCTACTTGATCATGACGAATGATCTTTTGATGTATTTTTGAATTTGTTTTGTTAATATTTTGTTGAGTATTTTTGCATCTATGTTCATCAGGGATATTGGTCTTTAATTTTCTTTTTTTGTGGTGTCTTTGCCTGGTTTTGGTATTAGAGTGATGCTTGCCTCATTGAATGAGTTTGGAAGCATTCCATCTTCCTCTACTCTTTGGAAAATTTTAAGGAGGATGGGTATTATGTCCTCACTAAATGTTTGATAAAATTCAGTGGTGAAGTCATCTAGTCCAGGGTTTTTGTTTTTAGGTAGGTTTTTGATCACCAGTTCAATTTCGTTGCTGGTAATTGGTCTGTTCAGATTTTCTGTTTCTTTTTGGGTCAGCCATAGAAGGTTGTACTTTTCTCGAAAGTTGTCCATTTCTTCTAGGTTATCCAGTTTGTTAACATATAATTTTTCATAGTATCCTCTAATAATTCTTTGTATTTCTGTGGTGTCTGTAGTTATTTTTCCTTTCTCATTTCTGATTCTGTTTATTTGTGTAGACTCTCTTTTTTTCTTGATAAGTCTGGCTAGGGTTTATCTATTTTATTTTCTCGAAGAACCAGCTCCTGCTTTCATTGATTCTATTGTTTTATGCTTCTCAATTTTATTTATTTCTGCTCTAATCTTTATTATGTCCCTCCTTCTACAGACTTTGGGCCTCATTTGTTCTTCTTTTCTAGTTTGATTAATTGTGAGTTTAGACTGCTCACATGGGATTGTTATTCTTTTCTGAGGTAGGCCTGTATTGCAATATACTTTCCTCTTAACACAGCCTTTGTTGCATCCCATAGATTTTTGTGGGAATTATTGTTGCCATTTGTCTCCATATATTGCTTGATATCTGTTTTTATTTAGTCATTGATCCATTGGTTATTTAGGAGCATGTTGTGAAGCCTCTATGTGTTTGTGGGATTTTTCATTTTCTTTGCGTAATTTATTTCTAGTTTCATACCTTTGTGGTATGAGAAACTTGTTGGTACAATTTCAATCTTTTTGAATTTACCAAGGCTCTTTTTGTGTACTAGTATATGATGTATTCTTGAAAATGTTCCATGTGCACTTGAGAAGAATGAGTATTCTGCTGATTTGGGGGTGTAGAGTTCTGTAGATACCTGTTAGGTCCATCTGTTCTATTGTGTTGTTCAGTGCCTCTGTGTCCTTTCTTATTTTCTGTCTGGTTGATCTTTCCTTCAGAGTGAGTGGAGTGTTGAAGTTTCGTAGAATGATTGCATTGCATTGTATTTCTCTTTTTAATTCTGTTAGTATTTGTTTCACATATGTAGGTGGTCCTGTGTTGGGTGCATAGATATTTATATGGGTTTTATCTTCTTGCTGGATTGACCCTTTTATCATTAAGTAATGTCCTTCTTTGTCTCTTTCTTTGTTTTGAAATCTATTTTGTCTGATACAAGTACTGCAACTCCTGCTTTTTTCTCCCTATTAGTTGCATGAAATATCTTTTTCCATCTCTTAACTTTTAGTCTGTGTATGTCTTTGGGTTTAAAGTGAGTCCCTTGTGGGCATGATATAGATGGGTCTTGTTTTTTTATCCATTCAATGACTCTGTTTCTTTTGATGGGTGCATTCAGTCCATTTACACTTAGGGTGATTATCAATAGGTATGTACTTATTGGCATTGCAGACTTGAGATTCATGGTTACCAAAGGTTCAAGGTTAACTTCCTTACTATCTAAGAGTCTAACTTAACTCACTTAGTATGCTATTAAAAACACAATGTAAAGGTTCTTTTGTTTTTTTTCTTCCTCCTTCATTCTTTATATATTAGGTACCATATTCTGTACTCTTTGTTTATCCCTTAATTGACTTTGGAGATAGTTATTTTAATTTTTGCATTTGCTTAGTAATTAGCTGTTCAACTTTCTTTACTGTGGTTTTATTACCTCTGGTGACAGCTGCTAAACCTTAGGAACACTTCCATCTATAGCAGTCCCTCCAAAATACACTGTAGAGATGGTTTGTGGGAGGTAAATTCTCTCAGGTTTTGCTTATCTGGAAATTGCTTAATCCCTCCTTGAAATTTAAATGATAATCTTGCTGGATAAAGTAATCTTGGTTCAAGGCCCTTCTGCTTCATTGCATTAAATACATTGTGCCACTCCCTTCTGGCCTGTAAGGTTTCTGCTGAGAGGTCTGATGATAGCCTGATGGGCTTTCCTTTGTATGTGAGCTTATTTCTCTCTCTGGCTGCTTTTAATAGTCTGTCCTTATCCTTGATCTTTGCCATTTTAATTACTATATGTCTTGGTGTTGTCTTCCTTGGGTCTCTTGTGTAGGGAGATCTGTGCATCTCCATAGTCTGAGAGATTATCTCCTTCCCCAGATTGGGGAAGTTTTCAGCAATTACCTGCTCAATGACACTTTCTATCCCCTTTTCTCTCTCTTCTTCTTCTGGTACCCCTATAATGCGAATATTGTTCCGTTTAGATTGGTTACACAGTTCTCTCAATATTCTTTCATTCTTAGAGATTCTTTTTCCTCTCTGTGCCTCAGCTTCTTTGTATTCCTCTTCTCTAGTTCCTATTTCATTTATTGTCTCCTCCACTGTATCCAATCTGCTTTTAATATCGTCTATTGGGCTCTTCAATGATTTGATCTCCTACTGGAATTCATTCCTGAGTTCTTGAATGTCTTTCTGTACCTCCATGAGCATGTTGATGATTTTTATTTTGAACTCCCTTTCAGGAGGAGTCATGAAGTTTATGTCATTTAAATCTTTCTCAGGAGTGGTATTGATAATTTTACTCTGAACTACATTCCTTTGGCATTTCATATTTGTATATGGCCCCCTCTAGTGGCCAGAAGCTCTATTACCTGGAGCTGCTCAGCCCCTGAAGCAATGTTGGGGGTCACAGGGGAGTGGTATTGGTGCGTGGGGGGAGGAAAGAGCTGTTTCCTGCTACCCGGCTGCTATGCCTGTCTCCATTGCCTGAACCAGTGGGCTCAGCACACAGGTATAAGCCTCTATGCTTTGTGTTTGTAATTGTAGACAGATCTTCTTTCTGGATGGGCTAATGCCAGGGTAGGGTTTCCCCATTTGCGAGCCAGGTGGGGCTGGCCAGAAGAAAGGCACATTAGGCTGCGTATCACGGAGGGTGTCCTTGGAGCTGTGTAGCCAGCCAAGGAGCTGGAGCACCTGAAGATCATCTAAGGAGAAAGATTTCTTTTCCTCCTTAAATATGAGAGTCTATATGGCAAAGCTCCTAACCTGCTGGGCAGAGTGCACCTGGACAATTTTGTCTACCTGTCCTCTCTCCTGAGCAGTAAGCTCTGTGCAATCCTTGCCCTTTTATCAGCCCTCTTGTTAAGGGCTTCCTTTTTAGGAAGTCTCTCTGACTGCCCACCTTTCTTTTGTCCCAGAGCAGCCAGATACGGATCCCTGCTTTCCACAAGCAGCTGGAATTCTACCTGTCTTAGCTTTCCAACCTTGTAAGCATGAGAGTATCATGCAAGCACCATGAATTGTAGGTTTGTGCTCCCAGAGCAGATATCCAGAGTTAGGTATTCAGCAGTCCCAGGCCTCCACTCCCTGCTCAGTTTTTCTTCTTCCCACCAGTGAGCTGGGGTGGGGGAAGGGCTTGGGTCCTGCCGGGCCTAGCTTTGGTATGTTACCCTGTTCTGTGAGGTCTGCTCTTTTCTACAGGTGTATGCAGTCTGGCACAGTCATCTTTCCTGTTGCTCTTTCAGGATTAGTTGTATTAATTATATTTTTGTATTATATGTGGTTTCAGGAGGAAGCCTGTGTCTCACCTCTCATGCCGCCATCTTTAATCTAATCTCTCTTGTATTCTTACAGAGTGACAAATGCTAACTTGGAAAAATTCACATGGAATTTTCAAAGGCAGCAAGAATTCCTGACACAAAAATGAGAAAGTGTATTTGGTACAGTGTGTCTAAGGTGGCCTTGTCCCAGTATGGCCAAATTGTGCAGGTACACACTAAGCAGATGTGGAGTGATTACCTCTCCACTCTAGGATAATGCATGTGGAGAACTTGTCTGTCAATGGAGCAGCTTTGCAAACCCGCAAAGTGGGAGACTCGCCATTGGCCTTAATGAAGCATGCATAAGTCAGTGCTGAAAGGAAAATGTGAGGTTGGTTTTCTTCCCCTTCTACATCCCTTCTCTCATGTATTAAAAAAGTCATTTTGACCCTTGCTGATCTGTGGAGGCAGAGTGCCCAATTAAATTACTTTCATTATAAAGCACATACAGCCAAATACTTTTTATAGCACCCGATTCCAAACCTGTGTTAAGTATCAAGGTAAAGTCGCACAAAAGCTTTTTAAAATTAGAGACTTTTAAACAATTGGTGATACCAAAAAAGGTCAGAGAGAGTGTCTCACTGTCGAGGGTTCAACTGGCAAAGGCATTATGCAATTGACATTTTGAAGTAACAGTTTAATATTCATTCTTTTAGGGTCAGGGTCAGGATACTCAGAGTTGCAATTATATCCAAGCAGAACATGAAGACCTTCCAGGAAGAATTACCTTCAAAACAGACTGTACTTCTTCATTTAAGATTTATATTAATTCGTGATAATAACTTACATTTACTGAGAGCTGTCTACATGCCAAGTACATTGTTAGAGCTTTATTTGGATTTTGCCATTTGATCTTCACAGTAACTCTATGATTAGGTACTGTTATTATCCCTATTATACAGATGACAAAACTGTGACTTAGAATTTAACTAGTGTGTGTAAAGTCATTGAGGGGGCGAATGGTGGAGCCAGGATTCAAACCCAGGGCTGTAAACCCTAGAGGCTACTCTTAACTATTGTTCTGGCAGCTGTCCAGGACACCTACGATTCTCTGCTGCATCATTATTAATGTAGACAATAAGAATAAATAAATAATGAGTGCTGCTATCTGTCAGGCGCTGCGAGATGCTGACATCATTATAATAATTACAAAATCGTTCTTATTTCCTCACAAGCACAGTTTCATCAGAACATCATTTCTTGAAGGTGGTTCTGTAAGGCATTTATTGTCGTGTCTGTTTTCACAGAAGGAAAGCTGAAACAGAGATTGTGCAGGACTTAATGCTCAGCCGAAAACAGGATTAATGCCCATTGACCAACTAGATGTTCTGTCCACTACATATCACCATGTGTCTTGCAGAGAATCAGGAAGATAATTGTTGAGGCTATAAAGGTGAGTTTTATTCACCCAAACCTAGTACAACCACTTGGTAGCCTTCCCTAGATAAGAGCTACTTTAATACTTAAATTTAAAGAATATGGTGGTCATGTTTTTGAGAAGGTAAATCAGAATCAGTCAAAATATAGAAAAACAGAAAACAACTAAGTGGCTAACAAATGGGGCCTTGTTTAGTAACATATGATGCATTAGCTCCATGGATATAATGAATTCACCATTGTTTTTAATTCATAAGTTCAGTGCAAATATTAACATTACTTGTATTACATAGATAAAACATGCCCACTCAAAATGCACCAAAATTACATATTCATATACCTACATATAGACAAAAAAAAACAGCTAATATGCTAGATCAAGGGTTAGCAAAATTTTCATTAAAGGGCCTGAAAGTTTCTATTTTACAGCCTTTGTTGCAAATACTCACTTCTGCCATTTTAGCACAAAAGCAGTCCTGGGCAGTGTGCAAATAAATGAGCATGGCTGTGTTCCGGTGAAACTTTATTTGCAAAAACAGGCCGTGGGGCAGATTTTACCTGAGAACTGTGGTTTGCTGACTCCTGGGCTGGACTCCAGCAGTATGGAAGAGTTTAAAGATATTGACACTAGAGTGTTTTGTAAATTTTTATGATATTGGTTAAAAATTTAAAAAAGAGGACAATGTACACATCTCAATAATCAAACTATATATTTGCTCATTTTAATTCAAATAAGCATTTAAAAAAATTTTTACTTATCTTACTTATCTACCTTTACCCTCTTGAAGTAGTTTGAAAATTCTAGGCTGGATTTAGGACACAGACTCTTTCTAAAGCATTTATCCAGATAGCAAAATTCTCATTATTATTAGTTAAATAATCAAAATTCACAGTCTGACCCTCAATCAGCATTTACAGATTGGTTACAGTATGTTTTGCCTACCTAAGCACAGTGGGAATTCACAGTTGTAAGAGTTTTCCTGTTGTCAAGAAGCTTAAAATCTAATAGATAAGGCCACCACATTACCTTTATTAATGCAGTGAGATAGACAGTTGTCATAAAATGTATGAATGTCCATAAAAACAACTGTCATGTCCCATAAGAAGACAGAAACAAACAATCAAAAGGTACATCAGGCTGCCCAGGGTGGAATTACTCTAGTTTATAAAAAATATATACTCTAATGTATTTCAAAAATTACTTTAGTATGTACTCTAGTATATCTGCATCCATCTTAAGTAAGAGTATATTAAATTTTAGTTTGTGTTTGTGTATTTCTACCTAATATGTTTATTCATTGAACATATAACATTTTGGAAACAAATATCAGTTACTCAGTGATTCTAGGTTGTTACTTAGTACTCATTTTCCAACTTTTAATTTAACCCTTGTGATGATGGAAAAACAACACGATCATTTGGTAAAGTATATTATTAATATAACACTACAAAAGCAGAGAAAATACAGTGCCATGAATCCTTGCAAGACAAGGATAAAGCTAGAATGTTTCTAATAGAAAAATAATTAAAAAAATTCATTTCCTAAGTGACTTCTAAAGTACAAAGTATGCTGTGGAAGGAAATCACGATAGAGAGGGAGGCAGCAGTGAGATCGAAGACAGTGGCCGGTCTCAAGTGCTTAGCCTTGCACGTACAGGTGACAGGAGGAGTCCCAGAGAACTGTGTGGGGGGACAGTGCTGGGGAGGGAGTGAGGAGCAAGGTCAGGCAAGGTTAGATGTGAGAATGAGTAACTGGCTGCTTTGGCAATCAGATCTGGAGATGACAGGGCCTGAAATGAGGCACCATTATAAGAATGCAGAGAAGAGTAGAATCAGGAATACGTAGATAATAAGCCCATAAGGCTTTGGCAATATGTGTGGGATATGCAAGGAAGAGCAAGCAACTAGAATTTCTACTTTAGATGATTTGGTGAAAAGTTGAAATATGACACAAATGGCTCAGGGAGCTCTATCTCAGATATGTTTGGAGCATCCAAGTGGAGAAAATGCTGGATTGGGGATTCATTATTATACACTGTTCTAACAGTAGCAATTCTGAACTGTGTTCTTTGTACCAGGAACTGTGCACTTTACATGCACAATCTCACTGAATCCCACAACAGCCCTACAGGGATACACATTTCACAAGTAAGGGAACTAAATTCTAGTTAGGTGAAGTAACTTTCCAAGGTCAAATTAAATAAATGGCACAATGACATAAATGGCAAAGCCTGGTCTTCAACCTGTTAATCCATAATTTAAAAATTGACTCTTCACCACTGCCATGTCTTGTGATAAGAGCTCTATCTGAAGAATACCATAAGAAAAAAAAAAAGATTGCTTTGGCCAACATGAGCCTCCCAGGTATACTATTTGGGCTTCGTCTCGTGTCTTACCAACAAATGACTTAATAAAGAGAATTACATTTACACTATGCACTCCATTAAGAGCTCAAGACATACTTCTGGAAATCGGGGAGGGTTGAAAGGACAGGATGTATTCATGTCCTCCTAAGTCAACACTCTTGCCAAGTTGACATTGGCCCAGCATCTATGACATGGCCAGCAAAGGCAAGACTTTGAGCTTTGGCCAAAACTAATTTGGATAGAGACAAAGGGGCAGATTTGTGGTTTTCAATCGTATTTGAAAGTAACAGACTGTACAGCTTGGCTTCAGTGAATATCGACTGAGGGCCAAAATATAACCATTCATGAAATGGAGTTTGTTTCTTGACTTCTTGTGGTGAAAGCCCCTGGAGTTTTGGCAAGTTCCACAACCTGACACTCAAACTGTAAGGATGCAAAACGCTACTGGTCTACACCATGGGCCCTCATATTTAAGGTTCTGGAATCAGTAAAGTCTAAGTGGTGAGAAGAAGAGGGCTCCCAAATTGGCCGCATCTGTCCTGGATCAGTCATGTTGACCACAGCAATGTTTCTAGCTCTAGAAACATCTACTACAATTTGTTCCAGGGACTGGGAACATATTTAATCACCTTACATCCTACACATGACGGTGTGGGGAGATCCATTGTGTGAAGTCCCAAACACTGTGTCTGGCACACACAGATTGTTCAGTGTATGTTAGCTATTATTATTGTAAGTTGCAGTGGTATAGTTTGGTAATAGGAGTAGAGGGGCATAATAAAATTTGCCTAATGGTTGAATTGGTCAGTCTTTATTGTCCCACTGAGCATTTAAGAGACAAAGCCGAAGACTTCAAGTCCAAAATTAAGCAAAATGAAATCTGTCCATATCATCACCATTAAAGATAATGTAAACTATTGGCCTTCTAAAGAAAAAAACTGACAAGACATTAAAAAAATTTTAATGAAAGTTATAATTCAATTATATGTTAGAAAACAATGTTATCCTCATAATAAAGTATCTGCAGACATTACTTAGGTACCATTTTATGCTTACTGACAGGAGCTGTCTCATATATTTAGTATTTATGGTAAAGAACAGTTATGATGTCTTGTATACAGCTAAACAAATTGAAGTAATGATCTCTTCTTCATGAAAGCAGGTTTAGCTATCACTGCAATTCAGCAATATTTCTCACATCATGCAGAGGAAATAAGGGATAGAAAGTAGAGAATATTGAGTAAATTCACAAATCTCTACTGATTCCTAGTGCTAATCTAGGTACAATCTGTGCATCAATAAGGAATTTTCAAGCTCCATCAAAACAAATTAATATAGGCATGAAAGAATCCAACTAGTTAGACTTTTATCTCCCTTTTAATTTTGTATAATCTCTTAAGTGATATCTATTCTATATCTACCTGCAATGTGTTCACATTTAAGAAACCAAAGTAAAAGAAATACGAGATTCAACAAGGTACAGTCAGGTTAATGGATGTTCTTAAAACAAATGTATAGTTTTCCAGGCTAGAAAGAATTCATTTGAATGATGATCATAAATGCCACTCTTGCATATAGTAATTCAGCTCTAAATGAGATGTATACAGTTATCTACTTTAAAAATGAAGATTCTTAACTCCACTACACTTGCATTGCAGAAAAGGCATGTGCATTGCTTAGTGGGATTAATGAGTAAAATGTGATCAATGAAAGAAAACTAGGTTGAAGATATGTTAAGTGACTTGACTGAAGTCATAAGCCCAGTAAGCAATAACGACGACTGGAATCTAAGTCTTGGATTTTGTTTTATCCTTTTTACTATTAAACCGCAGGGAGACAGATTTTGTAAGTTGATAAAAACAATACTTAAATGGAGGAGTTGGGGGAAAGTAGCAATAATATCTGTTCATGCAACTAACAGGGTCTGGGTGAGTGGTTAGGCGCATATGGCCAATGGGCACCAAGGAACGCGTTCACTGGGCTCGTTCTGTTAGCTGCCAAGTCACCCTGACTGCAATGAGGGCACTTTTACAAGACTGGAAGAAAGCTGGGTTCAGTCAATCCTTTTAGCATTTTCCAGGTGACTACATCTTTTTAAGTCACCTGGCAAAATCAAGTGGTTACACTGCTTCACAGGCTTTGGCTGGAACATTAAAGAAATTGAAAGATTTGTGCAGGAAAAGATCAAATAAGTTGCATTGTATCTAGATGCTTGTCACTTGAACCAAAAGCTGAATATAAATTGGAAAAATAATTATTTTTCATTTTCTTCTAGGATTTCATGGTCTGGAATGCCTCTCTCTACCCTTTGTTGAAGGGCAGGTTTTATCCATTTTCAAGGGCCATCTTAAAATCAGCTCTCTGTCCTGGATATCTTCGAAATCAACTCTAGTTCTCCTTCCTCATCTTCTGCAACACTTATTTTTTTCATGCCACACTGTTCAATTTTTTTGTCTTGTTTGTATTTTTCTCCAATTGTTTCATGTGTGCATATAATACACTAGTGCATATAATCCCCATCCAGGTAATTTGCATTACACTTGTTTTGTATTTCCCATACCATAGAAAGATAATACATATTGATTATCTCATGATGAATTTTTAGTGCAGGAACCATTTCAATGAAACAGTCTTCATTTTTATTGACAATATGTAAAATATTTTTTTTCATTCTTTTTACTCTGCTAGGAGAATGGTTCTTCTGTACTTCATTAAAATATAACCTCTTACTTTCAGTTTGAACTTGAACTGTCTATGAAAGGGGTTCTTTAGCTACCTGGCTGACTGACTCGCTCGCAAAGACACGAGAACTCTGTCAGCATGGTTTTATTCCCTGTAAGATACACAGACAGAATGGCTGTCTCGGAAAGGAGAGAGCAGCAGCTTGTGGGTGAGGAAGCATGTTTTTAAGGAGTAGAGTGTGTTTTACTATGGGGACGTTGGTGATTGGGCCTTAAGGGGTGGGGCAACCATCTGGTTGGTGATTGGATCTTAAGGGGTGGGGTGAAATGTTTAGAGATAAGGTGAGGCAAGTCCAGACATGATTTTCACTGGCCCATGTGCTTGAGGCCATGGGGTAAATGGAGGATGAAGTCTTACATTCCTCCCTTTTTTGTTTTATAAATTGCAGAGGACTTGGGGAGGGGGGTGAAGGTCAGTCTCGGCCCCATCTCTGGCGTCCCTCTACAGTCTAGTAGAGGAAGACTAGCGGAGCCCAGGGCTCCCTCAAACCACCGCCATGATCACCAACAAGGAGCCCAGGGTCACAGTTGTAATGGCAGGGAAAACCCTCTCGTTTCTCCTTGACACTGGAGCCACTTACTCTGTCCTGTGCTCATACAAAGGTCCCATCTCTCACTCTCGTATTTCCATAGTCGGAGTCTGTGGCACTCCCTATCAGCCCTTTTCTACTGCCCCGCTCATCTGCTCCATCGCCGGCACAGTCTTCACACACTCATTCCTCATCGTTCCCCAATGTCCCATGCCTATTATAGGCAGAGACATCTTACACAAACTAGGAGCTTCAATCTCCTTCTGTCCAACACAATGGCTTAACTCAGACTCGTCTACTGTCCATCTCCTCTTATGTCTACAAAGTGAACCTACCCGCATCCCCATCCCGCCTCTGTCCCCGACTATAGTGAATCCAGCAGTGTGGGACACCACTAACCCCTCAGTAGCCAAGTGTCCCCCAGTGCAAATTCTCCTCAAGGACCCCCACTCGTTTCCGTCACAGACTCAATACCCTCTACCGCTTTGCAGCCAACTTGGCCTCCAGCCCATTATACACTCCCTACTAGAGAAAAAATTCCTGATCCCCATGCACTCCCTGTACAACACCCCTATATTAGCAGTGAAAAAGCCCAACGGGACTTTTAGGCTAGTACATGACCTCCACCTCATAAATGAGGCAGTGATTCCCTTCCACCCAGTAGTCCCTAACCCATACACCTTACTCTCCTCTGTACCATCCTCTGCTACTCACTTTTCTGTTATGGATCTGAAAGATGCTTTTTTTACTATTCCCCTCCATCCTAACTCCCAGAATTTATTCGCTTTTACCTGGGCAGACTCTAAATCTCGCTTCTCCACCCAACTGACTTGGACTGTCCTTCCCCAGGGATTTAGAGACAGCCCCCATATATTTGGACAAGCCCTTGCACGAGACCAGAACCTTTCGCTCCCCCACTCCACTCTGCTGCAGTATGTAGATGATCTGCTTCTTTGCAGTCCTTCCTTAACCATCTCCCGACAAGACACCATCACCCTCCTAAATCACCTCTCTGTGGCTATCGAGTTTCCCCAGAAAAAGTACAACTCTCCACCTCACAAGTTCCTTATCTTGGGACTATTGACTCCAGGATGAAAGGCCATCACATTATGCAGGGAAAAATGCTTCAGGGCATTCCAGTCCCCTCTACCAAAGAAGAGATTCTTTCCTTTCTGGGTTTAGCCAACTTTCTTCGCAGCTGGGTCCCCAACTTCTCCCTACGCACCATGCCCCTCTACGCGGCAGCCAAGGGCCCAGTCTGCGAGCCTCTCCAGCAGCCCAGCAGCCACCCCTTCTCCCTGCGGCAAGCTCTGTTACAAGCACCTGCTTTACACCTACCTAACCTTCCTAAGCCCTTTCTTTTATATGTTAATGAAACTCATGAATTCGCTCTTGGAACCCTATGCCAAGCCACTCCAACCTCTCCAGCTCCTATAGCTTATCTGTCAAAACAACTAGACAACATAACCCGAGGGTGGGCGCCATGCCTCCGCGCCTTAGCAGCCGCTGCCCTCCTTCATCAAGAGGCACGGAAACTTACCTTTGGTGCCTCAACCACCATTTTCTCGCTGCACCGCCTGTCAGAATTATTAACATACGAAAGTCTAAGAACTCTCCCCCCTAGCCGAATTCTCACCCTGTAAGTCTCCTTCCTAGAAGAGCCTTCTATCTCTTTTGCTGTCAATCAATTCCCTTCCTCCAGCCTGTTCTCCCCCTCCTTATCTTTCTCCCCCACTGTATTCTCACAAGCTCACAGCCACCTCCCTTTGCCCTTATCCTTTGCCTAAACCTTATTTCCCCCACGCACCTCACCTATGTCTGGCAGTTCAAACTTAGAGAAACATACACTAAAAATAATGTCTCTCTTCAACTCTGAGAGACATCCTACTTCCCCTCCTCATGCCTCTTATCATTTTCTGCCTTCTTCTACTATTCGCTCCCTGCCTAATTAATTTCCTAAGAAGCCTCATTCAAACTCAAATTTCAAAATCACTAACCAAACTATCAACCAGTTAATCATGCAGGAATACCACCGCCTCCCAACAGAAGAAGAATCCTGCCGCAGACAACACAGTGCTAACAGAAGCCCGAGCCATCAACCCTACTTTGCCGCCCCTCCTCTGCGACCGCCCTTTCCATCACCACTTCACCCCTTTTCCCGCACGAAGCAGCCAGATGATCCAACACTTTGATCCCATCCCCTACACCCCACATAGAAAATAAAACAAAAATGCGGGAATGTTAGAACCCAGAACTGCTTCCGGGCATAGTAAGCCCCACCCCCTTTATCACCTGCAGCAGCTGCACCCCAGCCTTGAATCGCCTCAAGGCCTCACCCCCAACCTAATTCTAAGAAAACTGTGTTCCAGTTACTGGAGAAACCACCCATTGTTCCAGTGACCCTCATCCTAGACAGTTCCCCTAGCAACGACTGGCCACCCAACCACAAAGGGCAAAGGTGACCTACCTTTGCCATAAAAGGTACCTACATCCCTTTACCTGCATGTTACATCAGCTGGCAACTCGGTGCCAGCTGAGCTCAACCTATGGAAAATGTACAAGACATACTTGTTTTAAACCATCCAATCAGCACCCCCTCTTCCTGAACCTTGTAATGCATGGAAGTCACGGGACCAACTTCCTGCTCAATTTCCTTTATAAGCAGCTTTCCCCTTGCTGCCGCTGCTGCTCTCTCCTTTAGAGACAGCCATTCTGTCTTTCAGGCAATAAACTTCGCTGCTGGAGATCTCGTGTCCTCTCTTCGTGAATGAGTGAATTGGGTAGCTGAAGAACCCCCCTTTCAGTCTATTAATGAAATACATTTATATATCTATGGGTTACGCACTTTTATTATGTTTTAGAAGCCTTGAAAATATTAATGGTTACTCAAAACGCATAAAAACGCCATGAAAATGCCATTCCTAAGGTTTAATGTCATACCTCTCATTTAAATGTGTTTCTTCCCACTTGATCCTGAAATACCAGGGATTCTGATCTAAGCAGAACTCTCTGAGTGGAAGGAGGGGTGGTGGGATGGAGGGAAGGTGACTCATACAGGAAGGGGAGGTGGAGAGGGACATTTCTTTCTCATCTGCCACTAACTTCATCTTCTGTACTCAGCATTTCCTCTAAAGAGAATTTCACTCACAGAATTAGACAGCTGCTTTGATTGTGTCTTTTCTAAGAAATAAAACACACTGAGTTTTCTAAGAAATAGGCATCATTACAGTGCAAAGAGTTTGGGCTTCTGACACATTTCCCACCCTTCAAATGAGTCCTCCCTTAATTGGGTCACTTCAATAAAATTATGATTATTTAAAATTCCACAGTACATAATTCCAATATTATAATAATTATGGGAGATGCCTGCTTAAATAAATATGTGTCTTTCTCAACGCTATTTCAGTTGAGTGTAAATAAAACAAACCTAAAAATGTATATTCTTATTCAAAAAGATCATGTCCTGCCATAGATGCCTCGGAAGGAAATTTTATTCACAAAGAAATAAAGTTGCATTTAAATAAACCTGAGGGACTATCACTTATCTTTATTTTCATTATAGTCCAGGAGATGACCACTTTGATCATATGTGAGGAGGTCTAACAAGACTCATGATTTCCAACATGAGTTAAGTAAGACTTTGTTTTCTCTTTAAATGATACCTATTCATGCACTTTATAGTAAAAGCTCTGGAGAATCACATAACAGAAAATCTAAAAAAGAAAAACCCCAAATTTCCCATATCTTTATAGACAAATCTTTTAAGGCTTGGGATTAAGCATTTGGAAATATGAGGAGCATGGAAACAGGCTCACGCTTAGCTGTCTATTCACTCAGTAACTATCTGATAGGCAGAAAGGTCTGGATTTGAACTCTGTGGAAGCAGGGGCCAAATGGCTACATTTTAATTTTATTTGAATAATCTAAGCTTAATTTTTAATACAAATTTTAATTCTATTTTAAACTTCTTTTTTTGATTGGATGATACTCTGTCTCTGAGTCAGTGACGAAATCATTCACTACCAGCGGCTTTCTGAACATGAGATGAACAATATAAGCAAAGAAAATAGGGTACAGTTTTAGCAAAACATATGGTTGTATTCTCCATATCCTGGATCATCCCCATTGAAACAACAAGCAATAACTCAAAATGTCACAACACGGTTCATCAGTATGCAGGCTGGATACATGGCACGCCAGATCCCTTGCGCAGAACCGTAATAATTGGAGTAATGACATGGCTGTCACCTATTTTGCAAGTCTTTGCCGTGCTCTTCATAACTTATTGCTTTCATAGGTCTCCTCTGTACATATCTTTAGTGCCCAGATCCTCATTCAGTGTTTAAAATCCTGCTGATCCTGGAGTTGGAACAAAGCTTTCGGAAGCAATCAACTGCTCTTGCCACTGCAGGTGCCAAACGCTCACACAATGTCCTTTTATTTATGGAAATACACACACAGATCTATTCTGCATGTACTCAGAGTGCAACACAAATACCACACCTTTCCCACAGGCAGCAGGAAGGATGTGGTTTGAAGGACACAGTTGCTTCATCTCACTGTTCAGTTACTCAAAGACCTCTTGTTTCTCCACAGAATCACTGCATTACCACTTAAGTTTTAAGAAGATACAACTGGGCCATCCCTGAAATCCCACTTTTATTTAACTAACATTGGCAGTAAAGTAGATCATGCAATACTGTTTCTCCTTACCTTCAACAGACACATGCTGAAAGCGTGTGCATAATGAAAAAACATTTCTGTGAACTAGTGACCCAGTAAGTCTTTATGTATACAGGTCTGCGGCAACAATATAATACTAAAATCGCCAGATGACCTGGTCAGAATTACCCGGTGGCTTGATAAAATCAGCTTACTTGAGTCTAATCCAGGGATAAATATACAGAAAGCTCCAAGCTGTGTAAACTGTAAACATTGTGGAACTGCCCCTGAAACTGTAATAATAAAGGTCCGGCACTGCCGGGAAAACAAATATTTGCTGAATTACAGGACATTATCTTGGTTTTACCTGAATGAAAATGAGGGCTAAATAATCACAAGCTACAGTTTAAAATGGGAAAAGGTAACATGCAGTACAAAGAACTAATTCCATCCCTCCAGACAACTACAAACTCAGAGAACAAGCAATCCACTGAACCTGATTACTACTTCAACACACCCTGCATTCCTCGAGCTCACCCACTTCATCATCTCACTTTCGGAACGCTCAAGCTCTCATACGAACATGGTGACCACAGTCCTGTACCCTTTCTGTTTTCTACATTATTCTTGAGCCATCCCCTGTTTCCAGTGTATTAATCCACAGACGGTCTCTTTTCTGTAGTCTAGCACCTTGTACCTCCCTAGAGCCTAACTAATCCAGTATTTCTGAGCTCCTAAGAAATACGCATATTTTTCAACTTTGCAGATTAAACCATTTTGTGACTTCAATTTACCTTAGGAAATGATGTATTGTTAGTTACCACTTGCTTCCTCAGCTTTGCATACAAAGTCTAGCCTCCTTTATGAGTCCCCTGGAAAGCTACTGGCTCAGGAGAAGCTATGATTTGAGAAAATAGCTTTGGCAATGGGTAGGCACACTGCTACTGGTGGTTACTTCTGAATTACAGCAAGTTGACTCTTGTGTGTTTTCTCCAACCACTTCTCCTATTTTCTAATCAATTTTGCTATGTGTGGTATGTGAAATTACTTAGAACTATTGAAACAGACACCAAGAGAAAGAAAAATGGAAATAAATGATGAAAATGTTTTATTGGTAACTCAAAGATACCACCTGCTGTGGAAGTCACTCCGTCTACCAGGTGGAATATTACTCCTGCCTCGAGGTATTAAATAAGAGTCTACATTTCCTTCCCTAAGTAGAAACGAATAGCTCTTGGTCAAATGTCTGTGCCTTGGTCCTTCAGAAATCCGTATCTGGCTGTAAGATGCCAGGAAAATGTTACCTTGTGTCATGCTTCGTGCTGAGAGGTTTGTATAGCTCTTGTGTAAACCTTGGTCTCTAAGACACATTCCAGGCTGAATTTATTTCAAATTCCAAACTGAGTTTATTCCATTCCACTCACTTAAAATTCCAATTGGGATTGGAAAATATACACTTCATTTACCTTCTGTGCAGTGTTCAATGAGCCCCTTGTCATGTCTCGCCCTTGCAAACTGCATTGCAATCCTAAGTGGGTCTGTGTATTAGTTGATGGAAGCTTTGCTATCATCAGAAAGGAACAGTGTAGCATGCACTGTTATCTTTCTTGGCATTTTTTTTGATACTGCAGCATGAGAATTCTGGCAAATTAATACAGTGGTTGCTACTCTTTTCCCTACAGCTATACCATTTACTTGTCAGTACAGAAAATCATGTTCAAATGGAGTAGAAGTAAATGTAGAAAAATCAACTTCCCCATCTTACTGTATTTATGTCACTATGTACGGCATCACAGCATAAAAGAAGATGACTTGATAAACTTCTGGAGTTAAACACAGATTATTACCATTTAGCTAGAGCAGGACAAGTTATTTCAGGACATAGCCTCAAAGAATGTCAATTTTAGAGGAGGAAGGATAAAACTTGAGTAAGGGAGCTATTTTTCTGTTCATTGTAGGTGATTTTCCTGGATGATGTTTAAACCAGAAATGACAGGTAGCATAAAAGAGTAAACTACACCTTGAGAAAACAAACATCAAGTAAGCACCCCAAACTCCAAATATGTGCCACACATGGACCTTACCACGTAATCCCTAAATACTGATAAAAATCAACATGTACATTTAGTTACCCTGTATTAACATAACAATGATAGATGCATGTGTATGTCCCTTCTTAACTCCTGTACTAGGATCATCTTATGGTGATAGACTTGTCTGTTAAGAAAAATATTTCAATTTTTGCCCCATAAAGGGACACTCCTCTGTGATGCTGGAATGTCCAGCAAGGCTCTGATTGTTCAAAAGGGTCTGTTCTATGCTTTCCCGGCACTGGCATAACAAACTCAATGTGACTGGTTGCTTTCAAGGTCAAGGGCTGCTTCCTCAGAAAGCATACAGGTCCAGTCCACACATAAGCCTTATTCTGGGTCCTGGTCACTTGCATTTGAGAAAAATACTTAATCCAAAAATAGTGTTTGACAACCTCACAATTCATCTCAGATCTATTATACTTGAACTTTTTCTTTTTTGGAAGCTGTACTTATGGTAACTGTTTTTATGCAAAAATAATGAGGGTGATGAAAAATACCTGAAGATGTTTCAATGATCATTCCTTAAAGTGCCAACCCATAACTACATTCTGGAATAAATATTCTTCAAATATGCTTGTGAGAATGGTTAAATTCAAAGCAAACCAACAAACTGAGACCAAGCCAAACAAACACCCACAAACCAAAACCCTCGTGTGCTCTCTTAGTCAGAGAGTTGTCGATCCCCACCCTTGACCTCAGCTGCATCTGGATTTTTCCCTGTGCCTACTAATATCTTCTAAAGTGTAGGCTTTTCATTAAAAAAGCAAAAAATCCCTACTATGTCAAGACCCACTGGTTAGCTTTCTTCTGCACTCACCTGTGAAGCATGCTCTCTTTTGGGGCTCAAGCTGTTCAATGACACCCCGTTTCTCCCTGCAAATGGATGCCAACTCAGTGAGCTTCCCTACCTCCATCAAAGACTTCAACCCATGGTTTAAAGTCTTCATATCTAATCCAAGATCCTGGGTGACTTCAATGCTTCTTTGAATGACCATCCAACACCCTGGCTTACTCATTGTCATGTTCCCTACACTCCGCTTCAGCCAGTCACATTCATGACCCCCCAGACCTCTGCTACCTCTGTACTCGTTTGCTCTGGGATATGCCCCAACCAGTTCCCCCATCTTTTCTGTATCTTTCAAATTCTTATTTCCACTACATCTGTTCTATCACCACTTTAAGACTTCGCCTTTCTTAAAAGTAGCATTTTTTTTCAGTCTAAAGACTCCCTTTGCCCTACTTTCTTCTCTTCTGATCTTAGACATCATAGCCTATCACTCTCATAGCCTAAACATTTTGTCAGTACCCACTGCTCCCCAGAGTTCTCTCCCTCTCTCCACATTCTCCTGCAAAATTGCAGCCCCAAACAATACAATCATTTTATTTCTGTGCTACTGAACGTGTGGTGCTAAATTCTTGAAAAAAATCCCTGTGGCCCTGCAGAATGGTGCCGGCACCAGGCCCTGGTGGGTATTATCACTGGGACTTGCACACGCCCACCTGTCCTGCCACGTCTATATTTCCTCTAAACTCTGGTGACTCCTGTCAATCCAATAATACACGCCGACAATCACTTCTTCACTCTCAGAAAGCCCTCATGGATAAAACAGCCCAGGGAGTGAGAACTCACTCAACTTCCTCTCCTCTCTTTAAACTGATTGCAACCCAATTCTTTGCCTTCCCAACTCATTGGAAGAAATATCTTTTTCTTGTCCAACACTGATCTTTCCACCTTTATCCTCGATTCTATCCTCTTCCTCTCTAACTGTTCTAGTGGATATTTCATTTCTCACACAAACCTTCAAATGTTTCCATCCCATTGGCTTCTATGTATGGTAGCTGGAGCCAATGGTTGATTCTAAGTATGTCTTCTCATATCTGCATCCAGTAATAACACACTGACAGCCTGACTTCAGCCATGGTGACAGCAGTTACACCATGGCAATGGGCAATGGGCACAAATCAGGGCCTGTGTTGTCTTCCTCCCCCTCCTGCCCAGAGCTGGTTTATCAGAACACCACTGCCCATGGGCAGCAACAAAAATGCTTGCATCCACCCTATCTCTTCTTCTATTGTCCTCTTTCCTTTTATGTTCTAACTACCTAAAAATGTAGTGTGTACTCAGTCAATCATTTACTCCTAAACAATCCAAATATGCCTTCAATTCTTACTAGCTCTTTATTGAAGTTGATATTTCCAAGGTAATCAGTAACCTCTTAGCTGATAAATCTAATACATGCTTTTCAGTTTTTACTCACTTAATCTGTGGTATTTGATACTACTGGCCACTCCCATCTTACAATTCTCTAACCTTGCCTACAAGGATAGCACCATTTCTCTCTGGCCATTTCTCATCAGGGCCCTTTTCAGGGACCATTCATTTGCCCACTTTTAATGGGCTCTTCCCAAGTCAAGTGTTCTTTCCTCGGCTTCCCCCGACCCTCCTCCCCCATTCACACACCTGAGTCTTACTCACCAGTCAGTGGCTTTAACTACCGGCAAAGTCCTGACCCTCTGCAAAGCCATTTCCCTCCCACGTCTCTTTCATTTGTTGGATTTCCCATTGTACAGCTGTCCACTTACCAAACGAATGGCAAGACCCCCAGCACCTCAAACCCCAAATTCACCAAATTTAGCCCATCAAATTTCTACCTCAGCCTAACACTTCCTCTGAGATGGGCACTGGATAAGGTGCTCTGTAACCTGTTCTCTCTCATCCTCACACTCTAGCACAGCATGTGTTGGCCTCACTTGACAGACGAGGGGATTGAAGAAGCTAAGCAGTGTCTCAGGTGACATGTTGGTACACAGTAAACCAGGTCTAGAAACTGGATTTATTGTCTCCAGAGCCTTGGCTCTTAACTACTATGACATGGTCCTTCATTAAGCCTTAATCATTTTGGTTTTGACATGTCTCTTTGCCACCGCTGTCCCTGCCTTGAATTGAGTCCTCATCTTATCTTGCTAGCATTGCTACTGAAGTCTTTTTGTTACCTCCCCATACTCATCTCTCCCATATCTATCTTCCCCATTGCAGCCAAACAAAACTTAGGAAATCTGCTCAACATACACACAACACCATGGCTTAGCCACAGAGTGTAACTTAAGTCTGAATATCCCAGAATGTTCTAAAATTGTTTTTTCATTTTATTGACCTATTGGGATCATAAGACAAGATGACAGTGGGAACTCAGATTTTTTTTCCTGAGAGAAGGGTCAGCTGCATAATCAATTATGGGAAGAAGGTAATTCTGGGAAAGGAAGTGAGGGCCGAGAACTTCATGATGGGGGAAGCAGGACATGGTCTTGCAGAAGTTTGGACGACAGTGCCCTAACTCCAAGAAGCAGCGGCACGCATAAGGTCACTCCCATTGGTGAATGTACGATGGCCCTGGCAGCCTTGGTGGCATTTTCTAGGTAAGCAGGGAAGCGTGTTGTTATGGACCCCATGAGGATGAGTCTGGACTTGTGGGCTCCAAAAGCAGTTACATCTGGGTGCTCTCCAGTTACTCTCTGTGTCATGGTCTCTTATTTTCCCTGAACTTCTGTGCATGTTCTAAAAGAAAGAAAAATGTCTCCGTTATCCTCCTGAGGAATTCAGATAAAGGATTTTGCCCATCTTGGGGAGGGCATTCCATGTCCTGTAGCAGAGTCAGTGAGAGGCTGGCATCAGATGGGAGACCTGGATAGAGGAAGGAAGAGCCAGGAGGCGCATGAGGGCCACGTGGTGCCCCCGCTGAGACAGGAAGCCGTCCTTGGCCCTCCCCTTGTCTCTCCCTCCCATCTTACAGGGAGCAACGGAGTTTACTTCCCGAACATCAAAGGAATACTCTCTCCTTTGGCAAAACGCCTTCTGTCTCAGGTCAGAAGCACCAAGGAAGCTTCCAGCCTTGTCATCTTGCCTACTCTGGTTTCCCTGCCTCTCATTCTATTCCTCCCTATTTGGCTGAGCTGGTAGATTCTAAGCACAACTTCGATCACAGAGAAACCCTGTCGGTTTTCTTTCCCATTTGTTGTGCCATCTCTGCAGTTTCATTTCCCATGAGGATCTTCCTGCCTGCTGTGCTGTGCTTGGGCAAATTCTGGCTTCTTTGTACCCTCCCAAGTCTGGAGCCCATACTCCCTCCTACCACAGGGCCTGGCGCAAGCTATCTTCTAGTTCTGCCCCTCCTTCCTCACCAGGCAACTGTGACTTAACCCTCTGATCCCAGCTCAGTGGAGCCTCCACAAAGGAACTTTCCCGGAACATCCTTGACCTGGGAAAGTCCAGATGTTCTTCAGATAGCAGAACCAGTAGAAGACTAGATTTCCTGCAGGTAGGCCGAAAGCAGTTCTAAGCCATAAAAATGAGGCCTTGACAGAGACATAACCTGCTTTATTAAGCATGCTAGTGAGGCATGAATAGATGAGTTACTCAAATGATGTAAGAGAAATTTGTGGTTTTAACAGCATATCTAAAGCTCAAGATTTGAAATCATAAGGAGCCATAGGCATTTCTCTAGTTTTATACTTAGTCTCTCCTTCATATAAAATATAAGAGAAAATCATTGTTTATGCTTAAATAGGGTAACCATATAATTTATTACCCAAACAGGGGTATGCTTGTTAGGGGAAGGGGGCGCTGCTAATCATTATGCCAGGACAACGCAGGTAAACTGCAGAGGTCCCCAGCAAACTGGACATGTGGTAACCCTAGCTTTAGTTGACATAGCTGAACACAATAGGTAAATACAAAATTCTCTGTCCCTAGGGAACTGTGACTAGAGTCACAGAATGATTTAACTCCATTACAGAAGAAGGCTACTTGTAATGTGGTATTGGTGTCTGTGCAAACTGTGGTATAAATAATGTATCTTAATAACACATCATGGATGATACAATTGCATAAATCACTCTGCAAGTTATCTGGGACTTGGTCTGTTTATCATTTTGTTTGAGCCCCACAACAAACCCAGTTCAATTCCTCAAAGAGCATTTATTGAGCACTGGGCCCGGCACAATTGCAGAAGTGGGGGAAGAACAAGATATGAAATCTACAGTTTAATTATAAGGCAGGTAGCATCACCCATATTTACTGAAGAAGAAACTGGCATCCCAAACTCAGAAATGACTTTGCTGGAGTTCTGCATAGCTGGAATTGCAATTCAGATCTCTGGCTTCCAGTTCAGAGGTCAGCTCATTTCGCTAAGCTGCCTCCCAAAACAGGGATGACACACTTAGACGTATGTTACGTTTTTGTCTACTACCCCACAGAAATGTCCATGAAGAACCTTTGCACAATCTTTACAGAGGCAGACCGGGCTCTGTGGCTGTGTTTGTGTTGTCTGTGTGGACTTCCTTTTTAGGTGCTGAGAACTGGCCCTATGACAAGGATTTAAAGGGGCTTTAGAATGCCAAACACATATCTCTGATTGGCTTGTCATTGTATCATACTTATGCTTAAATCCTGGGTAAATTAAAAGGCCAAAAATATGTCCTTTTACTTTATGGTCAAATTCCACTTCAGGAGAGTAATGAAAGAGTCAGTTGCGGTCACTGGCCTCAAGGATAACAGGTCATCTCTACCACATAAAATGTGGAGACTAGTCCATGAAACATTTTACCTTATGGTTAACAAATGAATTTACTGGTGCTTTGGGTTCTTTTTCAGTCTTTACAAAACAGATCCATCACTGCTTTCAGGTTCTTAAGGGAAATCATTTTAGAGATTGCAATTAGGGTGTTAGAGGCAAAGTGCCATCACACTCCCATTCTCTTAAGTGCTGGCGGGAGAAGATCATTAAAATGTTGAGTATTTTCAGTAGTCAAACATACCCCTCCCCCCCCCCCCCCCACTTACAAAGACCTCTGGGTTTTCATTCATTCCAGCTACAGAGTTCCATTAATAAACATCAAGGTGAATTTTAATATTTTTAGTTTTTTAAAATGATACTTTTCATTTGTTTTACAGAAATATTTCCTAAGGAAGATAAGATTTACACACCGTCTTTTTTTCTCCTCTAATCTGAGGAGAATTCTGCAAAGGACAGAAGGCAAATTCATATAGCTCACAAATCAATTAAGTCATTCAAATTCCAACCAAGGACGACTAAAATAGAAGACTTCTAAAGTAACCTGAAATCGATCAGGGGCCAAGTTAACTGAGACAATAGCAGTCAATAAAAGTTTTTTTTTTTTTTAACAGCTACAGAAATCTTGCTCCTAGGCTCATGACAAAGATAAATAAGCTGTGTAATTTAATAAAAGGAATTATTCTGTTTTTGGATAGTCTGGGAGCTTTCTTTAAAGGGACAGCTGTCGTTTTGTTGGTGTAGGGAACATTTCTGAACCGGCTTGCTAGGGATAAAAACTGAGATCCTGAGCACCTCAGTCTGGGTGCTGCTGTCCTGACGGAGCTCTGGGAGGGATCTGGCTGCAGCTTTAAAGGGGAAGGAAGATGGAGAGACAGGGACAATGGCAGGGAGCTGAGGATTTGGTGGGATGAGGTTTGCTGTGTCCTGTGATCTTCTCTGCAAGACCCCTCTCATCTTTGATAACTCATTGATCAGTTCATCAAATCCCAGAGAAAGCTGGTTTGTCCAGAAAACTGCCCAGGGGCTCAGTGGTGGGTCTGGGCAGTAGGTCGTTGCTGAGACACATGGAGGTAGGAATGGAGACACTGGTGACTAGACAGAAATAACCCCCTGAATAATTTCCAGGGCTTGTAGAGAGAACTCTGGACTCTAAGAGGATACAAAGTTGGGTGGGGTGAATCAAATTTACCAGATTTTAGAGGAGCAGAAAAACTCCAGTTCACCATTACACAAACCATGCATGACCCCAAATCCTCATGGTATAGAGGGAAGACAGGTGGGAAGCGATGAACAAAACCTGAATGGTCTCACCTGTGCCACAGTGGTTGCATCTGCACAACATCATGGGACCCCATGAAAGGGCTCACTTATCCTACCTGGAAACACAGGGAGGTGTCACAATGGAGGTGGCATTCTCGGCAGGGCTTGTAGGGCCAGCATGATTGGTCAGGACAATATGCCTTCAATTCCCTACAATGAAGCTAAACAAAATTGGAAAGGAAGAGGGTGGGCTCTGCAAGGAGAGGGTACAGTGCAAGTGAAGCTGGCTGGGCACACATGTGAACTGCTAGGAGAGTAGTGAAAGGTGCTGGGTACTTGGCTGAGGAGCTTGGAAAGGCCGTATATATCGTCCTTATGCTTAGAAGTGATTTCTCAAGAAGGAGACATAAGGAAAATTGTATTAAATTACTTAATGTAAATTTGGTATTCAACTATAGTTATCAAATTCTCTGCACTGTACCTGGTTAAATGATTAAATAATACTCAGTAAATTATTTTAATTTATGTGCTTAATTGAATCTTGTGTCTGAAGTGATCCTCAGATCCCTTCTTCACATCTTCCTTCCCATAAGGCACATATATACAGACCCACAGCACATCTATCACTACAGTGTTAACAATATTAGTCATTTACAATATGCTCTGCCATTACTTAGACTATCATGATGTGTTTTCCTGCATTATCTGCCTACCTATTGATAGGGAATTACCAAGACCTTATGAAATGTCTGCTCAACTTAGATCAGGGAATTTTGCAATGAAAGTTCTTCAATGATATGAATATAGTGTATTAGACTTAGAGGTAATGTAGACACAGCTAGATGGAAAGATTGTTTACTTATCTTTTTAGTCTTTAATTGGGCTACTAAACTGCCTACTTCACAATGGCTTATTCCTGGGTTCCCATGACAAGTTCAACATTGACCAGCCTTCAAGGTCAAGGTTGGCAAAAAGATGTTGCCAGTATAAAAAAGCATCGTGACCAGTTCCTTTCTTATCTGGCCAGGATAAAGGGGGACTGCAGAGTTTCTTTTAGGAGTGTTTCATGATACAATAGCATTTCATGCCAAATGCCAATTAATATCTTTAACTTACATTGTGTGGTTATTATTTTGATTTATGATATTGACATTTTTAATCCTTAAACTTTGAAGGTAAAATAAAACAAGTTGACTTTGCCATGAGTAATATTTATCAGTAATGGAAAATTTAGGGATACCAGTGGTTACCTTTTTAAACTTACTGGAATTTAGCCACTTAACTAGAAATTCATGACAAATAAGAAATTGCAGAAATTGCCTCACAGGTTAGAGAATTCTTAAGAGCCTGTCTCTAACAACAGTATTTCCAAAAGCAGCCAATGACAACAGGTTAAGGGGTCTGCAAATATCTTTCAGCAGTTCCATGGTGATCAGAAGGATTTCATTCACTCATTTATTCACGCATTCAGTCATTCATTATTTCAACAAATATGGAGTCCCGGCCACATAGTAAGGACTGTTCTTCTAGCTTGGGACATACACATAAAATAGACAAAGTCACTGATTAAAAGGAATTTTATCTATTGGGAACACAAAGTTGCAACGAAATTTATATGATAACATTAGCTGCTTTACTGAAAAAATAAAGCAGAGTATGTGGGTGAAAGGAACCACTGAAAGGAGCATGGCTGTCTTAGATGTGCTGGTCGATCAGGAAGCTTTGAGGTGGAGAAGTTTAAGCTGAGCCCTGCTCACCAGCTTCACATATGTTTGAGAAGCTGCAAGAAGGTCGGGGTGACTATATTAGGTCTGAGGCTGAAACCTTTGATAAATACTGAATTTAGCTGTAGAAAAACAGGAAGCAAGAGGAAGCATTGCATTTTTAAAGTTACGTGAATAAGAAGAGGCGGGACTAGACAGAGGGCGTCTGTTTTGGGTAACCTCTTTTGTTTTCAATGGCGATTTCTTTTTGCCAGCACTGACCTTGAAGGCTGGTTAGTGCTACTGAACTTGTTATGGGACCCCAGGAACAAACACTGTGACTGAAACTACTTAACGGTTCAATGAAGGAAACAGAGAAATAGCCCCAAGTCTACTTGTACCCCACAAGCTCTGAAACCGTTTCTACACCCAGGGTGGAGGACAGGCTGGGATACGCACAGAAGTTCCTTCATTTATTAATCATTCTAGCCCTTTTAACTCAGGAATAGCTGTCTTCTTAAGTTACCTTGCATATTTGCTAAAAGGAATTCAAATATATATCTTATTCTCTTTTAAACACCATTCCCAAGAAGGAAGAAAAGCTTTCTTTGCCTCTTTTTGCTTAGGTCTGCAGAGTAATATCCATCTGGATGTCCTACTTTCTTAGGAAATTAATTTTGTCATTTCTTCACGGAATGTTTGACACTTACATTGTAGGGGGTTTTGTTTTTAAGAAATCCACACACATTCACAGTAACTCTGCCAAGACATGTGTATGATTTGAAATATATTTTCTTTCTTGGTTCTGAGAAGTGGAAACCTGAATGATCTAATGTCAAGAATAGCATCTGGCATTTGAAGGCAATACATGTAAGATGAATTCTTAGCTATGTAAGAGGGAACCCACTGTCGGTTATTTATAATGTTGGAAATATGAAAACATTGAAATTATTATAAATGCCCAATAAGAGAGAAATATTTAATTAGATGAAAGGCTATTTCTGAAATACTATATATCTGATAAAATTAGTTATAAATCTAATGAAGCAGTGTAGAAGTTCATATGATAGGAAATTTAAGGTTTGCAAGACATACGTAAACTTTTAAACATACTCTGATCATAATTAGGGAACAGGACAAAATGTTATTAGCTGAGTGAAATTATGAATATTTTTTACTTTCAAATATGTTATATCAGTAACATTGTTTTTGATTTGCTTTCTATTTTTTATAGCATTAAAAATTTTTAATTAAAACATATACACAATATTATGTTGGTTTCAGGTGTAGAGCATAGTGATTCAACAATTATATACATTATGAAATGCTCACCACAATAAGCAGTTACCATCTGTCACCATGCAAAGTTATTACATTACTGACTGTATTCCTATGTTGTATTTTTTAGCCCTGTGACTTTCTTTTATAATCGGAAATGTGTCCCTCTTTATCCCCTTTACCTATTTTGTCCATTCTCCCAAGCCCTACCCCAGGGCAACCACCAGTCTGTTCTGTGTGTTTATGAGTCTATTTCCCTTTCATTCGTTTGTTCACTTGTTTTATTTTTTTAGACTCTACATATAAGTAAAATAATATGGTATTTGTCTTTCTCTGTTTTACTTATGTCGCTTAGCATAATACCTTCCAAGTCCACCCAAGTTGTTGCTAATGGCAAGTCTCTCTCTTTTTTATGGTTGAATAATAATATTCCATTATGTTTTCGGACACATCTTCTTTGTTCATTTATCCATTGATGGACACTTAGGTTGCATTCATATCTTGGCTATTGTAAACAATGCAGCAATAAACATAAGGGTTCATACATCTTTTTGAATTAGTGATTTTGTTTTTTCCAGGTAAATTCCCAGAAGTGGAATCACTGGGTCAACCATATTTCTATTTTTAATTTTTTGAGGAACTTCATGCAGTTTTCCGTAGTGGCTGCATCTGGTTATTTTTTAATTCATATAACAAGGTGTTATATATAGACGCAAACATCCTGCAGGCCACATCAGCTCAGATGTTCCAGAATTACTACATTCAGATGCTGCCATAGTTCACCTTTAAGGAGATGAGGTGGTATTTCGCTTAACAAAATATTCCAGAGTAATTATTCACCAAGTCAGAGACAGATTGAAGGAAATAGCTAAAATTGTATACATAAAGACATTTAATATCTGTAACTGTATCAAAAATGGCTTCAAAGCCAAGGATACACAATACTTTTCTATATTAAGTTATCCCACGGTATGTTTATTTTCAGTCCATGCTTAGCTTTAGCTAGAGTCAGGGATAAAGTAAGATAAGTGAAGGTATTTAATTATTGTTTTCTCTTCTACATTCTCAACAGAATAATTGCTGACAAATTCTGCTGCCCAGAAAATGCCAATGGAAATTATTAAGGAAAAAAAAATACAAAAGCAATAAAAAGAGAGGATGTTTTATTTACATCCTATTTCAAAACCAATGCTCTTTACATTGGGCTTTCCAGGCTCAGTATTATATACATCCACATGTAAAGTTTAGAATCATTCCTTAAGTTTTCTTCCAAGTCTGGTATACTCATCTAAAAATTTGGATTTTATTTACTTTCAAAACACATGTCCCACTATTCAGAACATCTAGGTTTGCAAAACTAAACAAATTGAAGGAAGCTATACACAAACAATAGTTAACAGTTCTGCAGAGAATCATCACAGTCATGTAACAGAGATGGGTTTTTCCATCCAGAGATTCTAGATTTATGTTTTTTATTATCTGATAAGTTCCAACTTACAAATAAGATAGCAGGTCAGTCTGCACATAATCACATGTTTAAATCTATGCTGAGAAATTTCTGGAATCCTTTTGGTTATGAAAATAAGGATTCACAATCATGAAAGAGAGGGAATGCTTACCATGTTCTTTGTATAGCTTGTTTCAACAAATTCTCCAAATAACTGTATGACACACTTACTGTCCCCGTTACATAGCACATTAGCCAAAGTTTATAAGATTAGTTAATTTGTCCACAACCTCCCAGAAATTATCTGTGGAGCTCATGTGCATGGCCACCTCCTGGACTCCAAAAGTATTTGCTCTTTCCAGCTATTGGGCACTGCCTTCACTTTGCTCATGTAAGTTGAAAAAGATAGTTGCTCGCATTTTCTTGGAAATTACTTACGATAATAAATCTAGTGTTTGTATGTGCCCTCTTAGCATTTCCCTACACCTCACATATAGATGTGTGCACGCCTGTGCACGCCCGTGTGTGTGCATGCACACATGCAGAGGGAGGAGGGGGTGTAGGGTGGAGAAGGGGTAAACTTTTTTTCTAGATGTTAAATTTCAAGAAGTTAGTAGAAATCTCTCCAAATTCTGCTTCATAGCTAAAATTCAAATTCTGCTCCTCCTAAACCCCCAAGAAGACAGACAATCTAATCCAGGAGATGGTGCTTGAACACAGGGTTTCAGACACTTTCATAACGTGGAGTGGGGACTGGTCTGCACAATGGGTCATGGGATGTCCTTGTTGTGTTCAGTGTCTTCTCCATGTCTTGGAAGCTAAATGAATGTATTCTGTCCCTCAGCAAGTTTCCCTTCCCTCTCTTGATAAATGACGTCCAAATTCATCTCAGAAATAAAACACGTAATTATGATTCTCTTTTTATTTTCAATATCATCTATTTCACAGCTTTGGAACCTAATTGTGCATAAAAGCTTATTTGGTATCCTAAAGTCTTTTTCCTAAAATCATCACCTTACATATATTGGCCATAGAGCTCCACTGCCTAGACTAATGCCTTTATTCCTTATTTTGAACATTCAGGCCACTTGAAATACATAGTAAATCTCTTTCCAGCCTAACCATCATTTCCTGTCCCTTACAAACTGGGTTGATTTGTGTCCCTTCCAACATTCTAAAAATATTTTGAAGTTGTAACCCCCAGCACCTCAGAATGTGACCTTATTTGGAGATAGGATGTTAACAGAGGTAAATCAAGGGGTCATTAGGGGGAGCCCTACTCCAGTATGACTGGTATCCTTATAAAAAGTGGAAATTTGTATGCAGAGGACTGGGAAAATGCCATGGGAAGATGAGGGCAAAGTTTGGAGGGAAGGCATCTACAAGCCAAGGGACACCAAAGACTTGGCAGCCATCAGAAGCGAGGAGAGAGGCATGGAACACTTTCCCCTCCAGCCCTAGAAGGGACCAACCCTGCCTCCAGAACTCTGAGACCACATAGTTCTGCTGTCTAAGCTCCTCAGTCTGTGGTACTTTGTTCCAGCCCCACTAGATGACCAACAAACATAACTTGAACTATGCTCAAAAAGAGCTGTTTGCCTTCCCCCTACCATGTTCCATACTTTTTCCTTTCCCAAATTTCTTCAGAGTGCTTTTCTTTTCATATATGCCTAGGAAATTTCTGATTATCATTTCTGATTAGCTTGAAGATGATTCCCATGTAAATTCTTCTGCAAAATCCCTAGCTGGAATACATTTATTTCCTCTAAGCTTCCTCCAGCACTTTATTTGTATCTTTATTATAAATATTAATAAATTCTTCCTTGCATTGTTGTTACTTGTATACATATCTTATCTTCCTCTAATAAATAAACCAAGTCCTTTGGGACCAGGACTACTTCTTCCTCCCGGTACTGCTCACAGTGTCCATCAGAGTGCTGCACAGAGGAAGTATTTCATGTTTATTTTGTCACTTGAATTATACTAGAGAGGCCCAGCTACTTGGGAAGAGGTTGTAGTGAACTGTGTTCCTGCTAGTGATTAGATGCTAAAATACACTTGTTTGATTGTTTAGTCTCTTCTCAGTGTTGTATCAAGTTACACCTTTTTCCTGGATCTAATGTACCAAAATTTTCCCTTTTTGTAATTAATTCAAAAATTTAAGTCACAATTTTGCCAAAAGTTCTTTGGCAATTCACCAGTTAAATGGAAGAAAGAGGTCCCCATTCATTTATAATTTCCATGGCCAGGACTTCATTATTTGTTACATCCCGGACCTCCCGATTGGTACACGATGCGAGCCACTTTAATATTGATTAATGGGCGTCTTGGATTCATATGTGCAGCTATTTCTGCTCTTTTTGCATGAATCATCTTCAACATTATTTGAAGAAATATTATGTGCAGAAATCACAGCTGATATAGAATATTCCCAAAATGCTTGGAAAGGGCATTTCAGAAACTTTTCCCAACAGCTTTTCTTCTTTGACAAAAGGATTTACCATCCCAAAGACATACACACCTAGAGTCATTCCACTCTTTCCAGATGAAATGTCCAATTTGATGCAAAATGAAGTTGTTCCCACATTAATTAATAAACAAATAAGTTCTGAATAGGAGTGAATCAAACACAAATTTCAAGTGGATTCACCAACTAATTATTATAAGACAATATTATTTATCATAGTGATGTCTGTGTCTATCAATTTGTGTTATAATTTGATGAAACTTTGAGGGCAGGTATATTAAAATTGGAGAGTTTAAACTGAATGTTTATTATGTTATCATTTCACAAAAGCAAGAAGACTTTGCTTGCTTTAGCTGGAATAAGAGGACATATATTTTGGGATAAAAAGAAGAGAAAATAAAAAATTATCAGGTAACTGTCATCAGTTAGTTGCCTTTATGAATTTCTTGATTTGTACTGTAGTCATTTCTCATGCTACTGCCCAAAACAATAAAAATTATGTTAATTAATATTAATCCTTCTATGTTTTATTAATGTGACATCTCCCAGATGTGACTGGAGCCTGGAGCTGACTCTCATTTTGCTTTTTGTTTACAGGCGCAGCAGTAGTGAAAGCATAATCATGTAGCTTAGACCATTTCAGTATGTGGGAATGCGCAATTTCCAGGCAATTTAGAAACTTCCTCTGTCATCCTATGAACCCGAAACTGATGTAAACTTGCAAGAGAATCAAGCAAAAAAGAGAGTAAAAATAAGGCTTATCCACATTGCTGCCTTTATATAACCTAATGCTATGCCTAAATTTTTAGGCGCCTTATCAATATATTTCTGGGGTAGTGATACAACTCTGAGTTAATTATAACAATATGTAATATAGGAAGATGGGCTAACACCCAGTCTGTGGAATTTTGGAAGTGATTTAAAATTTTGTCAGTTCACATCTGATATCTACTGAAGACTAAATGTTGCTGAAATAAAAACACTGTAAGTCAGGACAAATAAAGTTACTCATTGCATGCTAGTTTCTCTGAATGGAGATTCAATTCTCTAAAGAAATACAAACTTAGTGGATTGATTTCAAGTCTTAAGATGTAGCAAATGAGGTGAATTTTGTTCTTGTAAATGTGAGGTTTTGAATTAATATACAAATGAGAAATTTCTACAAACTATTATAATATTAAAGGTTTTATTTTGCATCCTCCTTATGAAATTAAAGTCAAAAGAAAAGAACTGAGAAAAGGAAAGTGCTTACTTTTCTAGACTTAATTTGGAAAGTTAGCTCAGGGTAGAGCCCATTATTCAGCAAAGGGAAGAGTTTGTGTACAGAGTTTTTAAAATAAGAACTATCTACAGGGTCCTCCTTTGTTAGGAATGCCAGAACTGAATCCAAGATAGCCATGTTTATGGAATAAATAGGGGGCTCTTCAGGAATATTGTTAGAAGAGTTGGATACAAATTGATTGCCCCAAAACACTGTCCTCAGCCTTAAATTCTACAATCAATGAAATTAATTTCACAATCAGTGGTTAATTTGAGCACCACATTCCTTGAATTCTATCAACCCAAGAGCAATATTTACTAACCATCAACCATTTGTCGAATGAAATTTCAGGAAAGGTGGTTTAGAACAAAGCATTATTTGACATGGCCCCTTCTCAATGTGCTTACCCTCCAGCCCAGAAGGAGGAATGCAACACAACTGGAACTATTACAGAAGTGATAATAGAATCATCATTACCTAGACATTAGGAGTTGATCTAAGGTTGATTAGTGTAGACCAGAGTAAATAGATTACACAGAGGAAAGGGATTACATTTGGGCTTTAAAGAACAGGTAAGATTTGGATAGTTGATAAGGAGACTGAAGAATATTCCAGGTGAAAGAAATAGTATGAGCAAGGAATGAAGCAGACATATTTAAGGCTATTGGAATCCATGCTGCCCAGAACACTGAATGGGTGAGAAAGGACTGGGGTCATGGAGGCCCTGCATCCCATAGACAAGAATGTGATTTTTAATTGGAGGCCGTTAAAAGATCAGGAACGGAGCAGACATGATGAATGTGATATTTTAGGAAAGTGGTCAGGCAATGTTGTGCAAAATGGACTAAAGCCCAGGGAGAGAGTCAGCTAACCAAACCAGGTAATTACCGGCAAAACTCTAGGCATAATTGGAAGAGGGATGGCGCTCAACCATGAGAATGGGGAGGAGAATCTGATAGCCATTTTAAAGGCAGACCTCCCCCACCTTGCTGACAAGTCTTGGTGAAGGAGAAAAGATTCAAAGAAGAGAAAGGAGCATGTTGGACCCAGTGGGAAAGATGAAGGTCTTATGGGCAGATCCTCAGTCTGGTGCGGCTCACCAGTATATCAGGACATGATAGAGATCGAAAGCCTTCTGCAAACAACACAATCTTGGGAAAGACTGACAGAACCAGGACACAAAATGTTCTCAGAATTTTGCTTTGGTGGACTGACTTTGGGAAAAGATGCTCAGTGGTAATAAGTACAAAGTCCTATGCTTAGGTTCCAAAAACTAACTGCACAAGTAAAAGATAGCAGAGAAATGACTTAACAGGATATCAAAGTGAAAAAAAAAGTCTTAGGAACCTTAGTTATTATTAAGAAGATAAATGAAGAGTAAACAAAAGCCAAGTGTATAAATGGCTGATAAAAGTATTAAATTGATTTTTTTTTTTTTAGGAGAGCAAGGCAGAGGCTTTTATTTAGAGATAAAGTGAGAGGACAGAGCTCCTGGCTCATGCCAGGAGGGCACAAGAGAGTTCCTAAATTGATTTTTAACCCACTTTTGGAGTGTAATTAAAATAAGGGAGTTGACAGTTATCTTTTATCCAAGCTGTTCAGATCAGACCTACTGTATTGTGTTCAGTTGAGGAACTTGCCCTCTAAGAGAGAGGTCACAAAATGAAATGCTTCCAAAAGTCAACAGGTAACTTGGATGAATAATAACTTCTAGGTATTAGAAAATAGGGAGAAACATGCCAAACCAAAGAAATAAAGCCCCTAAGATCTTTCTTTTTTTTCTTCCCAAATACTCAAGGATCAAAAACTAGGCTGCAGGTTTTGGGTTTCTGACATTTGCTTTAAAAAGAACATGCCTACAATGGAGAACATTCTAAGAGGGGCAGGATTCTAATGGGACTCAAAGCCATATCACATGAGGGACAGGCGATGAACTGATAAGATTATCCAGGAGAAAGCTTATTGATAGCTCTTTTCAAATTTCTGAAGGTTTTCAAGTCAAAGAAGAATTAGATTTGCTCTTCAGAGTAGTACCAGTATTAATGGGAAAAGGTTTCAGAATTTGGGCTTTCTATTTGGAGCAATTTCCCAAGAGTCAGAGATGATATCAGTAAATTAGACTGACTAGAGAGATAGTGACTTCCCAATCACTGAAGGTGCTTATGCCTACATTAAAGGAACACTTGCTGAAGATGTTTCAGGGAGAATAACATATATTACATAGGATGCTGAGTAGAAAATCTCTAGGATCCTGTGCAAATCTACAATTCTAACATTATGTAACATCAAGGTCTCAAGTGGAGGGAATGGAAGAGAATGTTGGTACCCCAACAGAAAGGTCCAGGGGTTGATGAGGAGGAAAGAGCCCAGCACAGTTATCTAGCATTTATTTCATGAGCATCTGTTTATTTATCAGATATAACCATTCTTACATGAAAGAATGTATTTCAAATCTGAAGACAAAGGGATCCAGGATTTTTTTCCTTCCAGAGTGAAGGAAAATACAATCCTGATGAATGGGCATAAAATTAAAAGTTGGAAAAAGAAAGACAAAAGAAAATAAACTTAAATTTCTTCCCTATTTTCACTGGTTCCAAATACAGTTCTGATATTCTAATGAATATTTTGAGAGTTTTCCTCATATCTTTCTGTTCAGTGCTGCTAGACTGAAGACCTATTTTTTCCATATTGCTTTGTGTAATTTGGTACAACTAATGTATAAACACTAGGTAAGTGCTCTTATCTTTGATAAAATAATTCCATTTTTGAGAATTTGCACAAAGGAAGTAATGTGAAATGTAGAAAAATACTTTATGCAGAAAGATGTACATCACAGTGATATTGACTGCTTATGAACAATTAGAAACAAACAATATATGATAGTCGCTGGTTTCAGTTTGCTCAGGCTGCTGTAACAAAATACCACAGACCAGCTTAAACAACAGAAACTTATTTCTCACAGTCCTGGAGGCTGGGAAGTCCAAGCTCAAGGTGCCAGCAGATTCATTCTGCTAAAGGATCTCTTCTTACGGCTTGCAGATGCCCTATGTCTTCACATATCTTCACATGACCTTCTGTCTGTGCTTGCATGAAGAGGGAATGAGCTCTCTGGTTTTTCTTCTCATAAAAGCACAAATCTTTTAAGGCCAGAACCCCACACTCATGACCTCATCTAACCCTTACAAAGATCCCATCTCCAAATGCCATCATATTGGAAGTTTGGGTTTCAACATATGAACTTGGGGAGAACACAGACATTTAGTTCATAATACCACTCAATAATGAGTTTTACAAAACTATGTAATAAAGCAGAATATATTTTTGATACTTTAAATAAAAAGAGGATTCAGAAATAACACACATAACCAAAAAAACAATTAGAACTAATAAATGAATTCAGTAAAATTGCAAGATAAAAAAATCAATATGTGTAAGTCAATTGTGTTTGTATCACCAATAATGAACTAGAAAAAGCAAAATTAAGAAAACAATCACGTTTTATAACTTCATCCAAAAAGAATAAAATACTTAGGAATAAATTTAACTGAGCAGGTGAAAGACCTGTACTCTGAAAACTGTAAGAAATTGATGATGACATACAAAATATAGAAAGATAGCTTATGCTCAGGTATTGAAAGAATTAATATTGCTAAAATGTCCATATTACCAAATGCAATCTACATATTCAGTGCAATCCCTACCTATCAAAATACCAATGGTGTTTTTCACATGAATAGAATAAATAATCCTAAAATTTGTATGGAACTGCAAAAGATCCCAAATATCCAAAGCAATCTTAAGAAAGAAGAACAAAGTGGGAGGTTTCAAAACACCCTGATTTCAAAACTATACTACAAAGCTATAATAAACAAAATAGTATGGTACTGGCACAAAAACAGACACACAGATCAATGGAACAGAATAGATAGCCAAGAAATAAGCTCATGCTTATGTGGTCAACTAATCCATAACAAAGAAATCAAGAATATATAATGGGAAAAAGATAGTCTGTTCAATAAATGGTGCTGGAAAAAGTGGACAGCTTCATGCAAGAGAACGAAACTGGACCACTTTCTTACACCATACGCAAAAATAAACCTGAAATGGATTAAAGACCTAAATGTAAGACCTGAAACCATAAAACTCCTAAAAAGAAAACAAAGACAATAAACTCTTGAACATTGGCCTTAACAGTTTTTTTTGGATATGTCTCCCCAGGCAGGGAAACAAAAGCAAAAATAAGCCAATGGGACTATATATATAATTTAAAAGCTTCTACACAGTGAATGAAACCATCAGCAAAACAAAAAGGCAACCTACTGAACAGGAGAATATATCTGCAAAGGATGTATCTGGTAAGGGATTAATATGCAAAATATAAAAAGAACTCTTATGACTCAGCAGCAAAAAAGGAATAAAACCATGTAATGATTTAAAAATGGGCAGAGGACCTGAATAGAAATTTTTGTAAACAAGATATACAGATGGCCAACAGACACATGCAAAGATCCTCCACATTGCTAATCAACAGGAAAGTGCAAATCAATAACACAAGGAGACCTCACCTCACACATGTCAAATGGCTATTATAAAAAAAAAACAAGAAATAACAAATGTTGGCAAGGATCTGGGGAAAGTGAACCCTTGTGCAGTGTTGGTGGGAAGGTAAACGGGGGTAGTCACTATGGAAAACATGGAGATTCCTAAAAAATTTAAAATTGAAAATACCATACAATGCAGTAATTACACTTCTTGGTATTTACCCCAATGAAATAAAAACACTAATTTGAAAAGCTATATGCACCCCCATGCTTATTGTAGCATTATTTATAATAGCCAAGATAAGGAAACAACATAAGCATCCACTGACAAATGAGTGGATAAGGAAGATGGTATGTGGGTATGTGTGTGTGTATTTATATTTATATTATACCCCCCCCCCACACACACACACAATGGAATATTTACTCAGCCATAAAAAAGAATGAAATCTTGCCACTTACAACAACATGAATGGACCTAGAGGGTACTATGCTAAGTGAAATAAGTCAGGCAGGGAAAGACAAACACCATATGATTTCACTTGTTTGTGGAAATTAAAAAACAGAACAAATGAACAAACAAACAAACAAACAAAGAAAACCTGAGAAATAGACTCATAAATACCAGAACAAAATGGTGGTTGCCAGAGGGGAGGGAATGTGAGGTAGGTGAAATAGATACTAGGGATTAAGAGGTAGAAATCTCTCATCATAAAATAAAGAAGTCACAGGGATGAAAGTACAGTACAGGGAATATAGTCCATAATATCGCAGTGACTTTGCATGGTGACAAATCTAACTACACTTACTGTGATGAGCATTTCATAATGTATATATAAATGTTGAAATGCTGTGTCAGACACCTGAAACTAATATAACATGTCAACTATACTTCAATTAAAAATTTAAAAACCGTAATTTACACATATAATATTATTAAAATAATGGGGAGAAAAACCAGGATGTAGGGGAAAAAAGTCTTCAAAGAAAAACATCAATATGCTAGGTAGCTGTGTTAGTTTGATATCCCTTTAAATAGTTATAATTTTTTTCTTTTTTTAACTTTGTATCTTCTAGGTTTTAAGAAATAAGTATATATAACTTTAAAATTATGCTAAAAGAATTAAGCTTGTAGGAAAATGCCTGCTAATCAACTCATCAAGAACTGACTGAGAGTCTGTTATGCTTGTTACCCAAGTGGCTCTGAGGGGTAAGAGAGACAGCCAGCCAGCATCCTGGCCATCTGGAAAGAAGAGGCCCATACACTGCAGTCAGAGCCCATAAGACTCATGGTTGACCCCGAATAACAGTTTACTGAACTCATTGTTCTCTGCAATGAGATAGTGTATGAATACAATATAGGCAATGGGAAAATACTATATAGGCAAAGTGGCTCTTCCCTAAGTAAGAGTAAGCATTCTAGTTAATTTTCTATTTGGAAGAATTAACTTGTGCCAGATGTGTGCATACATCTTTAAACTTTTAAGCTATTTTCATATATGCTATGAAAATACTGTAAATTTCATTTTAGGCTAATGACTTAGGAATAATGACTCTTGAGGAGGAAATAGGAAAGTAATTTCTCAAGACCTGAAATAATCTATTCTTAATTACATAGTAATGTCAAGTATAGACATGGTAGCATTCATAATACTGTCATGGTACACAGTTTTACAAAATAATAGCTACCTCTTAGTGTCTGTTTTTAGAAAATCAATTTGACAACTAACTTGGTTTGTCATTTCTTTCCTCAAAACTTTTTTTTTTTTAATTGCCCCGTGAATGAATAAATTCTCCAGTTCTCTCTGCATGAAGCCTGGAATGTTGACTTTAGTCACCTTCTCGTCTTAGTTCTGTATGTTCCCAGTTCTCCCTCACCATCTGCCAGGACAATGGTTTTTGATGCCACAAGTTAGAAGGGAATGATTCAGGGAATTTCATTATCTTTCCTTTTCCTGTTTTATTTTTCTTGGGAAAGGACTGGAAAGTGGTTTATATATGTACCCTTTGACCCCCGTCCCTCTGTCTGTGTGGGTATCTCTGTAAACCAGTTTCGCAAAGCAGTCAAATCCTCTGGGGGCAGTGGCGGAATCAGGGTGATTCTACCCTAAGCCAAGGGTATGTGTTTCAGTTATTTAGCCTTTGGAATTTTAGAGTAATTCACAGTCCTTGTTAAAAACGACCACAATTTTAACTCTGTTGTTTCTTTCTCTCTTGCACATCCTGAATTCCTGTCCCTCCACAGGTGTCCCTACTTAGGGACTGTTTTCTCTGAAACTCAGCTCCATATCCCCTTTCTTCTTACCATCTCTATCGTGGTTTTCCCTGAAATCAATATTGGTCCAGTATATTTCCTTCTGAAACATGCTAAACAGTGATTTTATTTGGATATTTGGATTGCTGGTGGTTTTGTTTTCTTCTTGATGCTTTTCTGTATATTCTGAGCTTTTACAGCAAAGATGAATTATTTAGTTAACAGAAAAAATAAATACTATAAGACTAAAAACAAAAGATTGTTTTTTCTTTCTTAACACACATACTACTCTGAGTATGTACTAAAAATGTCAAGTACAGAAATGTGCCATTATGTTGCTGAGTATGTGTATTTTAAAAGAAGATAGTGTGAATCATTATTTATTTTATGCTATCTGCCAGGCTCCCCTGTGAGTGCTTTACATGTATTTTCTTCTTTAAATGTCACTTTGCCCCTGGGAGGGGAATGTTCTCATAATTTTCATCTTAACGATGAAGAAACTGAAACTCATAGAGGTTAAGGATCTTATCATAAGTCACAAGGCTCAGGACAATGACAGGTGAGAGATGAACTGCAGGAGGCGGGCACTAGTATTTATGCTTCAACCAATTCACCTACATTGTTGCCCTAGTGAGAGTTTGCATTTTCAAAAAATTCTGATTATTTTATTTAACCTTACATATCCTGAATATTATAACTTAAACATGTAATCAAATAAAAGTTACTAATGAGGTATTTTACATGTTTCCATAGTAAGTCATCATAGCTTGGTTTATTTTATGCTTGCAGACCATTTCAAGCACTGAGTAACTACATGTGGTTAGTGGCTACTTCACTAGCTAGTATGGTTCTAGTCACAGATAATTTTCAACTCACAGTTTTGTATTTTTTTCTTGTACTGTTTCCTGTTATTTATTCTTTTTTAATTAAATAAAATTTCCGCTTCATTGGGATATTGACATATAACATATGTAAGTTTAAGAAATACATGATTTGATACAGGTACATACTGCAAAATGATTGCCACAATAAGGTTAGTTAACACCTCCATCTCCTCACATAATTATCTTTTTTGTGGTGATAACATTTAATTTCTACTGTCTTTACAGCTTTCAACTCCCACATGTAAGTGATGCTATACAAGAGCTTGCATTTTTATAGTACTTTACAGTTTACAAAAGGTGGCATTTATATATTTGATAGAGATTTTTATACAAGCCACAGGGCAGGTACTCTTATCTCTGTTTTAATGATACAGAACCTGGAGTTTAGGGAGGTTAAGTATCTTGCCCAAGACTAGATATTTAGCAAATAACCCAGCCAGGACCAGAAATCATGTCTACTGGCTTTAAATCCAAATGTGTGCTTTCTACTACTTTATACCATAAAGATGGTACACATTCTCTGTGTTGTAGATAATATTCTTAAGAGAGACTACGTGAGTGCATATATGGAAGGGGTGAAGAAGATGTTGAATTCAGAGGTAATGATTATCATATACTATGATGACTACAGAGGTAACCCATTTATTAAAAAGAAAACAGTACTCAAGATAATGATCTCGATGTAATTAGGTTTTTTGAATTGTGCATATTGTCTAGCATATTCCCCAAACAGCTGAAGTTAAATACTGTAAGTCTATTCAAAATCAAATCATAGAATAGTGAATTTCAAATATTTCAAAGATAGTAACAATGTGTTCTCTGGTTCTTAAAAATAATTTTTCAAATGTTTTCTGTCCTTTTCACTTCATCTAAATATGATTACTCTGAGGGAAAAAGTTCATATAACTATAATAATAGTTTTAAAAATTCTTACAGCATGAGTTTGAACTTTTATCACTAAAGCTCATACTCTGTGCTTTGTCCTTTATTGTTTTATGTGTAATGACCACAGCTGACCACAGAGAGCTTGGGGTGAAGATTTTAGTCCCTTGCCCCTCAAGATCTCTCAGATTTTGTGTGCATGTAAGAAAAAATAAATATGTGAGTAATATCAATGTGCCAACATGTCAAAGCAGTAAATTTCCTCATTAACAACAATCTAAAAAACACTTTTGTATTGTATCAGTGCCATATATACTAAGATATTACAAATATTTATAGAAAATGGAAAAAAAATTCCCAAGTAAATAGAAGTATTCCTTAATCATCAACTACAATTTAATCATCATTTTTATGGTTCTTCTCCTAATTTTTTGGGTTTTTCTTAGTCTGCAGCATAGATGTCATGATTTTGTGAAGAGCGGAGGGCAGCAATCACAATACTTTTCTTACTTTTCTTCAATGAAAAGCAAATATATAACTCTAAAAGGTAAAAATATTGATGAAAGTGAAAGTCACTTTCATTAAAATTAGTTGTGCATATTATTAACAAGATAAAGGATACTGTTTTGCATTTATATTGATGATGCAGATCACGATTAGTGTGATAATTTTAAGATGTTAAATTTATATTAAGATACAACTGGTGACTCAGAATTTTTTCTTCAATTCCATTTTTATAGTCTCATTGATGTGCAAAGAATAGAACATTTTTATTCCTTAAAAATTTTAAGCCTAGAGTCTCAAGGTAAAATTGAAATAAAATAAAATATTTTTAAAATCAGGGGAGAGAAATTTCTACTGTCCTAATGCCAACCGGAAAAGAAAACTAACTTGCCTTCAAGCAAGAGAATATTTACATTCCGTAGATGTAATTTAATTACATTTCATTTCACCCCATAATGGTGCACTTCACCCAATAATGCCAAAGAGCTTTCCTTACCCTTGGAACATCTAACTTTGTTTTAAAATTTCAGAACTTAAATGGATCACTTACACAAGAAAGGAGGAAACAGAGACATAGTCATATGTCCAATTTGGCTGAGCTCCCTATAACCTGTGACAAGTAATTTGTGCCTTTTCTTCCTGACCCTGGTGAGCTCCCACTTGCCCTGGTGGAAAGTAAAGCACAAGTTCCTATGTGACTTCATATCGTAACATAAAGTTTTCTTCTTTGTGACCATACATTTTGGTTCCATATTGATCTAATTCCCTATGAACAGAACAAACTTGAGAGGTAGAGGAGCGTGTGGGTGAGGCAGCATGGAGGACTTGTAGACCGGATCAGGTGAGAGGCAGGACCAGATGAGGGGTGGACCTGCACGGCTGAGGACCAACTCCTACACCTGAGATTTGTATGAGCAACAGTGTCTTTAGCCTTACCTTCCTCCCTTGAAAGCTGGGTGTGATGGCCACAGTGCCCACCTCAAAGGAGGACTGCTATGAGGAGAAGAGAAATGAATAATTGTAAAACCCTTAGGAATTTCTGTGGCTCAATAAATTCCAGGCCTGATGATTCTCTGAATGTGCCAGATCATACTGAATCCAGTATCATGTGAGTTTTCAACATTCAATTACAAGCTCCTGTGGCAAACTACTGGTCTTTGAGTCAGTTCTTAGATTAATTTCTATCACTCATATCAGTCTTTCATTCTGGGTGTTCATTTCTGTCAAGCAAGACAGCGTGTAACTGCTACCATGTGTATGAATATACAAAAGTAAGAACAAAACGTTTTAAACAGTGATGATATCCTAGGAGAAAACATGACCAAGTTCAAGTTCCATATCTTTGAGTAATCTTCCCAACAGCTGTATTGCTAGCTGAAGCCTTCCTCAGCACCAGGGCCATTGTACTGGGAGTAGGTATCAGATCACTTAGTCTTCGTTGCCAATCCCAAGTCTTCAATTGCTTTTGATAATGTAAATCTTGTCTAATTATATTATAAATTTCTGAATATTGACTTCTGTTCTTAATTCTCTTAAACTTCATAGATACCTAGAAGTCTGAAACATGCATGTCACATGAACAGCATAAAGCTCAGGGCATCTCAGTACACACTATCTAACCTACAATAAATTATTGGTATGTGAAAAGGAACTGAAAATCAGCTTTCTGCCCTTCATAGATTGGCCAGAGGCTGACCCATCTTGTATTCATATTGGAAAAATAAGCCCCTGGTGTATGAAATCAAAGGAAATCCTGTCAGTTTTCCCCGAATCTATCTGCCAAAGCGTTAAATGGGTCCAATATATATAAAGGGTGTTCTGGCACTTCCCGTGTGCGGCATCACCCACCCGAGTCTGTTTCACTCTACTGACACCCCGTTACAGAAGGACATGCCTTGAGCCTTCTCATCACCCTCATCTTGTTCCCACTACCATGGGGCCCCCAGCTCCTTACCTTTATGGAGATAATTATGAGAAATTTCTGAGGTTTCTGCCCATTAAAACTGACTGTTGAGACAAATAAGATTATAACAGCTGAGTAGCAAATTTTCCTCTGTATCTTCCTCTGCTGGGAGTACCATAACCAAACGACACAGTCTAGGTGGCTCAGAAATACAGACGTCTCACAGCTCTTGAAGGCTCGGAAGTCCACGATTAAAGGACCAGAGGACTGGAGACCTATCTTCTTTTTTTTATGAGGCCACCAATCCTATGGGATTAGGACTCATCTTTATGATCTCATTTAACCTTAATTTTCTCCAAGTAAAACTGCATTGGGGGTTAGAGCCTCAATATCGTGAATTAGAGGTCACATAATTTAACCCATAGCACTCTGAAAACTCAAGTAGAGAGTCTCTTTTGAACTATTTGGCCATGTGTGGGGTAAATGGAAGTCTTCAATCAAAACTTCCTGCCTGGCCTTAGTCCCTTTACACACCAATGGATGTTTACCACAGCAGAGCGCCCCTGGGGTGTAGAGAACACAGCCATTCTCTCCGCCCCTCTGTGCCTGGTACCTAATTGGTCTGCTGCCCCATCAGTTACCAGGGACCCGCCCACGGAGTTCCTCCTGGAAGGGGCCTGCGGGGGATGGGAGCGCTCCCTGGCCGGAGGGGCGGGGCGTTGTGGAGCCTGGCTGGTGAACCTCAGCAAGCTGTGAGAAATAAAACTCCTTAACCCAACCTGTCCTTCCCCTTGTCTTACTTCAGTTTTACCAGATTCATAGGGAACTTGTCCTGGGAGGGGAACCCCCTTCCCCGGGGACCTACACCGTGATTTTGCGAATTGCTGAGGGCAGCAATCACAATACTTTTCTTACAAGGTTGTGAAGAAAACACGGAGGAAGCAGAGGTGTGCGAGAATGCCCAGTGGGGATGTAAACACTGCACACCACCCGACGATCTGCTGTCCTACTCCTAAGTCACTGAAGATGTACTTCTTTGAGTACATGGGTAAATTCATCCAAGTCATTGGAGAAGACAATGGCGTCAATCTGAGGACAGAATTTACCAAAGCCAGACAAACTGATGAAAACATATCTTCTACTCTCCTCACCCCAATTCTTTTAACACTGGAACTTTACAATCCCTTTTGTTACCCACTTCTGCTATTTCCTGTTTCACTGTCAAGAAATCATTCGCTTCCTGTGGTGCTGGCTGGTCTGTTTTGTCTTGCAGAACGAGAGCAAACAGGAACACCTTCTCTCAAGGAGCTATTCATGAAGTTAAAGATTGTTGAAGTTCTGGACAAGATCTTCAGTTTTCCTAACTTTTCCTGCCTTTTGTTCTGTTACTCATCTTTGTGATTATCCCTCAAGCCCTCTCCAAATTATCCACCCTCCTCTTGAATTATGGAACCCATACACCCATTGAGGTCTCATCAGTATTGAGCAAAACAGCAGGATTACCTTGCTATTTTGGGAAATAGCTGGCAAAATTTCAAAATGGAGAGGCACAATATTTCCTCACTTCACCCCAGCTATTATTTCTTATTCCAATAGAGTTGATCATTCACAATTGTAACTAACCACAAGTTTTCAATTATTTTTGACATGTAAACCATCTCTAACTAGAGTTTAAATTCCAGAGTGTTGATTCTTTGACCTTAATTCCCTAAACTTCCGTAACTACCCTGGCCCCCACAGAATCACTTGGCCATGCATATGCAAAATTCTCTGGAAGATGAATGGCACCACCATCAACAAGGCCAATTTCTTCAAAAGACAGATGCCCAATTTTTTTTCCCTTCATAGACTGATTCTAGCCTTTGAATATTTATCAGATTATTTATTTCTGGTGTTTTTTTGCTCAAGATACCTAAAAGAGAAACCACCTTTCAGAGTCAAGAGAAAGAACCTGGAAAAAATTCTAAGAAACTAGCCTAGGGGAAACTGAGACAAGATACTGGTGACCTTTGAAATTGCTAATTCATTTTGAGATACTTTCGTCCTTGGGGCCTTTTGCTACAGGATCTTTGTCAAAACATTGAAATAAGTACTTGTTGATTTCATTACTTTACAATTATCTGTCGAGACAGTTGGTCTTGGGGGAAAATCCTCAAATGGTGTGCCTCAGTGGGGCTGTAAGCTCCCAGTCTAAGGGTGGACGGTCTGTTTCACATCCAAATGTGACGAGAGCCATTTCATCCACTATTATAGACATATCCAAATTAGGAGACATCAGCATGACTGAACAGAAAAGTTTAATACAACATGAAACATTTAGAGTTCATTTAAAATTATGATTGCCTATTTTCTCCCTAGGAACAATATTTAAAATTTAAAATGGATGAATGACCATATGATGAGGTAGATATAGGAATAGGCCTAATATCACTCTAATTCATCTTCACATAATTGCTTAGTAGACACTTCCCAACTGACATTTTATTCAGATTAAACTGAATACCTGAACTATATTATCTATGTCTCCCAGCTAAATGATGAGAAGCTTGTAGCCTCTGACCTATATATTTTCTTTTCTTTTTTTTTTAAGAATCAGAAAAATGCTCTAACAGGTTGAATAAGGTTAAATTCTTTGAGCGAACACAAGGCAAATCCATCATATTTTTAAAAAACCACACTTAGAACCAAACCTTTGAAAGTTCTTAACCATAGTTACCCAAGCCTGTCTTGATGAGTTTGATGGGCTTCTGTAAGTTTGAAATGAAATCCTGCCGCTTCCTGGATATCTTTGTGGATATCCCTTCAAGTCCCTCACTGTCTAACTCCTGCTCTGCGACCCTGAATGACTCCTTACTTTTTTGGAACACGCTCCCGGCTTCTCCAACTCTGGAGTGCCTTCCTGTAGCTGGGCATCTAGGGCTCAGCCGTTGGCCACTCTCACCTTGAGCCTGACCATTTTCCCGAGTTCTTTACCTCCTCCAGTCTCACCTCAGGACTGTTAGCTCACCAAAGGTTCCTGCTTTCTGCTGCTTTCAGCTGGTGTCCACACATCCTAATAAGTTCAGCTTCTGATATATATTTTTATATATCTATATATATATTTAGGTATTCTGTTACAAGCAGATGAATTAGAAATAAACATATATTTAAAAATTTTCAGCCACTATGTCATGCAACCATTATGAATTTCTAGGAATACTAATAAAAACAACCATGTGAAACTCTTCTAAGTGATGATTCCCAAAGCCAGCAGAAAATGATTTATTGTGAATTTCCATATAAGGGGTAATGTTTGAGAAACACTGTCCTATTTTTAAGTGACTTCTCCTTCAGGTGAGAAAGTATTTTGCATGAAATATGATATATTCTATTAAGATAGTCCTTTGTGTTTGTCTTTATTTTTCGTAGCTGGGATCAATCTAGGAATTTCAAGTACTGTATCTCCCAAAACTTGCTTTCACACTAAGTTGGAGAAACAGACTGGAATGTGAATTCATGGGATGTTGGGTGTTACGGCAAAAAGGAAATGTAGGGACTTTGAAGGAAAGAGAACTCCACTACCAACATCTTCTCTCCTGCTGAGGGTTAGGTGACCCTTTCAATATGTTCAAGGGCCATGTGAGCTTAGATGCATGGTAGAACCTAGGTTCTTGTCTCACCTCACTTCACATGCTCTCATTTCCACACAGTCATATGGAATATCCCCCATCTTCTCCAGCCAGACAACTGCTCAAATCCAGACCTCCTTTAGGCACCCACCCCAAACATTTTGCTTGGAGTTTGGTAACAAACCCATATTCTTCATGTTCAAGTCCTAACTTCTGACCTCCCTCCACAAACTTAACTGCTGTGAATGACACTGGAACTGCTCTCTGCACAATTATATTCATTCTCCCTTTTCTTGGAATAGTAAGTCCCTCAGACACTTAGCTGGTCACATGGCTACTTTCCTTGCAGCTATGTGTGGCTATGCAAGAAAGAGAAATGCGCACTTCTGTCCTCATACTCCCATAAGTTATTGATGAATAGCAACCCTTTCCCCATCTATTCTTTATAGAAAAGCCAGGATGAGCCTTCTCAAACCTTCAGTTAGGTCACTCCTTTGCTTAATCTCCCGAAGGCTTCCCAGGTCACTCAGTATTGAGTTCACAGCCCTTGCAATGATCCAATTGGCCTTGCGTGATCTGCTCCTCCGCCAATCTCTGACTTGATCGTCTCTGCTCACCATTGTCCTGCTCTCTCTTCCGGGGTCCTTGGCCCTTCCCTGCCTCTCCTCGACTCACAACATGCACTTCGGCCTCAGGGCCTGGGCGGAGGATGGCTCCTGCCTGGGCTTCCTCTGGTCTTTCTTCCAACGTGACCCTACTAAGAAGGACTTGCTTGAATAATCTATAAAAAAGAACACCACGCTTTCCTTCATCCCCCATTCCTTTCTTATAGGACTCTCTGTTGCCCTAATACACTTAATAAGACTGGTTTCTTTGGACACTGTATATTTATGTGTATATTTCTGTACTTTCAATCTGCCCCTACTATTAATAACTTTATATATGTATATATACCACATATACAAAAATATATATACTTTCATATAACCTAAATTATATATGAAGGCACAGCCTTTTCTGTTTTATTTGCTGTCACAGCCTCAGTGCCTAAAAAGATGTCTGGCACAAAGTATGTAGTCAATAAAAATCCCAGCTTTAGGATCTTTCAGAAAGAGGAAGGAGGCTCTCTTTGAAGACAGAGTGTAAGGTTGTTGAAGTTATGAAATTCCAAGTACAAAATAATCTTATCTTTGGGGACTAATTTTATGTTTTCTAACATGCAGCATTACCAAAAACCTAATTCATAGGCCCTGGTAATTTATAATTCTTTTCATTCTTATTAAAAAAAACCCACTCTAATCAGAGAAATTTACACATGTTCTTATCATCTTTTTATGTGAATGTTTAGCTAACCTAAGCCCAAACATGAATCTTTCTGCATACAAAGGACATGCTCAAAGCTTAGCCAGTAATCAGTTCCACTACTATTTTATTATTCACCATTCTCCCAGTCTTCGATTTGTGACACTTCACTATAGGATCCTCCCCTGAAAAAAATTAGCTGAGAAAAATCTCATTTCTGTCTTTCTTACCAAAACGAATTAGTAACATTCAAACAGATTACATTTCTACTGTAATAATTAAAAACTCTCAAAGAGAGAACTGGAGAGGTTTACATTACTTTAATACAAATCTGCAGTACCTTTTAATTATTATCTTCAACCTCTCATATTTGAGCTAAATCTTAAATTGTGACTTAGTTAGTGGTGAATTTTCATAATACTGGGACCAAAGTGTATTCGTTCATTCTAACATCAAAAACTAGAGAAGAGGTAAGAATGCAGTGAAATGTTAACTATCCTAAGAACACAAAGTGACTTAAAGGACATTATAGTGTTGGTGCTATTGGAAGTTGTGCTGTTTTTTGAGTGTCGTCCTTTTCTCATTGGGAAACACAGACACCTCAAAAGTACCAATATGAACAGTCTGTTACCTGAATTTGAGTTACACAGGATTATGTATAAGACAAAGCAAAGAAAAACTACAAGTTTTGACTTTCTCTAGTACAATCAATAAAGTTTTATATTATTTCAATAAGAGAATCTTAAGAAAATGATAAACACTTTCAAGATACTGAGAAAAACAAAGTCCAGTTGTTTATAAGAAAAATAAAAGAAGGAACTAAGGGGAGAATTAAGGTAACTGTAGAATTTTAGACTGAATGTAGAAAAGAAGAATACAGTTAGACTTGAGGATAAAAGCCTGTTAAAAGCATACATTCTTTCCAAAATGTTAGTGGCAAAATAATAATAATAATGACATAATATTTAAAAAACTTCGAAAAGTGTTTTTATTAAAACTTAACTCTCAGTTATTCAAATTCATCCACTGACTTTTCAGTTATTAAACAAATATATAGTGAGTGTCTACACTAGGCACTGGGAAAGTACTGACAAGTCATATAAGGATTGTGGCCCGTGGGGTGGGCTGCAGCAAAAAGACTCTCTTGTGGTCTATTAGAGTGGCTCAAGGACTCTCCATGTGTTCATCCATGGCTTTAATTCTCCATGGGAATTCTTAAAATTGCTAAGTCTGTCAAAAATTTCTTTACATGCATTATCTCCCAGTGTTTCTGGAGTGCTTACTAAGCTTCAGGACATAGCAGGTGCAAAGAGCAGTCAGGCCCAGCAGGAGCTCAGGGGCTGGAGGCAGTGTTAGCGGGGCTGTGAGGGGGGCGGGAAGCCCCCTGACACACCAAAGCTGTGACCTGGAGTTAGGCACTTCACAATGTCTGTGGACATTTTTGCCACCTCTCCCTCCCTTTGACATAAAACTGAAGTATTAAGGCACCTGTGGGGTCTTAAAATTAAAATCACCATTCTGTGAACTCTTATCATGCCTGGGATGGAGCAAGCCCTTTATACACCGGGTCTCATTGAATTCTTCCAGCTGTCTGTCCATAAAGCGGGTCTGATTACCCTCATTGGCAGAATGGGAAGGCAGAGGTTAAGGTATGTTAAGAAACAGGGAGACACAGTTGGTAGAGTATAATGAAGGTCTTGAACCCAGAGCTGCTGGGTGCAAAGCTTGTGCCCATAACTACTACACAACACTACTCATTACATGGAAGTGCTTTTTACACCACAGTTACATTAACACACACTATTGTTAGTCTTAAAGGAAGATGGGCATGTGTACAAATAAGTGTGCACAATGTACTTAGTGGACTTGAATAATCTTATCATTAAATCACTTAAAATATTAGATACTGTATTGATGATGCAGTTCGAATAAAGTAAAAATACAGTCATTAAATCCAGTACGGGAAAATACTTGAGGGGGGGCGGGCGGTGAAAGCCACAACAATGTTTCTAAATTAATGGGAGGGGGATACATTACATTTTCCAAAAAAATATAATTAGGATGAAAATATAGTATTAGTAAAATAATAAGGTTCCAGGCAATGTGGCACATATTTGGCAATCAATATGAATCTGTTGAATGAATGGATAACATTTGACCTTAAGTGATAGTTTTTCTCTTGAGAAACCATGGTAATATCTTAATTCTTTTCCTAAGTATGTATGTTCACAATTAGAAAGGAGAGGAATGACTACATCCTATAGAAAGTGCTGAAGATCTGGGAGGTGGATACATTACATTTTTCTCTGTTTGAACTTTATCCCATCTAACAGAGGGTGGGAGGGTGAAAGCTCAAGTTAATGGAACTCACTGCTCATCTTTTTGGATACTCCAGAATGTTGGGTGAATTAATTTAGTGCATTATTTCCCTAGCTGCAAGGAAAGATAAATCAAGAGGGATTCATGGATCACTTAGCTTTCATTCAGCAATAAAGCATTGCTTAGTGATCCTTTTATACTGCCATTAGGAAGGCTGTGATGAATGTGATGGGGTCCCTGTCCTCAAGGAACTCACAGTGTGAAGGAGAAATGACCAAGGAAGCCACTAAGTTACAATACAGAGTACTAAGTGCTGGGTGAGTATGAAGGAAGGGCTCTGGGGGAAGAAAATGTGAATGTAAGTGCGCCTGGGGAGAAGAAGAGCAGGGCCTCGGGAAAGGCACCGATGAACAGGTGAGTGAACCTGGGTCATGAAGAGGAACACAACTTGGGCAGGAAAGGGCATTCCGTGTACTCCTGGCAGAATGAACAGCATGTGTTAGCAGAGGGTTTGGATAATTCCCAGGAAAAAGCAAGACATTGGAGTGGTGGAACTTGGTAGTGACTTATATGAGCTTGCCTAAAAACCCTGTCATTTTAGGGTGATTTATAGAACAGGTGCCTATGGGCACCATGGAGTCCAGTTTTTAAGGTAGAGAGGAGCAACATTGTGTGGTCCATTTTTTAAAGACATAGATGATTCTGGAATCAGTGCTGAGGAAGGACTGGCATGAGGTAAACCTGGTGGCAGGAAGATAGCTGACATTATTAAAGGGGATATTAGAGTCATTCAACTGAGTTGATGTGGCAACAGCAGGAACTAGACAATGGGCAGGGGTGAGTCAAAGACAATAACATTTTGAGAGATAGCAAGACCCAATATTGGGCAGTAGGGGAACGGGAAGATTTTATGATTTAAAAGAAAACCTATTTGGGGATAAGCAATGCAGAATACAGAGGATCACTGGTTATAACCCTTTTTCTTTTGAAAAAGCTAATGGAATACCACTTAAAGAGAACTGAGACAATACTATGATCTATAAGAGCTTGATTTGTAGGAGATTCTCATTCATTCCTTACAACAATGCCTGGCAGAAAATATTACTGTTTTCATTTTCACAGATGAAGAAATTGAAGCTCAGAGACATTAAATATCTTTCCTCAAATTATACAGTCCCTCAGGTCCTGGCTGGGGTTCCACGACTGGTACAGCTGAAATGCAGGTGAGGAGTAAGCCCGGGTCCCTGAGCATGGAGTGGATGGACCAGGACATTTCTTAGAGCTCCAATGTCTGTGAAATCTGAGCTGGCACGCAGGCGGAAAAGAACAGGAAATCCCCGTGAATGGTGAACGGGGCGGGGGCAAATCAAGACCACACCCAAAGCTGTGAATTAAAGTACGAACAGCCAGTTGAAGGAAACTGAGTATGACCCAAATTAGAAGTAGAGCCCCAAACGGAGGCCATCTCTACGTTCGTCTCCCACAAAAGGGTGTGCCGCGTCTGAGGGCAGACATGTGTTGTGTTTAATAGGAAGAAGGAGAAGAGCTCCTTTTCATGCCTGTTTCTGCACGGGTCCCTTCTTGGCTCCATCTGCAAAGCCATCCTTTCCCCGACTCTTTCCCTCTGGCCTCCACTCTCAAGTCTCCTGTGCCCAGTCTCAGAACATGCACACTCTCTCTAAGAGGCCTTCCTTTCTTACTCACATTTGATTCACGCACTACTCCATCTTCTTGAGGCAATGATACTCAAGCAGGGTTTCTCCATCTCTGTACTGTGGGCTTTTTGGTCTGGATAATTCCTTGCTGTGTGGGGGCTGTCCTGTGCAGTGAGGGAGGTTCGATTCATCCCCGGCCACTGCCCACTGGATGCCAGGAGCATTTCCCCCTCAGATGCACGACCATATGATTTCAGACTTTGCCCAATGTCCCCTGGGGGCAAATCACCCTGGCTGAGAAGCCCTGGTTTCGAGGATGAGGGTTTTGCATTGAGATAAGGAAGGTTCTTGTTATCATGATTTAGTAAGTAGAGGGCAATTATTCATGATGTAATTTTTCTGCCATACACTTTTGTTTTGTTATATGTAAAGTGAGGATCACATTACCTATTTCACAGGGCTGCTCTGACAATTACATTAGATAATCTGAGGTAACAACACATGTTTGGGGACCCACAGAGGGAACGGACCACAGCAGTGCCTTGGACATGTGAATGGTGGAGCAGATTAAAGGTGAAACTCAACTGTGGTGACAGCTTTGCAGTGCAAATACAAATACCCAGTTTAGTTCAAATGGTCCTTATTACTTGGAAAAATGTCTCAGGATAGGTTTCAGCACCACAGTGTTGATGTTTTGTTCACAACTTTGAGACAGGCTCTCAATTTTTTTTATCTTTCATTCTAAATAAGAAGTAAATGTATTGCAACCAGAAGTTAAGAATATATTTAAGGTCAAAGGTAACTAGTGGAAGAAGAATATAAATCTGAGATTTTGGCCACTCATTAATTGTTTCTTTGCTCCCACTGTTTTAATACTTTGTGTAGGTTATAATGGAATATTGGAAATAAGCTGATAATATCAGAGAGGGTGGTTTTATTGCTGCCTCATCTTTACTTATAGATCTATTTCTGTTGTTTTTTCCATACTGAAAATAGTCTTTTCAATCTTTTTTTATTTTTATTTTTTATTAAGGTATCATTGATATACAATCTTATGCTCAGGTTTCACATGAGCAACATTGTGGTTACTAGAGTCTCCCCATTATCAAGCCCCCACCAGATACCCCATTAAAGTCACTGTCCATCAGTGTAGTGAGATGCTAGAGTCACTACTTGTCTTCTCTGTGCTATACTGCCTTCCCCCTGCTCCCCCATATTATGTGTGCTAATCATAATGTTTTTTCAATCTTTTAAGGCCAGAATTCATGCAGAAGGATTCCTAACTCTCTCTATCTTGTAGAATGTTGTTTGCAAAATACGTGATTCCCTTTTTTTATCATTTTTAAATAGATCAAGTTGTAGGTCATACGTTTATGAGGATTAATCACAAAAATTTCATATTACAATGGATTTGATAGAAGATTTAGATGGGGGTAGATTTCAAGAACAGGGCAATGATGAAAAGTTTGTGCCATTAATATAAGAAGTTGTTATTTAGGAAAATAAGTATCAGTTTACTTCTCTTTGTTCAATGGCTCAAAAAAAATATGAAGACTTGTTCATTTTTTCAAAAGCTGAAAGAGTAACAAAATTAAAAATACATATATCTGGTAGTAGCCAATATAATAAATAAAAACGGTGGTGGGCAAGCACACAATTTTAGGCCAAATGAAATAAACTACGGAATTTGAAACAATAAAACTACCTCCACTTTATGAGAGCCTAGACAACAATTTTGAAACTACAGCTTCAACTCGATTCCATTGAACATTGTTTAAAATGTAATGCTGACAGTGGTAGAGAACAGAAGACAAAAATCAAGACCACTGGGCCCACTGGGATTAAAAGGCCGATGGGATTCAATACAGAAAGTCCTGACCTCAGCAGGTTTCTTTTAGCCCTCAGCCGAAACACAACTACAGATGCAAATACAAAGGGGCTGAGGATAAGCACCTATGTGGCCGGACAGGCATATTTCATTCCCATTCTGTCATCCTTGAATGGGAGTCCGATGGTCCTATGGTACCATAAAATCCTTTTACTTCCCAATTCCCATTGGGTGTGTAATTTCTCTTTTTACAGAATGAATATTTTAACATTAGGCAAAGCTTTGCTGTTCTTGAGGAATTTTTTCCTGGATAACAAAACTGCCTGACTAAGTTTTGCTTTGGCTGCCAGGCAGCTTAGAGTCAAGTTGGAGGATTAACAGTAGCAACTCTTGATCTGCAGGGTCCGCTTAACTGTGACGGATGTTTCTTTCTTTCTTGATTCTCCACTTAGGTCTGCCCAGATCTAGTTTTCTATTTCATTTGTAATTATTAATTTTAACACACCTAAAATATTTTTTGTAAGAAAACCAGAGTACAGATACGTAAATAAAAACAAGTAAATAGCAAAGGATGAAAATACATAAGGAAACAATAAGGTGAAGAAAAATATGTCTGAACATTAAATATAGGGAAGTTCTTGATTTTGGAACCCTTGTGATTAAAGTCATCACTGATCACATTAATATTCTGATAAAGAAAAACAGTTTGTTTTTAAAATCTCCCCCTTATGGGAATATGACTTAGGAATCCTAAATATATGAAATTACTTATTCCTGGAGTCATTATACTAAGTCACAGTACCAATATTCCCTGCATATTATATTAAGTATATCATATACACTAAGAAGGCAATTTAACTTCAAAGTAAAAATTTTCAACTCCTGAAAAAAATAATTTTATGCACGAAGGGCTTATATTATTGTTAAGACCATCACATACATTTACTCTTTTCTAAAATGCAAAAGGAAAGCAATGTGAAGCATGTCATCTTTAACTGAATTTGATCTTTGCCAAGAAAAATATGAGATTTAATAGGTAAGTAGATGGAGGTATGGAATTCAGTGGTTCAAGATATCCTAGAGTTTACTTGGGTGACATAACACCTGGTTAGACATTAGAAGCTATTCAGTTATTCACAAGAGCAGCTGTTCATCCATACTAGCATATACAGTCACTTAATGTTTACTCATATGGCTAGCAAAGTTTTTAAAGATAAGGAACCTCAATCAGGAGTCTTTAGGCCAGAACGTGTCCTTCCCATGGCAGGAAAAAAATGAAAGATGAAAATACCGATGAGAAAGAGGGAAGCACACAACCATGTCATAATATAATCAGGATGAACTGATGGCCAAAATATTAGCTTTGCTGATCATTTGACTTTGTAGAAATCTTTTCAGAACAATGCCCATCTCTCTGCTGCAACAGAGCATACCAGATACAGCCTCTGATTTGATGAATTACCATTTTTCTTGCTCATTATTTTATGTATCTAGTTCATTGGCTAAGTCAGTTTCTGGTTTTGGTATAATTTAATCTGCCTTTGTCTAAAATTAAAATACATTTGAATTATTCATTCACTCATTCCACAAATATTTACTGAAGTCTCATATGGTCCAACCATGCAGGATCCTGGGAGAATTTATCTTTGTTCCTAAGTATTCACTCTAAAAAGCCAATAGAAGGTGCTAGAGGAATGACAGGAAAAAGATAAAGTTTGATGCAACAGTAAACATCTATGATAAGCACATATATTTTTGGAGCCATTTGATATATTCACATAAAACAATACATATCTTCACAATCAACTCAATATTACCAAGCATCCATATTGTTTCTGCCCTATAATAAATATAAGATACACTCATCTCTTATATTAGAGTTTTAAAATTAATCATAACTGACTGTATGTCAGTCTTAGGGAACCTCTCTCATTAAAGAGACTTAATGGCAAATAAATCAGGTAAAAAATGAAAAGTGAAGAACATTAAATGAGAGGCTCATTTCAGACACTATTAGTTTCCCTCACAGCCACTTCATATGGTGGCAATATGGTGGATTTTATAGAGATTTTCATCTTCTTCTGTAGACACTCAGGGGTATGAGGAATTTAGAAAAACAGCCTTATGTTATTTAAAAAGCTTTGCCTGTAGTAATGTAGAACTCTAAAACATAAGGGGCACCCTCTGCCTGAATCCTTTCAAAGAAATTCCTGAAATGGCATGAAAAAAAACCTCCAGCCTTACTCACCACAGAGGACTGGACATCCTGACCCCACTAGGAAATGCACAGGCTTCTCATTAATAAGCCCTGCCTGCACCATGTCTCCAGGGATGGTCTCTGTGTATGGTCTTGTTCCCCTCTCTGTATACTGTGCTCTTCATTTTTCCCTAAAATAAATATTTAGGAGAAAGCTTAAAATATCAACTGTCTTCTTCAAGGTAGAACAGTTCTGCACAGGCTTATAATTTGGGTAAATCTGAACACATGCCCTGAACACAGTTTAGTTTCACTGATGAACATAACTTAGTGCAAAGAGGTAACCACGCCTCAGGCATTAATTCAATACTTAGGTAACTGAGTTTGTAATATCGTTATGGGTCTCTATTACCTAAATGTCAAATGCACATTTTTGTTATGTCCTTAACACAGTACCCTGCCCTTTACACTGTCAATGGTGAAACACTGATGATCTTATATTGAAGATAAAAACTGTCACCAGTATGAAATAAAAGCTTATTATGCCATGCATAAGGGTGCTGGCACAGACTCAAGTTTCTATTTGGCTTCAAACCAGTTTGTATATATTGGTTTCTCTGTAAACCCTGGTTAAAATAACATCACTATACCTCAAAAGATGTCTTTTTTGGTGCAAACTTTGTTATGACACCTTATCTTCTTCCCTTCAATGGAAAGTGCAGTATCTCCAGTTATGGGGTGGTTAGAATCAAAGGAAAGATTTCAATGGCTAAGTCTTCATAGTCACTAGGAGAATAAAAAGTCTCTTCTAGAGCTCAAATACAATTACATTATATATTGGTGAAAAAGAAGGTCTATATGTCTGAGCAACAGGAGAAAAGATCTTAGCTATCACTACCTCCCAAAAAACACAAACCTTTAATTCTCTTGTTCTGCATAAAAATTTACTGATATCAACTTATTTTGCTGGGTGAATCACGCAACATGAAGGAGTGATGCTTAATAAACTTTGGTACTTCTGCCATAAATATAATCTTATAACAGAGTCACAGAGAGATTATAATCCCTCTGCTCCTGATAGTAATGTGAGATCAGGATGATAATTGGGTGTCAAATGTAAGGGGGGAGATCAGCCATACTTGCTGCCTGTGGGTCACTGTCTGGAAGAGCTCACAAAAAGAAGCTCATATTAGTCAACAGGCCTAATGTAGGAATGGAAAACAATTGACTGGGTATCTTCAGCTCCACCATGAGTGCCCTTTCCCCCATTGGCTCCTGAAACTTAATGCCTTAATGACTTGGTCCCTCAACAAAGCCTGAGCTCAGGTTCCTTATTCAACCACTGTATACATGATAATTATCAGTTATTAGTGTTATTGCTATTATTATCACCAAAGAGACTGAAGCAGGACAGAAGACCAGTGAGACAAGAAAGTCATGAATGCGACTTGGACTAGAGGGGTGGCATCTGACACAGGGATGAATGAAGGTATTAGAGCAGTAGTTCTGAGTGCCAGCTGCACACCAGAATCATTTGAAAAACTTAAAAAAAAATCTGGAGCCCCAGCTCCACTCTCAGAAATTTGGACTTAGTTTCCTGAGTGCCACCAGAGCACCAGTATCTTTTCACAGTGACGGTTGAGAACCACGGGGTCAGAGCCAGGCTTTGGAGGACTTGATGGGTTAGCTGTGGAGTGGTTCAAAAGAGGGACGTATCTTGCGTGACAACTAGGTTGCTGGCATGGGAAACTGGCTTGACTGTAGTGCCATTTACAGAGAAAGAGAAGACTGGGAACCCAGATTTTTATGGAAATTCCTGATATTTTGATTTGGCAATTAAAAAAATATGCATGTCAATTTTGTGTAAAAGTACAGAAGAAACAAACTCAGATAGATCTAACATGTAGGTGACCTGTTACAATTTCTGCCTTAAATCAGGAAGTTCTCTAATTATGGGTTTCAGACTCTCACAGAATTCAGGAGTGGGATTCTTTGGAGACTCTTGGAAACACATCCATTAATTACTTGATACCTCGTTGAGAATAAAGGTGGCCTGGTGTATTTGGTGCCCTGCAATTGTGAATTAATTTATTTTCTCCTTCCTTCCTCCCTCCCTCCCTCCCTCCCTCTCACCCTCCTTTCCTTCCTTCTTTCCTTCTTTCCTTTCTCTTTCTCTCCTCCCTCCACTATCCTTCCCTCCCATTTGTCCTTCATTCCCAAGGTCATGGGTTAAGTAGTAAAGCTAGGGCTCATATCCCATTAAGTTTCAAGTCTGTGTTACTTCCCAAACGTGATTTTCAGCAGAATTTTCTTTTGCAGGGTGGGGGTAGGGGAGTTGTTACAGACTTTTAGTTTTGAAAATATAGTTTATGTAGATAAGACACTTAAAAAAATTTGTACAAGGATTTCAACAAGCCTATCATTTCCTAACAGTATTTTAAAAGTTGAATACAAGAAAGCAACGAATTTTGTAATAAAGTATCCCTTGGTGATAATGCACACACACAAACACATCAAAGGAAAGATTTCAGTAGCTAACAGTCTTCATAGTCAGTATGAGGGGACACACACACACACACACACACACACACACACACACACACACAGTGGTCATTCAAGTAATCTGAATCAGGAGCTACAAGGCTTATTACCTTATGAGAATCTAATTTTAGAATATTCCTTCAGGAGAATTCATAATATAAATAAACTGTCAAAGACTGTATTTTTTTTATATCCATGGGGCACCAAGGGACTAATCACCACAAAACCTTAGTGATAGATCGTTAACTAATACACATGCATAGTTATTTAATCCATAATTTAGTACTTGTTTCCATCTAAACTTAGACTAATTTTAGAAAACAAAAAGAAGCTTATACTTTTCCATTAGAATTTTAAACTACAGATATTACACTCATAAACACACCAGGAGATTCGTTATATTTCATATACCTGATTTACATAGAATTGTTGATAAATTATATTACTTTCAGACCCACTTGAACATAGAATTTCCCCTCTCTCCTGGAATGAATGTATTCTTAATTTGTATTTATCACAAAAGAAAGAAAATGAAAGGGTCATCAGGAGTCTTGTGTGTCAAAATGTAAACACATACTTCTAAGTAGAAAAAATAAAGTTCACCTCTGACACATGAGTTTTACTCCTCAGAACAAATTCCATTCTCAGTAAATAAGAATGACAGGAGTGGTTCCTGGTCGACCACAGGTATGATCCCAAAGGATGGGGAAGCCCGTACTGAAGGCTTGACATGCCTATTCCAGGCAGGATCACCAAACCAACCCGATGTATCCAGAACTGTCCTGTGTGCTGAATTTCTCTTGTAGAAAGAAACCAGGTGCCATGTCACCAAGAAAGGCTGAAAACCAAATAAATATAGAAGGGGTAACTACATCTAAAATAAGATAAAAGACAAAGTAGGATATTTAGGGCACGGACCTGTGAGATGGCATTACATTGATTTTTGTTTTTCCTAGTTTTACTGAGACATAATTGACATACTTCACTGTCTAAGTTTAAGGTGTACAGCATGATGGTTTGACTAACATGTATTGTGAAATGATTACCACAATGATCACCACAGTACGTTCAGTTAGCATCCATCATTTCATATGGAAAAAATAAAAAAAAGAAAGCAACAAAAGAAAAAATTTATTTTCCTTGTTATGAGATCATTTAGGATTAACTCTCTTAACAATCTTCCTGTTGATGATACAGCAGTGGTAATTATAGTCTTCATGCTGTACATTACATCCCTAGTATTTATTTATGTTGCAACTGCAAGTTTGTACCTATTTTGGTGAAATCCTTCCAAGATAGCATTTAATTAAATGATAGATATCATAAATGGAGATTTATTGCAGGGTTTTCCAACTGTATTTCATCAAGAAGACCTTGCATTCTACACTATGTTAGCATCCTGTTGGGTGAGTGATCCCCAACAGTGACTAGGGACACAATGACCTTGTGTGACCTTCTCCACACAGACAGCAGATTTTATGGTCTCTGTTATGTGCATACATGTTCTCAGTTTGAAACTCGCAATAATTGGGAGTACATTCTAAGTTTCCACCTGACACATGTACATAGATCTGTATTTATATTATATATAATATATAAAACATATTCATAATATATAAATATACATATTTATATAAATACATATGTATAACATATAAACATATATAAATATATTTATATTGCAGATAGAATAAGTGTGGAGTTTCCTTCGCAAGTTTTAGAGCAAATGAGCAAGAATCACTCACTTTACTAATACAATTTGTTATTTTGTGGCAACAAGTATTTGATATTCACTCATAATTTTGATCAGTATTTACTGAGTGAATGACATGAACTAGGTCTTGGGTTGAAACAATGAATAGGACTCGGCCTTGCCCTCAAAACACCTGAGCCCAGTCTGGTGGGAAAGGCCGCCTTGATGCATCCATGATGCAGAAGGTGCAGAGGTGGGCATTACCAAGCCAAGGGTCTTTAAATCAAGTATTGAATGCTGAGTAGTGACAAAGGGAGATGAGGGAAGAAGTGGGGAGAAGGATATTCAACAGCTAGTTCAAATGCAGGAAGCCATGAGGGAGGATGGTGTGTTCTGAAAGCCACCTTATGGGGACTACAGTAGGTGAGGGAAATAGAACACAAGCAAAATGGCAGAACATCCTTTTACAGATCTAATTACTGCAAATCAGTCTAACAGTACAAAAATACCTACCCCAATAATTGCATAGAATCTGAAACTTTTCCCCAAATCCTGTACACACATTACCTCATTTTGGTTTCATAATTTCTCTGCAGTGTAGGACTCTGTAGGAAAGTAGTACCTCACCCCCACTGTGTGTTAGGCGAACAGGCTGGGGAGCTTGTACAAAACAGAAAGTGATTCATGTGGATTACAGGCTAAGGTGGGGGCCAGTTTCCCCTGGAGCATGTGGAGAGGTTCATAATGTCAGGACTCGAGGAGAAGCAAGCGCGCTGCCCTGATGAATATGGTGAGGCCACCGGTCACCATCCTATTTCATGACTAGGGCTTTCCTGCTATGGGCTGCAGAGTGGGCTCTGGGTACAGCTAGACTGTTCCCACTGCCACGCCTCCTGTTCCCCACTTCAGAAATGCAAGCATGGCACAGAAACCTGAGAACATGATTAAGTCCACATTTTTCACCTTGTGAGTTTTGATATGTTCAGTCATAGACTTCTCTGTAGGGCCATATGGCAGATATGGCGGGGTACTCGGTGCCGCCCAGCAACAATGGAAAAACTGGTCATTCTGCCTAACTCCAGCTGTGATCCTCCAATTCCCTCTGTGGACCTAATTGCTATATATAGGAGTTTCTGAGGCCTGGTGGTTTTTGCCTCTGAAATTGTCAGTACTTTAATGACTTTGCCGAGGCAGTTTGTGGATAAAGGGCTTTGATGCAGGTAAGAAGTTAGAATTGTTGCTTCTATTCAGATAGGAAAGGAGGCCAGCACTCATTTGTAACATCTAAAAATGGGAGAGTGGGCCTGGAGGTGAGGGGAAAGCAGGTTTAGGAATGCAGAAATGAAGACACCCTGTCCATGACACATAAAGAGAAGGCTTATGTAAGAAGTAAAAAATCTACAGGAGCCTGCGGCATTCTCCAGAGGATAAGGAGTGCAGTTGCCATGGCTGAGAAGACAGCAGAGGAGTTTTTCCCGCTTTTTCTCCTTCCTCTCCCTTTTTTTCTTTTAAACTGAGGAAGTGGAGCTGCTTAGAATACATGTACTCAGTTCAATTTCTCATCATGAAGGTGGGAGACTGGAAAACATTTTGTGGCCCCCAAATTGCCTTGCCCTCATGAAAGAGAATAGAAATTTATATTTTCAATGCTTTTCCAGTTGAGAAACTATATGCTTGTTACAGGCTTCTGACACCTTATAACATATTAGGAATTATTTTGGCTTTACAGAAGAGCGATTGCTTAAAAAGACAGTTCAAAGGCCCTCAAGATAGAAATCAAGTCCAGGCAACAGATGAGCAATAATGCTTAGAAAATGGGGTCTAGATATAAGACAATATTCAAATGACAGTATCATCTACATATACAACTTCTAGCAATTATACTGTCTTACAATTCCTTGACAAACTACACTTGTTACCAGAAGTAAGCTTGTTCTTGAGGGAGATGCCAGAGACAGAAGATTAAGCTAAAGTATTACCCGAAACCAAAACAAAGAAGCAAGTAAACAGAAATATCTCTGAGAAACCTAATGGAAGAAAACTTGGATAAGATATTTAAAAGAGAAATTGAACTACAGTCAGAATTCTGAAATGAGTAAGTTATGGAAAGGTATTTATTTTGAGCATACTTCCCATTTGCTTGTGTGAATGCTTAGGGAGCTCATGGGGTCCAAGAGATCTGATCGTAGCGATTTGCAATTTAATTCAGCACTTGCCGGCAAGATAGAGATCCAGTCTGTAGAGAATGTGGATAATTAGCCCCTATGGATATAAACGCTGGAACAAGAAAGCAGGTTTTGTGAGACTCTGTACAAAAGGAATCTGAATGGATAATCTGAGTAGGAAGAAATCAGGGGCTGGAGGGTTGATAGATGAGTTGAAGGGGGCAGAGATGAAGGGAGGAAGTGACAAATCCCCATGTGCTCTGAACACATCTAGTCATTCCAACAACTGTGTGAGGCAGACATCATTGTCACTAGTTCACAAATGATAGAGGTTCCTTTTTTTTAAAGAAGCCACATTAATTCTCAGGCAATAAGTGTGAGCAGTAAGTAATTTTTAAAAATCTCAATGGCAATTACAGAAATCCATATAAAAGCAATAAAAGACATATTTCTTTTGCTACAGTTATAAATAATAAAATACAGATGCAGATGAGACAATTGGGAAGGCAATAGATAAACTCAGATATTTCTGGTGGTATTGTATGTATGTACAGCCCATTGAACCCCCAATATGACCCATGCACCTATTAATAGTCCTTAAACATTTCATATCCTTAGACCTAGTAATCTCACTCACAAATTATCCCAAGGGAATAATTCACAATTAGAAAACGGTATACTTAGGGAAATATTCATTGTAGCATTATTCATTATAGTGGATAATAGGAAATCTTTCTGTATACAACAGGGGGGACATCTAGGAAAATGTTGGTATATTAACTCCACATTACATCAATAGCCATTAAAGTAATAAGTAAGTCACGACATGAAGAATGATAAAGAAAGCTGCATATAAAATTGTATATTCTGATGATAAGTAGGTACAAAATATATACAAATAAATACTAGCTTGTGACCAGACGAAAGAAAATAGTTGTGCTAGGGCAGAATGAATTCAGTCAAAAAAATCTTAGCCTCGTTCTCACAATATAATTTAATGTAGTACCTATTTAAAATACCCATTGAATGAAAATATAGACCTACAAACGCAATATAGTTGGAGTATGTATTTACATAGTTAAGCGGTTTCCAGCACATACAATATTATTTTGTTACATCATTAACTACTTGACAGTGGAGGAAGGTAGAGGGAGATATATTTAGCCTAATACCAGGATAAAATATATATTTTTTAACAGAATGATGAAAATCAATTTCTTCTAATAGTCTATGGAAAAGTAAGATAAGATTTCCATATAGGAAGATTTGTTGACATAATTTCTATTGCACGTGATCGAAAATGGATCTAGGGTCAACAGTCTTTTCTAGTATGTACCACAGCTTTCGCCTTCTCACATTCCCTCTCTCCCATTTTCTAGGTGATGCTAGCAGCTAAAGAAAAAGCTGAGCTTCAGAATTCTCTCACTCCCTTATTTTCTGCCTTAAGACATCACCATGTGCCCATCAGGGTCTCCTCCCTCTCTGGGATGACATCTTGTCTTTGGCAGGGTTGGAGGAAGGAGCAGTTGAAGAAACAAAAGCTAATTTCTGGCTGCTTGCTTGTGTCTCATGTAAGAATAAGGGCGAGCTAGCCAGTGTTCGTTATCGGCCTCCTGTTGTCACCCATCCATCTCTCTCTAGTCTTGATCTCATTCCTGGTTTTTGCTGTTCCTATCTCTCGTCTTCCAGAAGTGAGATGAAAATGGAGAAACTATATTACCCATCTCCTGGGTTAACAGTTCTTAGAAGGCAAAGGAACTTTGTAAATTTATAAATCTGATAAATCATTAAAAATTCACAAACCACATCCTGGCCCTCCCCCTGTATTGTGTATATGCATTTGTGTATAAAAAGAAACATAAAATTAAATGTAGTTCAGGCACTGTTCAATCTCTTGGTTAAGTTACTTGCTCCATTAGCCTTTTCTCTTTCTTTAAAAATGTGTGTGTGTGCACATGAGCACCCCCAGTGGAGAGCTGTGGCTGCAATAAACTCAGGAACAGAAGGAAGATTCTGCATCTGTAGACATGACTTTGTCTATCTCTCTGGCCTATGGGGTGGGGGGGGTCCTATCCGTTGGGGAGCCACTAGCCCTGCTGACATTTATAGTTATTTCACTGCTGGTATGTGTGCACCTGCTTTTCCTGCCCTGTGAAGGTTGGGCAGACCCCTCTGTTTAACCAGCCTCAACTTGCCCCCTGCCCACAACATGCAGTAATTAGCAGTAGATGTCTGTTTTAATCCCCTCCTGTCCACATTCTTATCCCCTGGTGGTGTGAAGTCTGTCTGGGTCTTTGATTTCCTATGCCCTCCTTTACTTCTCTCCTTTTATCTTAGCCAACAGCAGCTGTCATATTAGAGTCAACCTGTGTCACATGTATGAGTCGAGACCTGAATACTTTGAGGGAAAAATCAGGTAAATCTCTAAGTCATTTCTTTATTTTAAACAATAATGGGTATCAGTGCACCTGGCTTGCAGGAGAGAGGCCCTTTTAGGCACAAATGACACAGCAAGGTGTAGAGAAATACCACTTTGTTGAGTGAAGTTGGATAACAGTTCTGCTTAGCAAGTTGACTGAAACAAACAGAACAAAGAAACCAATTCAACACAATGAACACAAAGAAAGGGGCAGTATAAAAAATATAAAAGGGAAAGAAGACTGGACTTAATTATTTTCATCTTACCTTTTCCTTTTAAGGCATTAGAATTCTTGCTGACTTCGAGGTGGCTCCAGGCTTGCCCGCCCACCCGTGGGGTTTGGGAAGCGCTGAGCCTCTTTCCAACTAACCCCAAGTGTGAGGGCCTCGCAGATTTTCTGGTGAGACTGAAGCTCAGGATGAAGTCAGAATAGAAATGGATTAACAATGTAGAAGGCAGTGTTCAGCTACGTAGGCAGGGATGTCCTTTAGAGAAATTAATGTCCCTTTCAGTTTCTTAGCGTTGTATGAAATGGAATGGCATTTCCCCATTGATCCTATTATCTCTAGAACTACTCGTTCTTTCTGTGAATAAGACCCCAAACTGTTTTTTTCTAATGAGCAGGAATGGACCAAAAACATGTACTAATTACCAACAAAGAACATATGCTTCTACAGTCACACTCTGATGTGGTCAATTAGAATTCTCCTTCTCCAGAAACCAACACATTATGAATGAACTGGAAATTGTTTTTCATGTTAAACTAGAACAATAAAGCATCAGGATGTTAAAGAGCACACGCTGTACCAAGGCAGCATGCAATTCCATATTGTAGAGCTCTGAATTCCTGTAGACACAAATCCTTTACATTGTAACTATATCTTCTTGTAAAATTCTCCACCTTAGAAATAAGGGCTTAAAGAAGTACAAGGGAATTGAATCTGACTATAGAACAAGGGTCAGAAAAATTCTTAGAATAGAGACATACTAGACCTGTTTCTTTTCCAAGGCGTTTTACATGTAATCATTCTAAAGGATCTCAGGTAGAAAGCATGAAACACTGTGTTCCTATGAGATACAACCTTGCCTTTGGGAAGTTTACATTATCCTATGGGCAGAAAGATAATCACATCATAAAGTGATAAAAAATTATATATGTATATATATATATATGTGTGTATGTGTGTGTGTGTGTATGTATCCTACATATATGCTGTGGATGTCTACATACAGCTAATAATGTGGAGCCCAGTGTAACTGGCAGTTAAGTACTACCACACTTTTTGGAAACACAGGCCCATCAAGGATAAATTGAGATGAAGGAAACACTTTGGGGAGATCAGCTAGATCTTAAAATCTGAGTGTACTTCATAAAATAAAAGAGGAGGGAAGTGTTTCAGGGATGGGCCGTAAGAAAAACAAAGGTTAAGCATCAAGAATAAAGATATACCATGGGACCAAGGAGACATAACCATGAGCTGAGTCACAGGAAATTAGAATGGGAGTTCATCCTTTTCCAGAGAGCAATGCAGAGTCACTGAACATTTCGAACAGAAGATGGGCATGACAGAGGTGGTCTTTATGTAAAAGGTACCTAGAGGCAATGCTGAGTAGGTACCAGAGGCAAGAGACTAAAGAAGCAGAGGCCAAGTCAAATTTTAAGTGTATTTGCCCTAAGTAATGAGTAAAGACTGCCTGTAAGTAGCAGTAAACTCCAAATAACATTGGATCTACACTTACTGCCAAATTTCAAACCGATCCAACACAAAACACTGCATATTGCTTTGCATTGTATGAGAAAGATGACAGGGTTTGTACCTTGTAACAGAACTACAGGAGCACAGACAAGGAGGAGCTTAGCTCTTGTCAGGCTTGGGAAGACAGTGAACGGCGACATGGAGGAGGTTGGTTTGTGCTGGATCCGGTGGGGTGGGGCAGGGTTTTGCCAGAAGTCCACGGGGACAAGGGAAGTTGGGTGCAGGGCACACAGGAAAATGAGTGGATGCCTGCAGCTGAGAGCATGTCAGGTGGCTTGATGGGTGCAGATATGCCCATGGAAGGTAGCAAACACCAAAGCAGAGAATGAAGGGACTTTTCTATGAGAACATTACTTGTCCCCTCTGGGCTTCAGTTTCCTCATAGGCTCTGAATTTTTATGGTTTAAATTCCCAGTAAAGGCATGTCAAAGAGCTGAACACCCATCAGCGGGTAAACGAGAGTGTTGCAATGGAGTGGTCGTGGGACAGTGGTCACAGTGGGAATCGTGACAACAGACAAGGCCGTCATAGAGGTGAGGAGTGGACCGTGAGAATCCAGGCGGAGAGGAGCCGACATGGGTGTGGAGGCAGGGGTGGGTTCCCGTGGACAGGTGCCCAGCAATCCATTTCAGACTCCCGCCTCAAATTAACATACTGCCGCTGTGTGACACAGCTGCTCAGGAAACAGCAGATGAGGGAGGGGGCCACCCATCCCACAGGCCCCTGTTAGAAGCCCTGGGTGACCCAGATGACTGACCACTCGAGTGGTCCCCTTCCCTTTCCCTAGCCTGAATCCTGGCTCTCATTTGTACATCCTCCAGTGAAAAGTGAGGTCCTGAACCTTAGGCCCCCACCCTCGGGCCCTAGTAAAGGCAGAGCCTCAGGTCCATGCTCCCTCCCTTTCTCTATGCTGGACCTTGCAGTATGGCCCTGGGATCTGCCTTGTGCCCCCCAGGACCTGTGACTAACAAATCTTGTTCTTCGAAGTTCCCTGACAGTGCGTCGCCGAGGTGCATCTAGTACCCGTGATAGAGCCACAGGGCCGGTCCAGCCGCCACATTGGCTCCGGTGGGGGAAGGGCTGGGCCCAGGCGAGCCTCTCAGGCCTTCCTGCCCACAGCGTCACTAATGACAGGCTTAGACCAACACGAGGACTTCTCAGCTGACCAATATGAAAGAAAAAGGAGATTATTCACATATTTTTATAAGGCCTAGGCACCAAAAGAATAGTAATTCCTTCGAGATAAAAAGGAAAAGAGAATGTACGTGCACACGTGTGTGTGTTGAGTGCATGAGTGTGAATTTTGGCCAAGAGAGTAAATAGATCTGTGATTTAGAGATGCTGAGTTTGGTGGGAGGGTGGCTCATTCAGCCATATAAGCAATTAGTAACGCAGAAATTAAGCTTTGGAGAGATAGCTTAAAGATACAAATATAAGGGAGGCCTACCTGCATACAGCCAGGAGACTTAGGTGAGAAGGGAGACGCAGAGTGGGAAGAGAGTGTATGAGACAAGGCGGCTGACTCGGCCTTAGCCATCTCAGGAGGCGGGAGACTGGACGTAGAATCCAGCCCAAAGCCCCGGAGCCAAGAAGAGAAAGCAGAAGAACACAAGGATCCTGAAGTGTTATTGATGGCAATGTCAAGAAACAGAGAACAATTACCTCACATCCTAAGAAGTGTTCAGGTAGAAAAACTGGAACCAAAAAAAACTTAGGTTAGGAAAGAGAAGGGTTCCCTGGTAACCAGTGTTTCAGGATACTTAAGGAGGAGAAGCCGAGTGACAGTGAATCAGAGAGGAGGGGTCAGGGTGGGGGGGACGCTGATGTGGGTGGTGTGACGGGGGCAGGAAGCCGCGTGCTGGCCACAGGCCCTCATGCCTCTGGAGCAGTGAGAGGACACAGGGAGGTGGGGCCAAGAACGCTTAATATTCTTTTAAGAAAGACATTTTTATTTTTAATGTTTAAAATACCAGGATAAGACGCCAGTCAGTAGGCTAAATGGGTTGATGTCGGGGACCAGAGAGACAGCGTGGAAAGTCAGGGAGAAAAGTGAATGTCCTGGTTGAAGGGCGCATCTTCTCCAGAGACAGAGGCCATGAGAGAGGCCGAGGGGGGCAGGCCCAGTGCAGAGGGCGGAGGGCAGGGCGGTGAGCTCTGGGCTTCTCAGAGAGGCAGGCGGCTGCACACCCGAGGGCCTCTGGCTGCCAGAGTGATGTGTGGAATCAGGGCAAAGAGCGAAGGGGACCTCCTCGCAAAGCCCCTGTGAAGCCTGTGCTGAAAGACTGGGAAGACAGTGAGGCTGCTGGGAGACGTGTCCACAAGGCCTGTGGGCGGCAGTGCCATCTTGAGGCCCTGGTACAGGAGACAAGGAAAGCTTCCAGGAGGGTGATGGGAAAGCACAGAGAGGGAGCCATGGGGGGAGAGGCTGGGGGATCAGAGAAGGTGGCAAGGAGGGGCCGAACAAGGGCCCGGTGTGGCCTGAAGGCGACTCAGAGCCATCTCCACCACAGGCTCACCGACGGAGGGAAGGAGTCCACAATGCCCAGGGGAAGAGATCCCCAAGATAAGGCACGTGGGGCAACAAAACAAAGTTTCCAATCCCCCTGCTAAAGGGGCAAGGAGAATCGTTTCCTGTATCTCACAGAATAAAAAATGAAAAGGTTTGGGAAGTGTTGGATATATATAGAAGGCGCCACTGCTGCTCAGGAAGCAAGAGCAGTGTGTGTGACTCGTTGCAGAGCACAACACCAGGGCCACACACAGGCAGCAATTTAAGAAATGTCTTTGATATTGTTGAATCAGTGATAAATCAAACAAGGAATAAAAGCTACTTTCCTTCCTGGCTACTGTGTACATGAGCTCACGGAGCTGGATCGAGAAGGATGACTTATATGAAGATAGTGCTTTATATTCAGAAAGGACTCTGTAAATATTTATAAGCAAAAAGGGTTTTTTGGGAAGTGAATAGTTGTTGCTTTCTGATGTCACAAAAATATTTTTTTAAATTGAAGAGTACATTAGGATTGTGGTAACTCTCAAATCTTTGTGGGAACCAGAAGGGCAGCATAGAGAATAAATTTTGAGTATCGAGTTTGTGAAACTTGGTTTTGTGACTAAAAATAAGTTAATTTTTGAAAGCGTTACATATATTTTAGAAAATTGTTTTGGTGTTTAAATGGCTTTCACGTACCACCCAAGAGTATATCCCAGTGGTTTCCCAACCATGAAATCAGTCACAATTCCCCAGAGATTTCTTTAAAGGGAAAGATGTCTAGGTGCCATTTCTAGAGATCCTAATTCAAGAGGGCTGAGGCAGGGCCCAGCAATCTGTAGCTTTACAAAAAGTCTTCAAAGCAATACTGAAAGAGGCTTCTCCTGGTAAGGACTGACTATAATTAACAACCACAAAATAAATATATGTTGACTGGCATTGCGCACACAATTTAAGAGTAAGTTGCTATTGCTCAACCTCATCCCAGAGAGAAGACCAGCCTGTCATTTCATTTGGAAACCCAATATGCACAGTTTGTGTTTTACATATTCCTCTTTAAAAATATACATAGGCTCAAAGGTACTTCGGCAGTAAACAAAAATTAATTTACTGCATATTCTCCCTTTCTCTTTTGATCCCATCTCACGGATAGGCGGTGAGCTCACCTTCAGCACATTTGCCCCAGGGAAGCATTCACGGTTACCCCTTCTGCGGTTGTGCAGCAAGAGAAAGAAAAGTGTGTGGAAAATGAGTTATGTGGGATCCAGGAGCTTAACCAACTTGACACACTTCAGCGTGTTAACCCTCTGATATTCTGTAGGTATGCTGAGATACAAGTCAGAGCTGCCATGGCGATCAGGACTGGGAGAGTGGGGGAGAAAAAGGGAGAGCGAAGGAGGGGAGACTGAGGCTTTGATGAAGCGGGGCAGGCAGAGCAGCAGCTCCGCCCCGGCCCCAGCTGGAGCTTCCCAGGCAGCGCATGAGCACGCGGGGCAGTATTGGCCGCAGACCTGCTTCCCCAACACAGCGATCCAGAGGAGAGATTTTTTAAAACAGAGAAAAAGCGAAGAAAGAAAGCCCAATCAAAACATAACAAAAACAAAATCACCTAAAAAACGCTCCTGTCTTTGATTAATGGCAATTGACGAAAACTACTAACTTGAGTCAGACTAAAATGGGGCTTGGATGTATTGAGCACCTATCATGAGCAAGGCTTGGGGACGACATTGGGGATCAAATAAACATGGTCTTTATGTTCATGGGTGGCTTCAAATATTTTGTAAAGACTAGGCCTGGTTTTGTTTTGAGGCTGTGATTCAGTTCTGCTGTGCTAAAAAGAAATCAAGATACTTCCAATGTTTTACCAAAACTTGAAAGGTAGCTACTGCATCCAAGCAGGAACACTGAAAAATGTCCTGATAAAAATCATTCTGTCATCTATAATTTTGGGTTCATTTTGTATCTCATGGGTAAAGGCTTTTATGCAGTATCCTTTAACTATCATGTGCAACCATCAAAGAGACACATTTTACCAGTCATATTTCATGACTACTAAAGTCTGTGGATTAAAGACCCCTAATTACATGAGGCAGGCTTACAATCATTACCAGAATTGTAAGATTGACTTTTCAATCAGCTGGCCAAATGGGTATTGTATATATGCAATAACCTCTAAAACAGTGGCTTTGAAATTTTTTAGATCTCTAATCCACAATTTGATATATACATATTTTAGGTTGCAACCCAGGACAATGACACACATATATGCATTTGAAACTGCAAAATATGTTTCTTGAAACGATGTATTTATTCTTACAATGCATGGTGTGCTTAGATATTTTCTGTTCTATTTTTAAAAATAACAGACTTTATTCTTTGGGGGTAGTTTTAGGTTTGCAGTAAAACTGAACACAGCCTACAGAGAAATTCCATTCATCCCTCGCCTCACACCTTTCCCCACCGCCAGCCCCAGTTTCCCTTATTATTAACATCTTGCATTGATCTGGCATTTATGTATTCATTGCATTACTTTGTTAAAATTTGTATCAAAATATTGATACATCTTTATTAACTGAAGTCCATAGTATACATTAGGGCTCGCTCTTTGTGCTGTGCAGTCTATGGACTTTGCCAAGTGTGCAATGACATGTATCCACCATGACATCATACAGAAGAGCTTCACTGTCCTGCCAGCCCTCTGCGCCCTACCTATCATCACTCACTCCTTCCCTTGCCATAAACCCCTGGCAACCACTGATCTATGTACTGTGTCCATAGTTTTACTGTTTCCAGAATGTCATATAGTTGGAATCATGTACAACATGTAGCTCTTTCAGGCTGGCTTTCACACAGCATTTAAGGTTAATACAACTTAGATTCCTTTAAGACTTTGAATGCTCATTCTTTTTATTGATGGATAATATTCCATTGTATGGATGTACCACAGTTTGATATTATTGCATTCTACTTCATTAAAAGAATCAGGTTGTGAATTTGTTAAATAATAAATTGATTTCAGAATGGATCATATCCATAGCTTGAAAATTATTGCCTAAAATAGGATTTAGTGCTTGCTGGACACAAAGTGGCAGACAGCTTGGCTCCAATCTTAGAAGTTTAGAAAGCTATTAAAAAAGAAAGGTCTACATGTGTGAGATGTTCAGTGACAAAAGGGCAGTAAAACAAAATACAAGTAAAAGAAAGTTAAACTAGGACTTCCTCAGAGAACGGCCCTAATATAAACTCTGTAAGAGCAGGACCCTTCTGTCATTTACTGATCATGGCACCTAGACACATTACTTTTATATGCCTCAGTTTCCTTATCTACAAAATTTACATAATGGTCATATCTATCTCACTGGGTACTTATGAGAAGGAAATGACATCATGCACACACATAAAGCTAAGAAAAGATCTGGTACATAACAAGATTTCAACAAATATTAATCTGTTATTATTATTAACCACTGTATCTTTAGTTTGACTAGAATATAACAAAACCTTAATAGGTATTTTTTAAAAGACAGAAACTCTTCCAGTTTTCATGGGCTTAATTTGGTCTGTGGAGGCTTCTCAGAAAAGTCATGATGTGAGCCTGGAAAAGAATGCACACAGCTTGGTGAACACAGAGGGGAAGCAGGGTGTGAGAGGGTGAGGACACAGCATCAGACTAGATGCAAAGTAGAAAAGTAAAAGTAGCATTTGGAGGGTGGTGATTCATTTGATTAAAGTATTAGTTTAGGAACCAGGAATGAGAAACACACACTGGGCAGCCTTTCAGAGATGTTGATGACCTTTGCAAATGGCAGATACTTGAAATTCCTCTTTCAGTTGGTGGGAAACAAAGACTTCTGTTACCTAAGCAGAGAGAATAAAATCCTCATGCCATCAAGCATCCACTATATGTAATGACTTAACTTCTCTTCCATGCATCTTGGAAACAGTACTAATTATTACCATTTTGGGGAGAACTGAGAAGATACATGCAAATAATTTTGTGTTTTCAGATGAAGAACTCTGGTTGAGAATGTCTACCTGATGTCCAATATAGCAGCCATTGGCCATATGTGACTTTTAAATTTAAATTAAATGCAGGGAATTAAAAATTCATTTCTTCAAGTCACAGTAGTCACATTCCAAGTATTCAATAACCACAAGTGCCCAGTGGTTACTGCACTGGACAGCATAGGTGCACAACATTTCCATCACCTAAGAAAGTCTCTCAGGAAGGTCTAGAGGCTAGAGAGGCAGAGGTAAGAGGGAAGAAACTGGATGGTAGCTGGAGGTGAGAGAAAGAGAGAGTGAGATGAAGTGAAGTTTATACTGAAATAGGACCGATAAGTAAATATTTGTGGAGAGGGGAAGCTGCAGACAAGAAAAAGACACAGCAGTTATTAGAAAGCTTGGGACAATTGAGGTACAAAATCCTAGAGGAACAGAAGATCATGACAGAGCACGGGTTTGCTTAGAGGTCAAGGAAAAATGTCCCTTCTTTCCAGACATAGAAAATGGAGGATATGTTCAGAAACAGAGTTTGAAATAGGAGATTTAGGAACTCATACCTTTAAACCTTGAGCAGGAGGAAAAATAACCATGAAGGCTGAAGGAATTAGACTGGACTAGCGTTTTCACAAAGTGGATACAGAATAAATATACTTACTGAAATGCATAATTGTAAACTTATTCTGAAGTAGCTTTGTGGCTGCACAGATGCAACTTTCAAGTGCTAAAATGTTTCTTTATTTGTATATCCATGAATTGACCAGTCAGTTACTCTTTATCTATTGGATCCTAATATACCAGGTATTCTGAGCAAACTTAAAGAGTGAGACTGGAAGGTCTGGACTTACAGAAAGAACTTAGAGAACAAAATAAACAAATACCAAATACAGAGTACGGCTCTAAAATGTTACCACACACTAGGTATGGCATCCCTGGCCCTTGGGCTGCAGCTCTGAGTTCCTGTCACTTTGTAGATGCTGTGAATCAATCTTGATATTTCTTCTGGTTGAGCCCAAAGAAGCCTCAGTATACCTCTCAACACAATTCCCAGTATTCAATCTACTAGTTAGTAGAGAAATGAAAACTGTTTGTAAATCTATGACAGGTATTAGAACTGTATGGTGAATCCCATGGAGGAAGCCCATGATAAAGCTGCAGGTTTATTTTATAATAATAAACTCTTCTCACTGTTTGAAATCTAAGTAGTTAATCACTCGGAGTAAGAGCAGACCTCAAGAGTTGGTCACAACTCATTAGACATTTAACCCTAGATCTAAGAACCTCTCCTTATTTGAGGGAAGCACAGATACAGCATATTAAGAGTTGCAAATTAAAATTAACAACGGGACACACACTAGACCACTGAAAAACAATCCCAATAAAGTATCTCCCATTGTTCTCAGTTTGTCAGTAATTATGTAATAAGATAAGCTGCCAGAGTAAAACGATAAATCTCTTACTGCTCTCCAAGGAATGTAGAAGGAAGGATACAAATGTATTAATTATATAAAGGATGGATCGAGCATGAGCAGTGGAGACAGATGATATTGTTAATGCAATTTTGCTTTATTTTAAAAGGCAACTTACCAATGTGGACATTTTCTGAGGTCCAATGACTTACCTGCCCATACTGCAGATCACAGAATCAAGCTGGAATTAAATGATGTATCATGAGGCTTAATACCTAAAATACATTTCTAACCAAGGGAAGAAAAAATGTCAGAGCATACAAAGGCAAGTAAAGAAAAAAAGAGGTTCTCAAATGACTGTTCTGGTACCAGTCTTGATGAATCATTTACACATGCTGCTGACTTTTCTGTGCTGCCTCGTCAGGGTGCATAACTGCTGAGCCCACCTTGTTAGCCAGTGGCCTGACTCCTTAATGCTAGGCTCTGTGGGGAAAAAGCTTGGCAGGGTGTTTGGTTGTGATTTGGTATCTCTCAGTTTACCTGGAACATTCCAGATTGAGCGCAGTAATATTAAGGAGTATTGTTTCCATTTTCCTCAATCTTCTTGTGTAAAGCTGGGTTATTGTATAATAGCAATGATACAGAGAGAGTATTGAGACATTTTAGGTATTTTCAGCTCCTTTTCATGTTTGACTGTGAAATGGTTGTCTCCAAAATACTTTATTCACTATGGTGTCATTAAATAGATGGATTTAAAATAGATGGTTTTAAAATCTATTTGATGGATTTAAAATGTTCTATCTGAATATACCACACATAAAAGATTGTACATATATGCCTATTGGGCTTTTTAAAATTCCTTTTCAGGTCCTTTTTTATTCTTAGACCAAGCTCTTTTATTAATACAGTATGAGAATATCTTTTACTTTTCTTAGTTTTAACAAAAAGAATAGTTGCCTTTTTCAAATGACTCTATTTTCAAAAACAAAAATTCGTAATTATCTATCAGCCTTTAAGCTGTTTGAAATCCTAAAATTTGAGGACCATTGCAATAGAAGAAAATAGCTTTGATGTGCATCAAAACATTTCAAGGGATGTGTCTTTTAGAAATAAAACATCAAAGTTATAAAAATGAAGCATGATGACTATGGTTAGGAAAACGTTTTTAAAATAATAATTCAGTTTTTCCCCATCAGTGGGTAAATGGATAAAGAAAATGAGGTGTATATATTTTTTCTTTATCCATTTATCCATTATACACATATATACATATATATATATATATACACACACACATATATATATATATTAATATTATTCATCCATAAAATAAGAATGAAATCTTGCCATTGGTGACAACATGGATAGACCTTGAGGGTCTAAGGGAAATAAGCCAGGCAGAGAAAGATAAATACTGTATGATCTCAATTATATGCAGACTCTAAAAATATAAATCTAAAAAAACCACAAAACAAACAAACCCAAGCTCATAGATACAGAGAAAAGGTTGCTGGTTGCCAGATGCAGGGGTGGAGGCTGGGCAAAATGGGTAAGGGGGCCAGAAAGTACAAACTCCCAGTTACAGAGTAAATAAGTCCTGGGAATACAATGTACAGCATGAAAACTATAATTAATAATAATATCATATTTTGTATTTGAAATTTGTTAGAATAGTAAATCTTAAAAGTTCTCATCACAAGAAGAAAATTCTGTGAGTCTGTAAGGTGACAGATGTTAACTAGACTTACTGAGGTGACCATTTTGCAATACACACAAATGGCAATCACTACGCAGTATACCTGAAACAAATATAATGTGGTATGTCAGTTATACCTCAATAGCTTTTTAAAACTCAGCTAAGTAATACTGAGAAGAAGAAGAAGAAATACAAACATTTAAAAAATCATGTACAATCCCAACATCTGTTTTCTCTGCATTTTCTTAATATTTATTTTTACCAAAAAAGGGATAGCATTGAGTCAATTGTTTTATTTCATATTATTTGAGGAGCCTTTAGAAAGACTGTCTATACAGAGAAGGCATTTCAAGATTACACCGGTCTCACGCCTGCGTGTGCAGGTAAATGAACTAACTCCAGAGATGAGAGGTTGGGTGGGCACCAAACTCTGCCTGTCAGTGAGATGAAGGAAGCTGACCCTCAGTTTCCAGAACTACATCATGAAAGAAAGCTGGCCTGGAGCCATGTGTATGAAGACATCCAAAGTATGTTTAATTTTGGATTCTGCAAAAATATCTTGACACCAAGGAGCTCATAAAGCCTTTGTTGGGAAGGCAGGCGTGGATATAAGTATGACTATCGCCCATTCAACAGATGGAAAAAACCCATCTCAGCCAACAGGCCAGGAGGTCAAAGAAGCAACTGAAGTTTCTGATGCAGTCTTGAGCTCTATTGTTAGAGCTTGCAAATTTCTGCAAAAACTGAGAAACAGTTTGATTTGACTTTGCTTGGCCTTTTGGCCTGCAAAAATACTAAGGCAGGCTGACATTTCAGCTTCAAATTTTGCAGCTGTGTAATCACTGGGGTCTGGGAGACCTTACTATACTTGGTTCAGCTCTTGAATGCCTTCTGAGACCAAGACAATAGAACTTATAATTAGCAAACTACCATAAGTCTCAGAGTATGACACATGAATAGAATTCTTCCTTTTTCTTTCTCCTCACAGGACATAAAAATAGCACAAGTAACTAGTACATTTGCACTTCCACTCACACTAACTTTAAGAAATACATTGAAACATGGAACTTGGCAAGATCAATGTCCACTGTGAGGTGAGTGATTTTTATTTTCCTAATATTAAAGCTTCTTGCTGACATGGAAGAGTCATGTTAGAAAGGCATTTGTTCCAAATTGCCCTTTCCTGTCCATTCCCAGTGCTATAAATCCAGTTTAGGACTTTACTACTTTTGGGGGCCACTGAAATACTGAAGCAGTCTCTTGATTTATCCCTGATTAAACCAACTCACACATGGATGCCAGATAAACGTTCCAAAACACATTCGTGATCATGTCAGTTCCCAGTTCAAAATCAATATATGCCCAGCCATCCCAGAGAAATTAGGGACTGAATAGTCAAGGTCCTTCAAAATCTGATCCCCATCTGCCTTTTTTCAAGCCGTTCTTCCTCTCCAGCTCCATGCAATCTCAAGTTTCCACAGTAGATACTTTACTCTTCCTTCATGTACTTAGAGCTTTTCTGGCTCTTTTCTTTCTTGTGCCATTTCCTCTAAGACTGCAGCTACCTCATAAGGGTCTGTCCATCCTGCAAGGCCAACCGTGAACATCTCTCAGAAGCCCTGCTGACACCCAACCAGGTGCAATCATTCTTTTCTCTGGGCCTCCTTAGAGACTTTCCTCTGTGTCCACTTGTTTAATATCACCTTGCTCTTTAAGTACATGTCTGGTTTCCACTGCTGCATAAGGTAAAGAGCAAAATACTTAAGTATCCCTTGTGAGTCTAGGTCATTTTTCAAATCTGTCTCTGGATAGAGAACCAACTCCCTCTCCCCCCATCTGCAACTAGACCCCAGCTCTTCTCTTCTTTCAAATGGGGAATGGCTGGGTTGGTCATTCACACCCTGCATGGGTTGGTCATTCACACCCTGCATTATTAATTACAAACCATGTGATTCAGCAACTTATTTAGCCTTTTCTCTAAAGATGATTCTTTCTAATTGTGAAGTCTGTTATGCTAACTTCTACAAATTAGCTCTTTACACTGAACAAAGTGCTGTCATCTGGACCACTTCATGTGACTTTTGCAACTCTGTGAGATAGGCTGATGTGACCATCCTTTTCTATTGGGGAGGAAAAATCAGGCTCAAAGAAGGTAAGTGAGTTGTCCATAGTAATGTAATTAGAAAAAGCTTTGAGCGGAGGACACCAAGAAAGATGATCAGATCTATCTGCAGGTTTGTGCTGACTGTAGAATGGGGAAGTAGAGAGAGAGGTCACAGCGAGAACTCTTCTTTCTGTTTCCTTTTCCCTTGCTCAGCAGAAGGGAAATACTAAAATGAGCTAAGATTTATTGAGTGCTTACTAAAGGGCAGGCACTACATAAACACTTTACACGTGACTCTCATTTACCTCACCTAATAGTATTTATGATGTACCTATAGAGCACAGATGATGAAACAAGACTGGCGAATCGGCTTGCCCAGAGTGGAAGGGGGATTTGAATCCAGATCAGTTCGTGTTAAAGACTGCATTTCTAACCTCTATGCCAATACTTCTCAAATTTTAATTCATGACTTAATATGAATCACCTGGAAAACCTAGGGGCCGATTCTGACTCAGAAGAGCTGCTATGGGGTCTGAGATTCTGCATTCACCACATGTTCTCAGGTGATACCGGGGCTGATGGTCCACGGACTGAACTTTCAGTACCAGTTTCTTTCTTTCTATTTTTTTAAATTAAAATTTCATTGATATACAATCTTATGAAGGTTTCACATAAGCAACATTGTGGTTTCAACATTCACCCATATTATCAAGTCCCCCCTGCACCCCATTACAGTCACTGTCCATCAGTGTAGTGAGATGCTATAGATGCTTGTCTTCTCCGTGCTGTATGTGTTTCACACATACAACATTATTTCAACATTAATGGCATCATTTTGTACCATAATCTCCTTTTTTCCTGAGTGTTTGGAACACAATCCTATCTACATTAAATTATGTGCATTTCACAATGTTCTTTTGCCTTTGTTCTTTGATTTGACACATCAACTCTTATAAAATTTCCTAATTATATATCTTTCCATTAGTAAGCATTATTTTGTATTATATTTGTTTGTGAAGAAACTAATGGAACATGTTGGCTATTTTTTTTTCTAAGGTGGCGATGCCCAATGTGAGTTACACAAGTTGCCAACATGGGCTTTATTCATTCATCCAACATACCAGGCAATGTGCTTCCTTATGATCCTTCTGTCCCATTTGGAAATTAAGAAACATTTTATATATATATATATATATATATATTGCATACTTGTTCTGATGCTCTGTTCTAATGTGTTAATTAATGCCACTGCTATTGTATTAAGATAGCCTTTACAAATAAGAATTCTAAAATGTGCCCATGCACACACAAAATCTCCCCTCACCTTTAGGGAAGTGAAAATTAATCAGTTTTTATTAAATTTATCAGCTTCAGGAGAAAGGCTGGCTCTTGGCCACATCATCAGTCCTTGATTGGCTTCTATCTGTTTCAAAATCAAGTTTCTAAACTTTGCCTTCAGATCTCAAATCACTTTGTCTCTCCCAATCTTTGTTAGGAACCTCTGGCTGCCCAAGGAAGCTGTCCCTGATACTCACTCATGCTTACTGTTTTCCCTTGACATACACTTGCTATATGCTGGGAACTTTATGTACAATTTCTTTTTTATTCTCACAGCAACCACGTGTGGCAGGTGTATTACTGACCCCATTTTACAGATGGAAACTAAGGCTTAGAGAGGTGAAGTAATGGCTGTTAAATTACCTGGGCATGGTATGTATGTGGTAGGCTCCATTCTACAAGCTTTACAGCTTCTTATTTAATGCTTATCCCACCTACGATTAGTCTCATCTTTAATCTCCATGTTACACAAGATGCTCCGAGGCAGGAAGGGCTAAGTGCTTGATCCAGACTGACACATCCCGTTGAGGGCGGGGCTGGGGTCCCAGCCTCAGAGCCCATCCAGAGCTGGGCTCTTCCCCACCACCAGCTCACCTGATGATGGTCCCCCAGCAGAGCCCGGACACTGAGGTCTGTCTGAGAGCAAAGCCTCTGAGGTCAGTCACTGTGCATAACGCTTGCTTTCTTCTGAGCCACTCTTCTAAATGCAAAGGGCAGGTTTAAATCTGTGCCTTATTTATACCAAAGGAGCCCAGGGCCCTGCTATCAAAGTTCTCAGGGTCAGGGAAAAAGCAGTAATAATTTGATAGTAATTAAAAATAATAATGATCTGACTACCATTCTCCATCTGCTCACTCTAGCCATATCTGTGCCCAGAAACTTTGCTCTCCCTCTCCGCACTTCCCCAGGGCCAACCCCACCCACTGTTCCTTCACCCCTCAAGGGCTTTACTCCTGAAGTATCCCCTGTCTCCTCCATGGCCAGTTTATCCTTCCTTTGTCTTTTATTTCCCTCATTTCACAAATAGGCTTTAGTATCTTCTAGCTTGAAAAACCCTCACTTGGTCTCAGGCCCTCCCTCTTGTACCTGGACCACAACCACCTTGTCATGCTTGTTTCTGGGCCTGCTGAGGTCAAGCTTGTCTTTCAAGTTGTCTACACCACATATCGACTCCACCTTGATACCTCCAACTCTGTTTTTAACCTCGTTTCATATCAATTATTTTCTGACTGCCAATATTTCTACAATGAACAGTGTACCACTCTTAGAATCAAAATATGAAAAAAACATTATTTGTAATGTACTATTCTGTATAGAACTACACACACACACACACACACACACACACCATGACAAAAAATACTGTGACTCATTAAAACTGTGTGTATATGTCAGTGTTAGATCTCAGTTTTCTACAAATCATGAATTTATGGATCAGTCTTATCCTATCCTCATTCTTGAGACTGAAACCTCTCTTCTTTGGAGTCTTCTTCCAGAAAAGTTTAAGAAGATGCAAATTTATCACCAGGTCTGCATGAGCTCCCCTCTCTTGCCAGCAGTGTCCCTCCACGGGACCCCATGACATCTAATCCACTGTGAACACAGTACCAACTAACTTCCACTTTTTGTTTCCTCACATCTTTGTTTTAGTTTTTCCTTGATTTCACCATATGCCCTTTTCCTTCTCCTCTTCAAACAGCCCCTTTATTAGTCAGCTATCTCAGACTCACCTGGAGTAGGAAAGAGGGCTGACTCACCTCTATTCAAGGTCATTTCTAGGTGTACAATCTGTGCATCCTACTACTTACTATCTTTTGTTATTCACACCCTGTGGTTATATGTGTGCTCAAAACTCCTCCCACCTAAAGAGAAATAGTGCAGTCTCTACACCGCGATGCTGATGGCACACAGGTGCCGACAAAGATGCACACACAATGACAACAGAGAATGAGCAAGCTCTAACATACGGGTCTCGGGGAACCCCTGCAGGAAGGTGAGTTTAGACTTGGGGAGAGGGGCAGGAAGAGATATCCCACATACATTTGATGACCCATGGGAATTATGGCTAAGTCACCATCTAGTGACAAGAAGAGGCCCCACTGAGCTTGAGGGAGGTTGGGGAAGAGCGTGGAAGCTCACAGCATCTTTTTTTTAAAAATGACAGAGCAGGGTGGAAGCTAGGAAATGGTGAGAAAGCAAGTTTTTGAATTTAGGCCAAAAATCAAATCACATGCCAAGAAGACTAGTTTTGATTTTTTCTTTTTAAGTCAGTGGGGAATCTGATTATTTCAAACAATGAAATAGCTAATATTGATGGAGGGTTTACAATGTGCCACTTATTACCTTCACTCTTGTGAGACAGGTGTTATTTTTTTTCCCATTTTATAGATAAGAAAACCGAGAGACATATAAGTTAAGTGCTGCTTCAAGGTCACAGGTAGGAAATGGCTCAGTTTGAATTATGATTTGATTTTCATTTCAGAAAGACACACGGATGTATCTAGTTTCTGGCGGCACCTGTGCAGCCCACATAAAGCTAGGAGGGAGATATGGAAAATGTGGGGGTCAAGGGGGCAGAGGAGTCAGGTTTGCCACTCTGTGGGATATAGAGTGGGGGAGTGGTTTGGCTGGATAAACAGATGTGGGCACAGATTTAAGTCAGTGGGCTAAAGGCCCTAGTTTACGCCTTCAAGTTAAGTGAATTAAGAAGAAAAGAATTCTGAACAGAACTTCGAGGAGCAAGGAAGGGGATTTGCACCTAAGCAGTAAACAGAAGGAAAAAAGAGACAGATAGACAGAGGGGATGGAAGGAAGGAAGGAAGGCAAACTGACAATGAGGGGAAAGAGGTACAGTGAGATTCAGGCGGGGGGCTGGGGTCCCTTGGAACCCAAGAAAAGAGAGCATTTCAAAACAGTCAGGGGTAAAGGGTAACAAAACTTGCAGAGAAGGAAGAAAGTTAAAATAAAGATCAAAGTTCTTGGGTCCCATCAACCAGGAGATCTTTGCTCACTGTGGCGGCTGGGTTCCAGTAGGTGGTGGGGTCTGAGGCGAACCGCAGGGCTCAGGGGAGGGTGGGGAGCTGAGGAGGTGGGGTCCAGAGGTAGGGTCCCCCACAGAGAGGGAGGAAGGGACAGAAATCAAACCGGGGCCTAAGCAGGAGTGTTGGTTTTTCCTTTCTGATCTGAACCCATGCCATTTACATATGAAAGACAAACCATCAAAAGAGCGACGAGTGTGAAGACACAAGAGGCAGCCCACAGGCCCCTGACCTAGGAAGGAATCGGCTGCAGACGACTTCTCGACTTCTCCCTGTGGTCCCGAACCACCGTTTTCTCCGCTCCTGCTGGCACTTTCCTCTTTGGTCTTTAATCTTTTTCCTGATTAATGCTATCTGTATATTTTCCCACCTTCAACCTATTTCCAAGCAGTGTTGCCCTCTCAATTTTCCTCATGTTATTCCCCTGCCCATACACTTTCAGCGGCATTATTAATATAAAGTCCATGCTCCTTCAGAATTACAACGGCTCCCTTGTGCTGGCCTTGCCCCCCTTTCCTCATCCTGAGAACCCCCTTCCCCACCTGAACAAACACCAGAAACCGGAAGCAGTCCCTTGCCTCTACCCCAGACCTGTGATCCCATATGCATCACGGATAGAAAGACGTGAACGATGCAGCCCGTGACAGCAACCAGGCCACGATCTGTTGGGTACTTACACAATTTGGTTACATTTCTTATATCTGGTCTTATATTTAATATGTGTGTGTGTAGCTTGTCTTCCAAACTGGACTGCAGGCTTTTCAAGGATAGAAGCTGTGAATTAAAGCATTAAAACGGATCATCTAAAATTTCTATTTCATACAGGAAAATGCAGCAAGAATTGAAAAACTGCTTTGCTGAAAGGAAAATTGGATAGAGTTTGCAGTTTCGGAATAATAAGAAAATGCAAATTGAATTTTCTTTTTTTCCCTATGATATGCTGGAATGTAAATTATAGCACCTCCATAGCTTTTGCCTTTTATCACATTATGAGATTCTTTTCCCAAGGCATTTTTATATGTACTTTGAATTTATTTCTTCTCCTACTTGCACGCATGCCCCATATTGTTTGGTGTGAAGACTGTGCCTTTCAATTTCCCCATCATTTTCTACAATGTTTTCATTGTATGCCTAAGAGCGCTCTCATTTTTCTTGGAATGTAATTTAATTTCCCCACGTTACAGAACTGTATTTAAAACCCTCTTTTCGTTAAAAAGTGTCACCTACTAATTCCCAGTTTTGATTTTATGAGATTAATCACATCTGTTGCTTTGCCTGATTAGTTTTCTATAGCTGCTCCTTTACTTTTTTATAGTCATCCCAAAAGATTTATTTTTGATGTCCATATCCTGATACTATTTGTATGTTTGTTTTAAATGCTATTCTATGACAGGTTTTGATAATTTAATCAACTTTTTATTTTTTTGCATTTTATTTCTTCTGTGTATAGCATAGTACAGATATTTGTTTCCTGAAAGCTCTTTTTGTTTAAACATACTGTGTACAAAATTTTTGTTGTTGTTGTTGTTCCCAATTTGGATTTTCTTTTCCTTTTAAATCAAATGTTCCTCTGAGAATTTAAGCATCTTTAAAAAATGCATTGCTTTCATTGGGTCATTTCTGAAAGCTTCCATTTGGCTTTTTAATCTATTCCCATATAATGTGTTGCCATCTTGCTAGAGGACTATTAGATTTGCTGCTTCCAGCTTTCTGAACCTAATTGTAGGCTTCCTGCATCCTGGGCTGTAGCATGCTGGTGACTACGATGCCCGTTGGCCCCCGTGCAGCCAGCAGGGCCTGGGCAGGGGCCTGATCCTCAGAGACAGGTGTGGCTGAGCCCTGTCTGGCGCTGACCTCTCACAGGCTTTCCAGCAAGATGGGGACACCTGGCACCTGCTGCTCCTTTGAGATGCTCTGAGCACAGACAGCTCAGGTGGGCTCTGCCACCGGGACAGCAAGTTGGCAAAAGAGACTGTACAGCTGCGGGGAGTAAGAGGTGCGAAGGATCTGGGCTGGGCTCCTGAGGGTCAGGACAACTGTCCGTGGCAGGTGAACATCTTCACCCAAAGCAGATTCTTCTGTTTAGCATCGCCCTGAGACCCAGGCCATGGGACCCCTGCTGTTGCCGGTGCCTCACAGCCTTGCTCTGCAGTCAGTCAGCCTCAGTGCAGCCTCTCTGGGAGTGAGTCAGAGGAGCCAGAGACCAGGCCCGCCTCAGCCCTCCTGAACCAAGGTGTATGTTAACAGGGGATTGTATACACATGTGTGTTTGAGAAGGCCTGCATCTGGTTTTCACTGGCTGTGACCCTCTCCGAGGGAAACACCCATGGGGGGTCTGCTTCTTTCCAGACAAGGCTTCATATACTCAGATCCCAGAAGTTCTGCCCAAGGACCCAATCAGCTCACTCTAGGACATACAGACATACAGTAGTCTAGCGCGTGGACCCGATGGGTGGCCAAGGGACAACTGTGACACAGCGGGAAGTGGGGTGCTGTACTTCAGGCTGAGTGTCCACATGCACACTCCCAGAGTGAGGCCCCTGAGGAGCAGGAAGAGCCAGGGCTGGGAGGGGTTGGGCCGAGGGCCTGCAGTTGCACCTTTGCTCCTGGCTGCACAGATAGGGTCAAGCCCACTTTTGTCCATTTGTAGCTGTATGTGCCTTTTTTGGTGAGGTCCACACTATGGGCAAGCTGACAGCTATAAAAGAATATATGCTTTCCACAAATTTTAAATACTTGATGCTAAAATATTAGGTTGGATTCCAAAATCATTTGCCTTAAAAAACTTCAATGTTACATTTGTTAATGACAAAAAGTAATAGCTGTTAATGCTTTAAATATACTTTCAATTGCTGAAAACTCCTGAATGGATATAAAACAGGTTTTAAATTTTCTATAATCTGCTTATTCTTACAAAGCATCACACAGACAGCAACTGTCAAGACTTTGGAGCGACAACTAGTCAAGAATTCTAGGTCCCTCTTTTGAACATAATACCTGATAAGAAGAAGTTATATATAAGTTTATACTTCTTATTAAAACATTTGAAAATCTTTTTTGAAATTTTGAAATCCTATAGAAATTTAACTTAATATTCTTCACACTGCTTTTTATTTTCTCTTTTTTGAATACTAAGAATATGTATTGAATTTTTTTCATACACTTTCATATAGGCACCCTCAAATCCTATCTAATTCACACATGCACCATACAAATATTACCTGTGCATAATAAAGTGACAAAAAGTGAGTGGCATGTACCTAGCTGGACAGAGCTGATGTCTTTGGATGTCTCTGGACCACAAATGGCTGTTATTTTTGACTTTTATTGGAAGCACATCCTTTAATACAGTAGATTTCCTTCCTTTGTGCAATTTTAAAAACAGATTTCTCCCCTTAACAGATCAGCTTCAAAGTTTTTTTTTAAACATTTTCCTAACATGTAATTACCATCTTCTAAAGACCCAAAAGTGTTGTCAATGTGACTGAAATCAGAATGTAAATATTTTATAAACAGCTGTCAAATCTCAATTGACAGAAAACAAAAAACCCCCGAATTGCTGTAATCTAACTATGAGGCTACATCCTTTAATTGACAGATAAGACATTTGTCTAGTTCCCGTTTTCCCATCAGCATTTTAATACATTAGCATGGTGTGCCATTCTGGAGAGTCATTGTGACAATTTACTGGAAGATGGAAATAACTGAATTCTGTTCCGTGGAATATTTTTCACACTCAGCTGTGTTTGGAATATCTGTGACTAACACGGACTAAATACTGGCTTCAAGGAAATATTATGTCCATTAAAAAAAGGCAGAGTTTCACTCTTAGCAGTTCCATAATTTATTATTTCATTCTTTTGGGCCTTCATTCAACAAACATTTCTGATCATCTATGTGCCAGACTGAGCTCCCATCAGCACAGATCGGAAATGCCGCTAGCAAGAGCACCTGAGGCAATCTCTCCCGGGGATTCAGTGCTGTTTTCTGTATGCACTGCTGTCTGTCCCTCTTCCCAGAAATTTTTCGAATCTTTGCTTCTATTTTTCCCCTTTCCTTCCTGTCGAAACAATAGGCATGATGGGGACATCTTTAAGCCCTGCTTACCTTCTTTTGGGATATTTGATCTGTGGCATTGTCTGCCTCTACACTGATTCAGCCAATCAATATTTACTAAGCTTCTTTCAGGGCAGAGGCATCCTTAAAGACTTTGGGGTTTTGGCAGTGAGGACAACAGACAAGGTCCTGCTCTCATGGAGCTCAGATCATATTACCGCGAGAGAGAAACAAAAAAACTATAGACAAAAGTGGCTGAATTCTTCATTTCTTATCTAAATCCCCTAAGCTATATATGTAAGCATTTTTTTCCATATGGGAGTATTTTAATATGCCTTAAAAATCAAACTTCTAATTTTTACAAGGAGTTAAATTTGGATGCCTGGGCTAGAGCTCATTTTGTGAGAGAGGAGCTGAGATCTGAGCTGGGCCAGCGCCAGGGCACTGCCAGCCAGGGACACAGAGCCCCGGGGGAAAAGAACACAGGGCAATGTTCAAAACAGAAAAAGAGACAAGGACACTGGAGTTGAAGCCAGGGAGAAAAGGTACAAGTAGAAACCTGATCGTATCGAACGTGTAAGTCACGGTCGTGCGCTTGAGCTGCACTCTGAATGTAGAGGACCGAGTTGAAGCAGGTCTCAAACAGGGCAGTAACAAGACTGCAGTAGGTTCCCCACACCCTGGTAGTTGTGCCAGAATGGATTTTGGTATGGCGGGAAGGGAGACCAGGAGACCACCAAAGAGCTGTCCAGGGAAGACAGAATGATGAGTTGGAGTAAGAAGAGACAGAACAGGAGACATAAAGAAATGAAAAGATTCAAGATGTATATACATGAAAGAAAGGAAAGGGAAAGGAAAATGACTGATATCTCTTAGGTTCAATGTCCAGGGAGGAAAAGGTTGGCTTTAGTCATTACATTCCCCTGCTTGAGCAAAGGAGATTCAACAGGGTAAGCTTATTGTTTTATACTAAGAGAATATCAGGACATCTTACACCCTCAATTTACACATAAAGAACAAAGGTCCAGAGAGGTGAGCCAGCTTCTTTAAGCCTCCAAAAAGCCTATTGTCACCAGCATTCCTGCCTTGTATTTTCCAGGCCAGGGACTTTTCCGTTATCCAGCCCCTCCTCCCCTGGCTCAGCTCAATACCTTATTCAGTATCTTGCATGACTTTCTTTGGAAAGGGATTTCATTATATAATTTATCTTTTACTTGCATTTTCTTTTTCTTTTCTGCATCTAATAGGTATGAGTGAAGTAACTGGAGATTGTTAAAAAGAGAATATTTAATATTAGGAGTGTAGGCAAAAAGCTGAGTTTTGAGGGTTGTACTTAGACCATTAATTCTAAACGTTTATTTTGAAACAACAAAAAACAAAAGAAGAAACCTGGAATTAATATTTCCTTCACCTGGTTTCATAAGCAATTTCAGTTCATCCTGATTTCTCCATACCAGTGTTTTCTCTTTCCTTTTTTTAAAAAAATATGGAATAGCTTCAGCTCACTTAGTATTATAAGTGGATAATCTAATGGAATTTCTGGGTTACTGAAGAGCATTTAAAGGGCTAATGAATGGAGGATGCCATCGACTAGCTGTCAGATGTGGCCAGCCGCAGCAAAGGCTCCTGGAATCATACTGCCCGGACCAGCACTGGGGTAGCAGAGTACAGGAAAGAGCATCTGACAGGTGCAAGTTCAAACCTCACCTTTGACACTTACTATAAGAAGACAAAGTTCTCAACATCTCAAAGCATCAGTTTTCTCATGTGTAAAACGGGGACAATACTACTTACCATTAGTATAACAGCAGCACTACTGTAAAGACTCAGTAGGGTACAGAAGCGTGCCCAGCACGATGCCCAGATACAAACGTTGGTGAATCAGCTTTGTCTACATTTGGCTCTGATGTTAGGCTCAGGAGACCTAACAAGTCAGGGATTTATGATTCATGCAACAGCAATCTGGCGGAAGGCTCACTAGAGCTCAAGAACGTCAGCAAGGAGTCAAGTTTGCTTTGCCTCTCTGCTCTAGTATCTCTGGTTGTGGCTTTAGTTCTTGTGATTATGAGATGGGATGCTTGTATTAATCATGTTTTTTGTTTTCTGTATTGTACACTGTTTTGGCATCTGAAAAGCCTACTGGCCAGGAAAAGGCTGGCTGTCTCAGGGCTAGCCAAAGCTCAGTGACAGCAAAGGGCTAGGTCTAGAGCACATCTTTTGAATGTAAATCAACCAATCCTGAGTCTGTAGTCCCAACCACCGTCTTACCTGACTCTAACATACCAAGTCAGTACTTCCTCTGCCCTAAATCAACCCAGGGCCAGATACCAGGCAACCAGAGACCACCCTTCCAGCCCAGAGCTCACTGGCCATGTACCAACTGGCCAGTCCTGGACTTTCTGCTTTTCCTGCAGAAACTCCCAATTAAGACTCTGACCTAGACTCTCTCCTCCTTCCTGTCTCCTGTCTCCTGACCAAGCCTGGTGCTTCCCATGTGATCCTGCGTGGCCTGGAGTGCCCCTTATCTCAGGAAATGTTGGTAACAGATTCAATGACATTGACCTCTCTGTGTCACTGCTCAGTCTCCTCTATAAATTAAAATCTGGTAGCTACAAATTTTAAAACTGCTTACTAGGTAGGAAGATGGTATAATAACAAATGAAAGTGTTCCCAAAATATTCTCCTCTTGAAGCTCTGCTCTTAAATTAATTCAGGAAGGGAAGCCCTACCCGGACCCCATCACCCAGAGCTCATGCACTAGAACTGGGTCACGTGGCTGCAGTAAAGAAGTCTGGGAAGGTGAAGGTTTTTGAACTAGGCAGTTTACTGTCCTTCAAAACATAAGGATTTTTTTTAGGAAGGAAGAAGGTGAAAATGGATTATTGGGTAGGCTATTAGCCTTGTCTGCTGAATATAGTATTGTTAAAAATAACATTTAAAAAGGATTAAGCTTTTCCACATTGTTACTGTTTATATTCACAATTAGACTGTGTGCAGCATTCTGAATGAGGCACCACATATAAATCAAGGAGAAATATTTAAGCTTCTATAAGTTAGACAGGCTGTAAGGTCCTATGTAGGTTAAAAATCCAAACATTTTGCATGATTTCAAAAACTCCCATATTGCTGCAGTTAAGATACAAATGTGTATTTGAAATAAAATCAACTTATTTCATATTTTAATTAGCATGCCTTCATTGTAATTTTGAATCTACTGAGCAAATAAGCGAAAAAGTATCTTCAGTAAGGCACAAAAAGATTAAGCATAACTGTACATTTATGTTAAGGTGCCCACAGTAGCAGTTATAAATTGGATTAAATAACAATGATGTAGAAATTCCTATTCCTCATTAATCTGTTTCACAGATCAAGCCGTACATTTTTTTTTTACAGCAAAGAACTCAACTCAAAAAGATCTTACCTTACAGTACCTTAGTGGAAGTTCTGAGTGTCACCTCTGTGGCCTCTAATCAGAACATAGGTGCTAGAAGAGAATAAGAAATTGGAGTTAACATTTAGCCAGGACCCTGGGAAGGAGAAAGTCAATACGTCACACAAAATGATGAGGAAATGTAAAAAAATTACAGAATTTTCTAATGAAAGTGATCACGGTGTCTATCCACCTCATGGAACTGACAAGGATGTGGGTGGTCAGAGGGTTAAGGTACCTGTCATGGGAGAAAGGAACACACGTACCAATTTTATACAAAAGGCTCCTTCTATAGTTCCACTCCTCACACCTGCCAAAGCTCTAGTCACAGTGAAAGCACGTAAAGTGAGAAGAAGAGAAAACAGAAGTTGCTTATCCCTTAATTTTACACGATAGTTATGGCGCCTCACATTTTTAGCAAAAGGGAAGTTAGTACCTTCTACTTTCAAAGAGAAGGTCATGGGAATAGACTCTTAGAGGTTCCAGTCCACTTCTGCTCTCGGACACTATGGGACATTTATACATACTGTTATTATATGATCAATCCAGTTCTTATATGAGAGAGATTCACAGCTTAAAAGAAAATCTCCTACCCCATTTCAGACACTGACATTCACATTTTTAAAGCATACAGAGCCTGAAATTCAGCCCAGAACCATAGGAAAGCATCTCTTCTTAGAGGCTGACCTAGAGAAAGAAAAAGAGGCCCCAAGTCCCGTAAGAGGAGGATGAGGAAGTGTGTCCTGTGAAGGGAGTCCCTGAGGACAGAGGGGCAGAAAGCAGCAGTGCGGTGCAGTCCGAGGAGTCGAGGATGAGACCTGGGAACACGATGTTGGATTTTTAAAAGCAGGACTTTGCAGTGTGTAGGATATGGGATAAGGGGGCAGGGACTGAGTGTGAACGCTTCTAGGGGTGTCGGGGAAGTTGTCCTCAACAAGGAGGGGAGGAGCTTTAGGGCAGCCTCGGAGTATGCAACAAGGCACAGGCAGAGGTGGAGGGAAACAATTCATGATTAGAAGATGGATTTGTACTTTGCATGTCTTTTTGTAAATATCAATCTGCAAAGGACTGGGAAAAAAGAAAAGAAAGAAAGACATCTGTCCTTCATCAGTTTGAGAAGCACTGCCTACAGAGCATGGCCTCTTTGCCACCTCAGTGTCCCTCTCTCCTGCCCTGAGGGCCTCTCCCTCTCCAGGAGCTCCGCTGGGAGCTGCTATTGCTCCCAGTGTTGGACTATCACTAAAGGATTGTCTCCCTCTCTGCCAACAGGAGGGCCCCTGCCTGAGGAGTGCATCCTAAGGAAGGAAATGCTGGAGCTGGTCATCTCATGAGATCCATTCACTTGGGGAAACTGAGGTAGAGGGTGTGCGTGAGCAGAGGTCACTTGGATCCTGGCTGTCTGATTCTTTCCATGAATTGTCTTGCCTCTTAGATACCTGCATCTTCTCAGGAAATAATATCTATACAACTGGAAATTCAAGATAAATTTCAACAGTATTATTCCTCCCATTCCTTCTAGGGGAAGTGATGGCTAAATTATCAAGCACTACTTCAGTGGGAAGACAACTATATCCGTCCCTTGTCTCCAGCTAGTAGGCATTTTCTGCCGTATGGTGCGGGCAGGCATGTCAGCAAGCTAGGATTTATCTTTCACGTGGATTCCTCACTAAACCTAATGAGCCGCAGAGTGAGTGCTCTGTGAATTCCACTCAGTGCTGGTCCATCCTCTCCCTACGACCTACTGTGTGTATGGCACATAGTAGTTGCTCAGTAAGTATTTGTTATATGGATTTTATCACTAGAATTAACGATTATCCAGTGCAAACAATGTAATTAGGAGTCCCAACATATCTGGATACTGATTCAAATCATTTAAAATAAATAATATTTCTCAATAGTATAAAATTGAGTTGCACCATTAATGATAAAATAGAAATAAACACTATGCAGTTAAAGTATTTACCAATAAAAGTATCTTGTTCACTTAATGAACTGGAGAATGGTAACTGAGATGGAGCTAAAGGGTCTCTAGGTTTCTTCAGCAAAGCATTCATTTCGAAAACCAGTGAGGGAACTGGCTTCCAGCCTAGCTTCAAATTCATTCTATTGTAAATTAATTGTGCATGATATTCATTTAGGTCTGAGCTTCAAATCTCTGAGCATAGATGACAGGCTCCTCCAAATCCTAGTAAACGTGGTTTGTAAGGTTACAGAATCAGAATATGATTGGTGATTCCAGATTGTTGTCATAATTATGCAGTTAGCCACACAAAGGGGAAAACAAAGCCAGAGACAGAATAATAATTATGGAAGGCTAGGCGAGAAGCTGGTTTTAATAGGCCGACACCATATTACTTTGATGTAGGATGTATCAAAAGAAAGGTAGGCTCTTTTGTTAATGTCTTTCAAGTAGTTGTTTCTTTCTGTCACGTTTTTTGGGTATTTATAGTGGTAAATGAGGCAGCAGTTTTGGATTTTTAGGACGATCATCTGAACTGTCCCATTTCCTTTTAACTTTCCAAAAACCACATTTGCTTACTTTTTCATTATTTCGAGCATGCATACTGCTCTTATTTCTAGGAAAATACAAAACACCTGAGCAGATGTTCTAAAATCTAACTGGATGATAAATGGTCTACAGCCACCTGATTTAGTGTTATACCTGCTTACAGTCTTGAAATGAGCTTAATCAATTAACTTTTGTATTCAGCTGAAATTAGGTCCTAGACTCTTAGGCAGGACTTAGGATATTCCCCTTTTCAATTTCACAATGTATCTTTATTTTTTAATCTGCCTTATCTGAAGACCAAAATAACAAGTGCTTTGATAAAGTTGACCCTAACAGTTTGTTTTATGGGAATAGGGCAAATACAGCTCCAAAAATGTATATATCACGCTAAGTCTGGTGTATTTATTGAATAAGTTCTTATTCAAAACCATTATCACTAAATATCTGTGTTCATTCCAGTGTTATCTTATACTATGATTTGTTCCCGCCAGAGTCTGACTTCTCATTGTTAAGCCATCCCATCTAGAGAGGGAGGGAAAGAACTAATTAACACATGAATTAGTTCTTATGAATGAAATCCTTCATTCCTTTGTTATTATGTCCAGTTTTCAGGTGAGGCTCAGAATCAAATAACTGTCTCAAAGTTGTCCTGTAAGTAAATGGTGAAGTGGAGATCCAGGCTTGCATCCTTTTCATGTCAAAGTGCACATGATAGTAGTAGTCACAACAGCACAAAGTGAATGCTTGCCGCATTCCAGGCACTGTTCCAGGCCCTTTACACATGCCCAGTCACTTAATTGTCACAACCCTATCTGCTGTTATTTGTATTTCACAGATAGACAGATGCCTGCTTGCTCTGCGTAGGAGAACCACAGCTCCAAAGGGTGTATTGGGACAAAACTTGATGCGGCTTTACCATTCTCCTTCTTTGTCCATTCCAAGTTATAAAATGAACACAATTCCTATTTTGATTGGGGAGAGGTTCAGCAATCTCCATAATGCTTTTCAGAAGTTGTTGGCCTGTTTGGATGTTCAGCTGACCTTGATTAGAGTGGCACAACAGGAGTTCACAGTGGATGCATGTTCTATGGTAGACAGGCTCCACCTGCGTGTCCTCAAGAATGCCACACTGCAGTGGGAATGGCATATTGCAGTGTCTAAGGAGACACTGCAAACCCAGGATGACGTCCAGCAGGCCAGGCTGGTTGATGGGGAGCAGAGCTTCAGAAGTCTTCAAGGCAAGGTGTACTTGCCCTCACGGTGGTAGCACACTCAGGGGCTTGTATAAGCTGACCAGCCCTCAGCCAGTGGCCGGGAACTCAGGCGAGGTTTAGTCTTCTGGGATGAGTGGACTGGTAATTGTGAAGCAATTATTCAGTCCCTCACCTTCAGAGGAGGTGAGCTGAGGGTTGGTGGCCGGTGGGTGGGGAGTGGGGGCAGGGGACATCTATTTTCAATAAGAATGAGGAAGCAAAGCAGGATCTGAGGAAGAACTACAAGCCCCATCTCACAAAAACCTACCTCAGACCACTTGGCGGCTACAATTCCCATCAAGTGGAAGGGATGAATCTCCTTATTTGCTGCACAGACAGAGCAGGCCTGAGTCTTGCAGGCTGACAGTTTTCAATTCTTAACAGCTCCCTGAGCCAGACGCCAGCAGCAGCAGATACTGAGATTCTTACAGAGTCTCATTACAACAGTTCTGGAAATTCCAGACAATATCAACAAACAAGTGAAGAGGACGGTATTGCTCTGCATTTCAGTTTTGGCAGAGAGCAGTAATGGGAGAAGAAAACTTTACCCAACCCACTGGAAAGGACCGCTTGTCCATCCAGTCTCAGCAGACCTCATCTCACACCACGGAGAGAAAAGTTGGAGGCTAAATTCAACCAGATGTACAAAACAATGTGAAGAGCGCTTTACAAATCCAAACTTTGTAATTTTACCTTTCACTCTCCACATACAGAAGTGAATGAAAGGAACTTCACTGATAACACTCATGCTTGTTGGTCAGCTCTTTCTATGATTAGTTGTGGCTTTTGTGTTCTTTTATATTTCATTTTTTAATAAATCAGAAAAAATAAAAATATTTAACACTAAATAACTAGTATGTCTATAGCCCCAATTAAATAACAGAACCTGATGATTTCTCACACCTAATTGAGGTTTAACCAGTTCTTTCAGCATTAAACCATACTAAAGGCAAAAGAAAAACTGTAAAAAAAGACATAATTTTAAATATCCCTTTTTAGAAAGATACAGGTACATATTTCACATGGCATGTTAAATATAAGACATTTTAACAACTTAATGCAATAATACAAGACCGTATAGAATCATATTCTATAGATTATGCTTGCTGGCAGGAGTAGGCAGTTAAGGTCACTTCAATTTATTGGTTTCACTAAAAGGTGCAGAGAAAACTTAGAAAGGGGAAACTTAGCATAAAATAAAGTGTACACAATTTTAGTATCCTATAAGTATCCTGTTTATTTTTCCCTCTGTTATGGATGGAACTGTATCCCCCTCAAATTCATATGCTGAAGTCCTAACCCTTCAATGAGACTAAATTTGGAGATGTGGCCTTTAAGGAGGTAATTAGGGTTAAATAAAGTTACAAGGGTGGGGCGCTGATCTGATAGGATTGGTGCCCTTATAAGAAGAGGTAGAGATGACAAGCTTGATTGGTTACTCGAGCATTTGTTCTCTTTGTTGCAGCAGCCCAAGCAGGCTAATACACTACTAATTAGATATTGTTTTACTGTGAACAAAAAATACTGGAGTTTTGCCTGTATTTTGACTTTTATTTTTCTTTAAAGTTATAAAATCAGAGATTGTGGAAGCTGAAAAGAATTAAAGAGTCACTTAGACCAAGTCCTATCATTTCTGAATTTTGTCTTCTAGTAATAAGTGGAAGGTTTAAAATGAAAATTGAACCTAAAGTAGAATATGTATGATGACAAAATAGAAACACCCCCATTTGCTAACATCTTTCAACATAAGGATAAAAAAACACAAATCTTGAACCCTTAGCTCTTTTCATAACATAATTAATTGGAAGGCAATTCATAGCAATGGATATCATGTGGGCCCTGTATCTGAATCAAAGAATGAAAGAGTCATTTATTACATGTGATTCATGATAATATTTCTACAACTGCTGAGGTAGGGTGGTCAAAAAGCAGTTACTCTGTACTCCTGGAAGAACTGAGGGGGCAGGATGATGAACAATGGTTTAACACAATTTCACTTTTCCTTCTATACAGCAAAACTAATATTTCCTACCTTTTTATCTCCATTGGATATACAGTGATTTCTGAGCTGATATATGCCTTTGCGGGTAAACCCAGGAGACCACTTTATGTACAATTCTAAGGAGTGTGTGGAGACAGAGTGGAAGGCACAGAGGTGAGGCAGGAGGCCGCTCTGTTTGCCTGCTTCTGCCATCCATTGCTCTGGGCATTTAACCTCTGTAGCCTTAATTCCAGGCAACCTGACAATTCATAAGCACAGAATTAAATGACCATTCATGTATGATAATTTATAATAAAATGCTTTTTAGTTTTTAGCTATAAAGTAATAAAGCTAAATTAATAAATAATACCTAGTTACATAAAGGGAAAAAATGAGTATTTTTTTCTTCCCTCATTTGCACTCCCAAATTCAATACCCTTGAATGTTAGCAGTTTGGTGTGTAGCTGTCTGTATGCTTTGTTTCCTCATTCGGCACACCCATTTCCCTTACTGCTACCCTATCATACAGATTATTGTGCGTGTGTACTTTCCATTAAACAATATATCACCTACTTCTCATCAACACATATGGATCTAACTCATACTTTATAAGGGTTGGTAAACCCACCTCAGCACACATGTGCCATAACTTATTTAATCCTTTTACTATTTATGCAATTAGTATTGTTTCTTTTGTTTCTACTATAAACAATTTAGCAATAATAATCCTTGTGTATATGTATGCTCATTTTTGCAGGTGTGTTTTCCTAAAATTATAACTTATGGGTCACAAGATCTTCACATTTTATGTTTTAGTTTGTAATGCCAGTTACTTATCAAAAAGCTGATAGCAATTTTGTTTCCCACTTTCTTCACCATTACTGAATATTATCTGTCTTTATATAATCTATTGATAAATCTATGTGATTTTTGGCAAGAAAATCAGTGTTCTCAGAGGTATCTCTTTCATATATGTTGGGTCTCAGAGAAGGTCTTGTGCTAAGGACAGACTGGAAACAATCTTTGGTCAATGTTCCACTACTGTGGCATAAGAGAGAGATAATCCTTGGGAAAAATATATTTTGGAAAAACAACAGTAACTAGTATTCAGAGAAAGGATATTTTAAAGGCTTGTGTTGAATTGCATGAAAACGAGTAAATGCTCCATTCAGTAAGTTGCTCTAATGTGGAAAAACACATTCTGATTTAAAAGTCATTGCTATTATTTTCCCCTTAAAACCATAATTTAAAAGATGTCTAGCCCACCAAATGGTTTCCTGTATTCTTTAAAAGTTCAAAAAAATCTGTAAAAAAGCAAAAGGTCTTGTCTTGTAGTTCCTTAATTTTATAAACAATATTATATCTTTAAAATGCTATTCTTCAGCTAGAATGGCTCAGTTCGGATGCTTGGAAATGTTAATCACCCTTGTCTTCTGGTAACCTTTTCCCAGCTCAGGTGGCTTATAATTATAGTCCTTAAGTTTCAGTGTCTTTCTCTTTCTGAAGTTAAGTCATAATATGAATGTGAAAGCCAGGAAGGAAAATTTCTTATTTTTGGGCAAAATAGGGTTACAAAGCCTGATCAAATATTAGTGTTTACCGGGAACAGAACTAAGGGGAAAAAAATGTACCTGGAGTTTGTATTTATATAAGGGATATTCTTTTGGGTGTTTCCATTAAGAATCAGAAATATCTTAAGGGACCAGTAGTGGATTAGCAGACCAAGACCTTTCCTTGGTATTGGGGCAGCCAAGCTCATCAACTAGCTACACTTTGGAATTGACTAAGTGATAAAGAATTAGTAATTATATCATCTTAGTTTAAAACACCTTAGGCAGATATATTCTTAAAAATAAAAATAAAATATAACAATGAATGTAGATTTTGCTCTTTGTCTAGGGATTTGCTTATTTAGAAAATAACTATTTTTCTTTTATTAGGCTTTATTTCAGTACTCATAGGAAATTTTCATGTTGGGCTTTTAGCAGTAGCTGAGTCTGGACTTGATTCAGTGCCTTGGTTTTATCATCCATGGTCTGAAGCTAAATACTACATTTCAGTGATAACGTGGCTCTCTTTAGAATGATGGGAATGTGTGCGGACTTTTTTCTATCTAACATTCTGATTGTAGAAGGTTTTTTTTTTTTAAATGGCTATATAGTACACTCTGATGAAAAAGTAACTTGAAGACATATCCCCTAAAAGATGAAGCCCTAAGACCTCTCCAAGTCAGACAGGATCCTCCATGCCTGGCCAGTCTCAGTTTCTTCTTTTCCCATGTTTCTGCCTGGGCTGCTAGCTTCATCTGTGGCTACCACACTTCCTGTAAGTAAAACTGTCCCCACTTGTTTATTCATGCGTCATCTCTTTCACAAGTTTGTCAGTAACGACATGTGCCCCACCTGTGCTCTGAATCCATGTTTCTGTCCAGGTAGACATATGGCTGAGACCAGCGCAAATAATGAATTGTGCCTGGTAAATTTTGACCAGCAGGCACCTCTCAGAGTCTGGCAGCTAAGCCAGACTCCTCAGGAGTGTAGTTGATTAAACAAGCAAACAAACAAAAATGAAGAAATCCAGCAACTACAGGCAGAAACTGAGAAGATTTAGAAATGCTACTATGAGATACAAGGTAAGCAGGAGACATAGGGACACTAGCATCAGATGATAACTCGGGGAGGTCATAAAAGGGCCGGTCACAAGCTCTTCAGCCTAGACACAAAAGGAACACCCCGTGGGCCATCACGGTGCCCGTCTTATCTACGATTGTCATCCTGTGTGTGTGTGTAAAGCAATGGAAATTAATATTGGAACTACATCATTTACAGTGTGCTGTATATAATTATTCTTCTAAAAATATAGATAGGTCAACACCACAGTGTGGATTCAAATCCTCTGACACAACATTTAATCATTTTTATAAAATTTAACTCTTACTGGAGAGCTACCTTAACTGTGTGCCTCTGGGAAGAGGCCATGATGACAGTGTCTACAGTGGAAAATCAAGCAACCAGAAGACTCTTCAGAGGCGTGTGCATCTTTGAGACTGCACCTGACATCCTAGGAGCTCCACAGTATTCAAACAAGAGATTTGGTGTGCAAATAAATTTGTGAAGTACCGGGTCAAATACTATGTTACCATTATCTTTACAACAGGAACACTCAAATTAACACTGAGATATACACTGGGTATTTCTTAAAGGCAGATGTATTCTGACACTTGATTTTCCTAATCTTGCTTGGACAGGTGAAGTTTTGTTCTGGGAACTCGGGCGAATGCTGCATCACACAGCCCTGGAGTCTTTCCTGCTTCAGTGCAGGAAGAAGATCTAGTCCAGTCTAGCCTAGCTTGAAAATGAATTTGCATTTGAGACAGGATAAGTATTTCCCCCAAATTCAGTGACTCTATGTCATCATGAGAAATCAATTTATCTTTCTGAAAAGGAAATACTACATGCTGTGCTGCACGACAAAAGCTAACTGATTTGGGAAATAAAAAGGACATTTAATAACAATTGTCAGAAATACATTTTCAATACCACATTTTGAAATGCAACCATGATATTCTTAGATATACTCTTGAAAATCTAATGAGCTCCTGAAACTGTCGCTAAACTCTCAACCTTTTAAATTTTTGGAAAGGTCAGTTTTGATGGGATGAATTATAATTTTGGCAGTACCTATTGTACAGATGTTCTCAGGAAATATAATACTGTTGGTGGTGTGAACAACATAATCAGTTTTTTTGGGGTTTTTCTTGTTAAGTATCTTTCAGAAAAAACTCAGATGTCCTGAATCAGTCTGTATAACTCCTTTGGTTGGTAAACGGTTAACACATATTGCCTTATAATACCAAGGTTATAACTTGAAGTTCCTAAATCAGAAGCAGTCTGGAGGGTCCCTGTGTCCCCCGTGTTAGAAGAGCAAAGGGAAATTCTTTCATTACAAAAAGGTGTCACTTCCAACTGGAGGGAGCCTCAGAGTCAGGCCAGGGCAGAGATTTCCCTGATCGATGTCTGATAGCATGGAAGTATTTCTATCTTCCTTTGGAAAGGTCCATCTGGATTTTACAGAAATGGTTTCATTCTAGTAACAGCCATTTTATTGAGATCACCCCCGCAGCCAAATCATAGGCAAGGTGGAGAAGAAAACAATCAGACTCTAGTAAAACTTGACTTGCTATTTAAAAAAAAAAAAGAGAATTATTCATTAGGAAATAGTCAACCATGTAATTAACAACTTGAAAAATATATTAACTTTTTTTCTTCTTATAGAGACTAGAAATAAGTGAATACTTTTTAAGCTAACAAAAGGGTATTTTTATTTGAATATACTAGCTCTGTATTCCATTTTGCTTTTTAAAATTCCATTGATCCTCTCATGTCTAAAATATTCATTACTTTGAAAGAGATTACTTGAATTTCTGGTAATTAGACACTCATTTAGGGATTCAAAGATACTCTAATGTAAATATTTCTGTAATTCATGAAATCCTCTCCACCGTTGTATGAATTGAAGCATACTGCTTTCCTTTAACCACATAATTTATCTGCTTTATTGAGAGAATACAGATTTTGTTGGATGAGGTAATAGCTGGGCATTTTGACCACCTGGAAGGCAGCAAGAGTCCCTGGGAATCCGAGGTACAGGGGAAGAAAATATGTAGGAACTTAAGTTCAGGACTTATTTTTCCTGGGCCCAGGATAAGCCTTGAGCTTAAGCACTACAATTGTAACAGTATTTCCGTGTTTTCCTAGTGTGACCTGACAACCATTATTATGCATACATAATGTGATGAAACCTTAAACTCAAATTTTTATTTAAAATTTCATATTTATGTAACATCATTCATTTGTATCTTTTGATTGTTCATCTTAATATTATCCAGTTGATGTTCTGATTTATTTAGTTGTAAGGGATCAGTATGATTGCAAATATCGTTCACATATGTAGCCACTTTCTTTGTTCTGCATTTCTTCAGAGATCAGACTCATAGATTAATTTTTGATGAGTAGAATTTACCAGTTTGAGACACAAAACTTGGTCTTTAAGAAATCACGAAACTTGACTGTTTAAGATATAGGGTCATTTGAACTACACTAGTCTTTTCTTTTTTTCTTAAATGTGACATTGTATCCTTCTTGATGATTGCTGAATGAATTTACATTTCTGATTAGTGATTAGAACCATTAATGTGGTGTGAATGTGTCTATGTGCGTATGCCAGAGAGACAGCATGAGACAGAATGAGACAGAGAACTAGAGAGTAAGGAACACACATACTCAGAAAGACTGACCCAGGGAGAGAGGCACACACAGATTCACACATACATAATGACACACATCTGCTTTTCTTTACCTTATAGGCCCCTTTGTTTTCATGTCTCTTATAAAATATAAAATATAAAAATCTACAGATTTTTCCTCAACTAACCTTACTTGTTTTGGGAGCTGTCACTCCTTAGGTGTCTGCTTTGTGTGTATGTGTGTATGGGGGATGACCATGAATTATGCCCTATTCCATACTACTTAAGATTGGATGATTTATTTAAATACGTAATCTGGGTGATCCTCATTTTCCTACAAACTCTATATTTAAAAATGCATAAAGATGTACATTGTCCTATTCTACTGCTTAAAAACCACAAGCAGTTTGTGCTCTGAAATTGCTTGATCTGCTCCAAGTCATCAGTTGCTCCTTACAGTTCATCAGCAGCATGGCAGAAACAACCATAAAGAACCACCAAGAATTTAGCCTGTGCTTCTGCACAGTAGCAAGTGCAGGTTGTACCTGGCTAGCAAAGACTTGGGCTTCATGAAATACCACATCGCCCCTTTGCTCCTGTTTAGGTCCTCCTGGGAGTGCTGGGAAAGAAAGCCATATGGGAGACAATGAGGGGACGCCGCAAATCACACTTGCCGATTTTGTTAATAGTTTTAGGTAGCAGTCTCCTAATTTTGGGTTCACATCCCAAAAAGAAAGATAGCATACACATACAGCACTTGACATATTCCAGATGGTTTCATGAATTAGCTCATGTAATTCTCATGGTAACACTATGGCAAGGGCTCTACTCTTCTCCTGTAATTGAGAATGGAAAAACCAAGCTCGAGATGACACAGGGAGGAGGTGGTAGCGGCAGAGTGTGAACCTGGGCCATGGGGCTCTGCAGCACCATGCCATTCCACAGAGCTGCTCGACTTCATGGGGAGACTTGCAGTGGGGAGGAAGTTCTCGGGTGGGTCCAGAAGGCTCAGTGTGAGGCAACGGGAAGCATTCTTTTAGGGGAAACCTTTAGAGAATTGGAAAAGAAATGAGGGAGGAGAAAAAAAAGGAAAAAAACCCCAAAATGAAATGGCTTCTGGGAGTGCTGTATGATACTCTGTCCAGGCTGACATTTCTTAGTGCGCAAGGAAGAGTGGAGCTGGCAGGCGGTGAGAAATAGGTTGGTTTCTGTTTATCTGTGGGTTTGATTGCTTTTTCCTTATCTGTCTGAAGAGGAGGGCATGCAATTTACAGAACAGGGAAAAGTATATTTTTTGATTTAAGGAAAAGTTTTAAGTCATAAAGAGGACTTGGCAAAGCTCAGAAAGTGTTGATATCCCAAATTTACGAAATGCATAAAAATGCACACCACAGCTCTATATCACTTGATAAAATTACCTAATAAAAATTAAGAAAAAGCTGCTAAATGGTATGTTGCATTATGTCTTGTGACATACTAATCAAAATAAAAATTAAAATTCTGGCACATGTCTTCTAACAGTCTCTCTGCCAAAAAGGTCTGAGAAGCAGGAATTGTGACTGTGCCTTTGATATAAAAAATACTGAGACTTATGATCAAAAAAAGACATGGCATTTCCATCTCTGAGTATGTTTAAGCAGAGAGATAAATGTATCTCCAGGTTCATGAGGAGGTGGTACAGGGAGAGAACCAGTTTGAGAGCCACAGAGGAATCCTGACTCTTCGACCCAAGTCATTTTACAAATGAATCTATACTTGAAATTCTTAAAATCTATGAAAATTTTCTTTTCATTTTTCATCAACATCAATATCACAAACTTCTTAATTATGACCTCTTAAAAATTAGATTTGGGTAGATTTATCTAAATTTGCCATGTTACCGAATTTTGTCTACAGAGAGAAATGACCAATCTTAAATTTGTCTTAGATCGAAAAAAAATCTCACTATAAACTTTGGATTTAGCCAATGTTTACTGGACTGTCTGTCCACATGGCACACTCTTTAACGTCATGTTGTAAAAATCAGCATATGCGTGCATCATACTCAATGAGTATAAGGGATAAGAACTCAGGTTACAATGTATACATTTTCCTGATAAACTTAACTTGGTTTTTTTTCCTCCCATTATGTATTTTGGCAATTTCATTGCTCAGAAAGGGAAATAAAGTTAGCACTCAAATGTATTTCATTTACACAAAAGTTAACTGGAGGGCAAGGTTTAGGCTTGGTTTATAACTTGGTGACAGAAAAATCATGAATGTCCTGAGCATTTTTTGTTTTATGAAAAATTTCAAGCCTTCAACAGAAGCATGTAGTGTGCCTACTGGAGCCAGGCAGCCTCAGCATGAATTACAGCTCTGCCACTCACTCATTCATGTCTTTGAGCAAGTATCTTTCTTTTCTGGGGCTCAATTTTCTCATTTCTAAATAGGATTGAAATAGTAGATCCATGCTGTCTTGAGGACCAAATCGTTTAATGTATGTGAGTTAAGAACGGCTTAGAAAAGTGCTATTCAATTGTAGCTACTATTGTATCTACATAAAGTTACAAGGTTTTATAAATATATTACAGATCAGGAACAGAGTACTTGATAATCATAACATGAGAAATGGGACTGCAGTATAACATTTAATAAGAAATTATAATCCCATATATGCAAGACACATACACTGAAAAATAGGCATAAATAATTGAAGCATGAACATAGTACAAGAAATGATTCACATTTTGGACCGTTCTTTAAGATCAATTTTAGAGGATACAGAAATTTAGTTTGATGAATTCTTGGGTAAAAGGTGAATTAAACAGCATCAAATTAACTATAAGTTTAAGTTTATAAAACTATCCCTGAAATATATGAATTGTTAAACTCCCTAATAGGATGAGCAGCCCAAGAGAAAATATGAGCAGAAAATTTTCAATAGACACTTCACTAAACAATATATGCACATGGCAAATAAGCCACAGGAAAAGATGCTCAAGACCTTTAGCCATTATGGAAGCGTAAATAAAAAGTACCACTATGCATTTGCTAGAGTAACCAAAATTAAAAATACTGCCCATTGCAAGCATTAGCAAGGATTTAGAGCAACTGGAACTCTTACCTGCTACTGGAAATGAAAATCTACAACCACTTTGAAAAACAGCCTGGCAATATCCTAAAAAGTTAAACGCAAACCTACCATTTGACCCAGACCTTCTACTCCAGGGTAGTTCCCTAAGAGAAACGAAAGCATTTTCCATGCAAAGACATGTACACAATGTTCTTGGCAGATTTAACAGCTTAGTGCTGGAAACAAGCCAAATGTCCATTAAGAGGCAATGGGTAAACAGTGGCATATCGGCATAACGGAATACCAATTAGCAGCAAAAAGGAATAAACCCCAGATACACACAAAAGGATGAAGAAATCTCAAAACGATTATGCTGAATGGAAGAAGCTAGATCAAAAAAGAGTACCCACCCTACAATTCCATTTATGTGAAATTCTAGAATATGAAAACTAATTTATATGGACAGAAAGTACATCAGTGATTGTCTGGTGATGGAGATGGGAGGGAGGGATTACGAAGGATTACATTATAACACGTTATAAAGTGATGAAAATACTCATTATTTTGCTTTTCTTGATGGCTTCCCAGATGTATACATTATGTTAAAACTTCAAACTGTATGCCTTAAACATGTGTGACTTACAGATGTCAACTATGCTTCAATAAAGTTGGAAAAAGCAATAAATCAACTGTATGTTTCAGCTTAGAGTATTTTTCAGTGTCCTGCAATTTATGTGAACAGAAAAAAAATGGGGCTCTGCAAGAAAAATAACTTCGGATTAAATTGTATGTTCAGCACGTTGAATCTATTGGTGAAGTTAAAAATCTTCATGGAACAAACATTACGTCTAGTAGTTTTATATTTAAAATCCTTTTCCTACTGGAAATCTCCATATTTTCCCCAGAACTGAAGAACAGAACTGAGAAAGTTTGTTTTTTATGTGTGTGTTACTGGTTAGTGGGGCCACAGACACTCTGCACTTGTAAGGTGGCACTCAAAGGCGCTGAATGAATTTTTCCATGTTCTAAACCACAGAATTATCAGGCTTTATTGTTTCATGGCTTGGCAAGAGAACTATGGCACTTCCTTACATGTTGAACTATCCGCATTGCTTATTTTAGGGCATAATGAACAATTAAACCAGATGGGAGTGTGTAGAAAGAAATCTCCTTGTCAATAAGAATTTTGTCAGCACAACTCTTTTCAGAAATTCTAATTGTATGAAGCCACAAAAATTCATTTAAACAATAATTTGTGGAGAACAATTTCAATTAATTGTGCAATTTATTATATTTGTTATGTTACAGGGTGAGGTCAATAAAATAAAGCAACTTAAGACCTCAGAAAATATGAAAACTGTTTTGCTTATTAATAAATACTTGGCCAAGCTTTTCTTCCAGTGAGAATCATCTTTCTTTTAAAATACATAAACTCCTAGGCAGCAATGAGAAGTTGCCTAAAGAAAGCTTTCCTTAATTATAAGTGCAACAAAAACAATACACTTATGTCATAATCTTAGAATATGGGGTATAATGTGAAGCACTGTTTATGATCAAGTTAATAGAATAGATGATTTCCTTGGCTGTACAGAAGCTTTCTAGCTTGATGAAGTCTTTCTTGTTTATTTTTGCTTTTGTTGCCTTTGTTTTTGGTGTCAAATCCAAAAAATCATTGTCAAGACCAATGTCAAGGAGCTTAACTCCTATGTTTTCATCTAGGACTCTTACTGTTTCAGGTCTTGCATGCAAGTCTTTAATCTGTTTTGAATTGATTTTTGTGTACAGTGTAAAGTAGGGGTCCAGTTTCATTCTTTTGAATGTCTGTTCAGTTTACCAACACAATTTATTTAAGAGACTGTACTTTTCCCTAGAGCATATTCTTCACTATGTTGTTGTAAATTAATTGGCCATAGGTACCTGGGTTTATTTCTGGGCTCTCTATTTTAGTCCATTGATCTATGTCTGTGTTTAAATGAAAATATACTCTTTCGATAACTATAGCTTTGTAATATAGTTTGAAATCAGGAAGTGTGATGCCTCCAGCTTTGTTTTCTTTCTCAAGATTGCTTTGGCTGTTTGGGGTCTTTTGTGGTTCCATACAAATTTTAGAATTGTTTCTTCTATTTCTGTGATAAATGACATTGGAATTTTGATAAGGATTGCAGTGAATATGTAGATTGCTTTAGATAATATGGACATTTTAACAACATTAATTCTCCCAGTCCAAGAGAATGGAATGTCTTTTATTTGTGTCTTCTTCAATTTCTGTCATTGATGTCTTATTTTCTTAGTGTACAGATCTTTCACCTTCTTGGTTAATTTTATTTCTAGGTATTTTTTTCTTTTTGGATGCAATTGTAAGTGAGATCGCTTTCTTAATTTCTCTTTCTGCTAGTTCATTATTAGTTTATAGACACACAGCTGATTTATGTATATTGACTTTGTATCCTGCAACTTTACTGAATAAATTGATTTGTTCTAATAGTTTTTTTGGTGGAATCTTTAGGGTATTCCATATATAATATAATGTCATCTGCAAATATTTCTTCTTATTGCCTCCTTTTTCTGGAGAGGACTTCTAGTACTAGGAATAAAGTGGGGAGAGTGGGCATCCTTGTTCTGATTCCTCATCTTAGAGGATAAGCTTTCAGAGTTCCTCCACCGAGTATGATGTTAGCTGTGGGTTTGTCACATGTGGCCTTTATTATATTGAAGTATGTTCCCTCTATTCTGTTTGTTGAGTTTTTCTACGGAATGGATGTTGAATTTTGTCACATGCTTTTTTCTTCATTATTGAGATGATCATATGATTTTTGTATTTTGTTGATGCCATGCATCACATTCATTTGTGGATTTTGAACCATCTTTGCATCTCGGAATAAATTCAACTTGATCTTAAAAGTTTTAAATTTTACAACCACAACTTGCATTGCAAAACATTTCAAATATATCAAAGGAATGAATGTTAGGTTTGGGGATTTTTCAGGTCCAAGTAATAAGTTCCAAAATTAATTTGGGATGCACACTCATATACACATAATTAACAGATGATTTTAATTGAGACTTGTTTAGTTGTAGTTTCATATTATTGGCATTCCAGCGACATAAATAATTTAGATGGAAAAATAAAATCAATTTCTTATGGCAAAGAAAAAGTTGGGCTAGAAATTTTACTTTTTTTTTGGCCACCAGAATTGCAAATTATTGAAGAGACTGGGCTGACCGTTAATCAGAACTATATATACTTTATTTTCCTTAGGGACTTAAAACTAAGGAATACAGGCAACCTCCAAACTGAGAAACAGTTGTTCCAACAAGATGCCTATGCATTTGTTAAAAGGAACTTGACAACTCTTCTTCAACATACAAAGAAATATTTATAGCACTTTTTGTACCGTTTCCACATAACAGACATTATTCTAAGCACCTTAAATGTACTGATTCATCTCTCAAACAATCTCACGCAGGATTTCTGCATTATTATTCTCCTCATATAGGGAGAGGGCTGAGGCCCAGAGGGAAGAAGTAATTTGCCCCAGGGAGAAAAGGGCCAGCCTTGCTGGGCTTGCCTGCAATATGTGAGCTTTGATTAACATGCTTCTTAGGTGGAATTTTTTTTGGCAGTTTCTGTTTAGAAAACAATGTATTTCCACGTACATGAAACCTCCGCAGTAAAAGGGGAGAGAGGCCATGGGGATGAGAGTGAGAACCTGGTACCCCTCCTCAGAGGGAGAGTGTAACAGCATTGCAGCCAGGAGGCTAAAATTCTGGGTGCTGCTTGGTTTCTGTAATGATGCTTTCTTTTGTTTGATGACCTTAAGGGCATTTTTGGTGACTAGAAGAGACTACTTAGCAGTACACTTTGGATTTAAGATTTAAATTTTCAATTAATTAATGTTACAAATCAGATTCATGGCTTCCTTAGACATTTTACCTTATCAATCTGGTAACTTTAGCAGTCAATTTAGAGGAGTGGGTCTCAAGGTTTAAGATCTCAGGACCCCTTTACACTCTTAGATATTACTGAGGACCTAAAGAGTTGTTCTTTAAGTAAATTACAACTACTGATATTTACTGCATTAAAAAAATGTTTAATTTGCTTAAATTAAAAATAAGCCCATAAGAAAATGAACATAAATAATATCTTTCAGTGATAAATAACTGTACTTTCTAAAACAAAAAAAAGTAGTGAAAATGTGGCATTGTTTTCCATTTTGGCAAATCTCTTTAATGTCTAGCTTAACACAAGACAGCTGGATTTTCCTCTGTGCTTCTGCATTCTGTCTGCTGTCATGAATGAAGCCTCTGGGCAAGCCCACCGGCCATGCTGAGGGTGAGAGAGCGAACGGCAAGCCGCCTCTTCATCGCTCTTAAGAGAACCGTCCCGAGCAGGTGAAGCTCACAGAGGACAAGGCGCACTCTGGGAGCTGACCCTGCTGTCGCCTGGGACATGTGTATTACCGACAGATATGCTTCAATCTGTTTAAGTGTTATCCATGCCTGAAGGGAAATCCTCTAAGCACTTAAGTAGTTCTCATACATCTAATAAATTAACAATAAATTTAATGCCAGAAATTTCAAAGATTCTAAGAGAGAACATGAACCTACTGAGATTTCTGCTCAAACTCCCAAGTTTCAGTGATTACACATTTTAAACTGGATTATCAGACTGTACTCTATCGACTAAGACCAATCTTAAAATTACATATATGTAAATTACCAAATATACACAGATTCTCGGTAAAACAAAAATATTAATATCATGGTCTTGACTCTTTAGAACATTTGAATTCCACCTCTTTTCAGAGTTGAAAGATGCCTGCTTTCCAGCGCAGACAATCACCTTCTCAGTCTAAGTGGAATTCCTTTTGACTTGTTCCTTCAGCCAGGGCTTCCATGGTATTTTGTGGGGTGTTCCTATAAGAGGCACTAAACTCCAAAGGGTCATTATAACAATGGCTTTGTACCATCAGGAGAGGTGAAAGCGTATAGCTCATGACTGTAAATTCACTAATGGGCATGAATTATTTTTTTCCTTCTCCTGAAACAATTCAAAACTCTCACAGGCTGATGGTTTGACTGTATTTTGAAAATACCTGGAACTTAAAATATATAAGTGTCTTCTTGCCTAAAGACCTTTGAACTTGACAGTAATTCTTCATCCACTCATATTATCTGGACCATACAGCCATACAGATATTTAAAATGTTAGTTGGTTGAATTTTGGATAGCTCATGTGGCTCTTTCTGGCCTAAAATCCAGTGTAACTCAACCTATAAATGATCTCATGAGATATATAATTTATCCTAACTGTATACAAATATTATTGTATAAAAAATTTCTATTAAAAATCTTAGTCATTGAATAGGGCATTTTGATTGCAAATGAAAAGACCTTAATGCAATTAGCCCAAGTAATCACAGATTAAGAAAGTAAAATGCAAGAAATTTACTGTGCAATTGGACAGCCACAAAATAGTCCAACAATCTTTAAAAGAGACAGAAATTTAAAGATATCAGTTGGCATTCCACTTTCCCCAGCTGTGCTGCTTCAGAGGAAAAATATCTTCAAATCCTTAGATTAAAGGCACAATGAAAGTATCTAAAAATCCTTAGGTTGGAATGTTTCAGATGACATCTCTGTTGGGACCTATTTCTGTTGGATTATTTGTAAGCCACAGACAATGATCCAAGTCTCTGGGGATCCATGGTCTGTCACTTCATTAGAGGGCAGTTGCCATCTGACCTGCTGAGTGCACAGGGCAAAGGCAGACAGCCAAGATTCCCTTGGCCCTTGACATAAAACTCAGGGAGGTAAGTCTATTGTTAGACATATTGCCAGAGACTGTAGATACTCTTTCCATTTCTTAATAATTTCAGTCCTGTCCAAAGAGAGGTGAAAATATGTTAAGAATTCTTCTAGCCCAGGAAAAACAGAGTGGGGTAGATGAAGTAACTGGAATGAACGAAAAGCATGGCAGTGTTCTCAAGCTGTATTTAGAAACTTAATGTTTTTTGAATTGCTTCTGTCTGTTAAAAGGAAAAATCTAGCTTCAGTTTTCCCAGATGGGCTAAGAGCTTTCTAATCCATTTAAAGTTTTATTAAATTTCCAACATTAAAAAATGTTGCTTCTTAAAGTGTAAATAGTTACCAACTTTCACTCATAGAACACAAAAGCCACAGTCATGAAATGTTTAATCCATCATCTAAATATCAAATTTGACAACAAAGAAGATGTTTAATTCAAAGGAAAAGGATTTCTCAAGGCAAAAAAATTTTTTTGAATGTATTTCAATTTTAAAATTTAAACTTTATGAATCTACTTCATTTTCACTGATGACTATGACTATGACATGCTGATACTATGACTAGGTATCTGATGGTTCTTATCAAAGTTCATCTTTTACTGAATGGCTGAAACCTCAATACCACTGAAGAAAATCAAATAGAATTTGGGCCATAAACTACTATCTCAAGGGTCAGGTGACTAAGCTATAGAAAACTATTTATAGTTACATTAAGCTTCACTGCAAACAAAATTTAGTGTAAAGCTATTCACATTTTTATCATGAAGTTTATCATATCTATAAACTGTTTATAATGTATCTGTATGTGTGTGTGTGTTTGTGTGTGTGTAGTTAAAAGAAACATCCATGCATCCTCAACTCAGCTTACCTTCGAGGTTCCCTATGAGCCTCTCACACATTAATCACATACAGCTATTGTTCATGGGGTAGTAATATATTTTCTTTGACAAAGCAAAGGGTCAGTTTCTAGATCCAGGTTCATAAAGACCAAAAGAAAAACCCTGGGCTATAAACAGGTCAAACCCAGAGCTCATTGGCTTTGACTATCCTTGGGCTTTGTCTATGCTTACTTTAGAGCCAACTCTCTTCCAAAGGTTAAGAAAGACTGACCAACCAACCCCAGGGAAGAAGATTGCAAAGGATGAGCTATAATTAGCATGTGCCTACTTTGTCCAGGGTAACAAAGCCCTTGTCAGACTATAGGTACATGGTCTTACCTACTACCACTGAGTTGGAGCTATGAAAGCACCTGCTTGGAAAAACTCAGATATTCCTAAAATATGGCTTTATGATTTATTCTTGCTTTACCTAACTATTCCAGAAAGGTAATTTGTCTAGATTCTAATTGCAGGGATTTCTTATTAAAAAAAAAACTTAAGATGAAAAATAAAAGTATTAAAGTTTTAAAAAATCTTATTATATTGCGATAAGGGACTATTAAATATTTTATGTGACTTTACTATAACAACAAACAATAATAATTAACTAAAACTAAAATATGACTCTTATTAATTAGCTATATATGAAAACAAAAATTTAAAAATAATTCTAAGGAATAGACAAATTGGATTATATCCAAATTTGAAACTTCTGTCCATCAAAGAGCACAGTCAACAGAGTGAAAAGACAGCCCACAGGATGGGAGAAAAATAAATCATATATCTGATAAAGGATTAATATTCAGCATATATAAAGAACTACAACTCAGCAATAACAACAACAAAACAAGTAACATGATTAAAAGTGGGTGAAGGACTTGAATACATGTTTCTGCAAAGAAGATATATAAATGGCCAACAAGCATATGAAAAGATGCTCAATGCCACTAATCATCAAGGAAATGCAAATTAAAACCACAATGATATATCACCTCATACCCATTAGGATGGTTGCTATTAAGAAACAGAAGATAACACAGGCTAAGGATGTGGAGAAATAAGAGTGCACAGGTGGGAATGTAAAATGGTGAAGCCAGTGTGGAAAACAGTATGAAGGCTCTTCCAAAAAATTAAAAATAGGAACACTAGGTGACCCAGCAATTCCACTCCTAGGCATATACCCCAAAGAATTGAAAACAGGATCTCAGAAAGCTATCTGCCCAGCCATGCTCGCAGAAGCACCATGCAAAATAGGCACGAGTTCTGCAGGCCACCCAAGTGCCCATCAGCAGGTGACTGGAGAAGCGAATTTCATGGATACAGGCAGTGGAATATGATTCAGCCTTCCAACACCTGCTACAACAGGGATGAACATACAGGATGTTATGCTAAGTGAAATGAAACAGATGCAAAAAGTCAGATACTGTATGATTCCACTTACATGAGGTATGTAGGGTAGTCAATCGCATAGAAAGCAGAATGGTGGTTGCCAGAGGCTGGGAGATCAGACAGTGGTTTAATGGGCAGAGGGTCTCCATTTTGCAATATGCAAAAGTTCTGGAGACTGGTTGCACAACATCGATGCACTTAACACCACTGAACTGTATACACTAAGAAGTGGTGAAAGATTGTTAAACTATGATTGCAAATGTCTCTAACAAATAAATTTTTCTACAGATGTTTCAGAAAGTGCCTCTAGTCCTTTATGGTCAGCTTCTACTAGGCTTCATACAAATTTGTTTGCAAACTGAGCATTCATTAAAAAAATATGTATTAAGCACCTCCTATAAAATGCCTGTTGTTTAAAATGCTACTTTTTAGGAAATAAAGATCTATCAATGGATGCTTTTATTCTTTTATTTATTTTTCTAGAGCTCATGATGGGCTTTTCAGGGGATAGATAATCTATTTTCTCCCATGTAAGTGCATCACTAATGGAGAGCCCTTCTTAGTTCAGCATTTCACAGTTCCAGACGGGTATTTATTTACTTTCTTTTCACCCCAGAATTCATGACCTTAAGTGGATACTTCATCTCTAACGATGTCTCAAATTATCCAGGTCCATTACTAGAATGAACTTTTTCTTATAAAATCATAATCTTAATGTCAGAAGTGGTTCCTCTTACACCAAACATGATTCTTTAAAAATGGAACCAATTATTGGCATTATGGTCATCCACACACTGAGTGAGAAAAAGGAGGCCACCATGGGAGCTTTAAACAAAAGACTAACAAGGTAGGAAATCGTTACTGCATGACCAAGAACAAAAGTATAGCGACCAGATTTACATAAAACGCACAGAAACAGAAAACACTGAGATGCATAAAACTGTCTAAATAACAACTACGAGAGCAGGCACAGGCACAGGGCAGGAGCCATCACTTGTTGCTTCTTGACCACCCATGCTTTGCACTCAAGGAGGCATTTTATAGGTTGTCTGTTTTATTTAATCATCACAGTAAGGACCTGTGGTAGGCTCTTTCCCCTCATTTTAGAAATAAGACTGAGGTTCAGAGAATTTAAGTAATGTGTCTGGTGTCACATGGCCAGCATCCATTTTTTTCTTGTTCCTCATTGATCTTAGGACTATAAACTGTGATAGGCCCAGATGTTTCTCTAAAATGCATGTGCTCTGTGTGGCTCTAACCTTGTTCCCAATCCTTTCCACTTTATGACTCCATGAACCCTGCCAGATTTTCCTGCATATTGACATCTCCTTTAAAAAAATCCAGTTTAAAAACCACTTTCATTGCAAGGGATCAATCAGGTCACAAAAATTATTTGCTTGTTTTATGGATCAGGAAACATCCCAACATTGCCATTAGTCATATCCCCATCATTCATATTCCGGCCTGTCCCAAACCTCCCATCTATCACCAAACAGCCCAGACCCCAGCAAATTAGCTGGGGAAAGCTCACAAGATTTGTGAGTATGGGGTGAGGAGAACTGGCTGAAAGGAATGTTCCAGCGAGGGAGTCCCTCCCTAGGAGAATAAGAAGAACCTTGTCTGAAAAGTGAAGATCCATTAAGAAATTACATAATTCTCCCCACTGGATCCTTAAAGGTAATATATCAGATGAAAAAGATGATTTCAGCCTCCTATCACTGGGCCTTAAAATTACTCTCCTTCCCTTCCTCCATCCCACATACTTTAAAAATCAATGGGTTTAAAAACCTCAAGTATACTGCATATAACGTGGACAAGCACATTATGCCCAGAGGTTGGTGCTAAGTGAAACGTGGAGACTAGAAAGAGAGGAGGAGGGAAAGCATGAAAGGAGGGTAGAAAGAAGGCAGGCGGGAAGGGAAAGGGGAGATACGTTCCTTTAATATATTCAGGGGTTGCTGAATATGCAGGAAAATACCTCTTTCTTGAGCATCCATGAGTAAATCCACCATCTCATCCTTTTTGTATTTGATAAAAATACAATCTGCCTTATTTCCAGTTTAAAAAATTCTGAGGCAAAAAGCTACCATTGGGGTAAAAGTAATCTTTCTCATGTCCATTCCTTTCCCTGGATCTTCACAGAAGAGACACAAGGTGAAAAAAATATCTATCAGCTTGCATGGTGGTAGCTCCGTGGGGACAGGGACCCAGCAGGTCAGGCAGAGCATGGCCAGTGTGAGTGTCCCCAGGGCCAGAGCCCGGGGCTCCCCTCCTGACCCAGGTCTTTAAGGCCATAGGCTTAGCCAGGGCCTGAACAAAGGGACGGGCGGTGAGCACGGGGGGAAAGGGTAAGGGACAGGGGTTATCTGAGCGTGACGCAACAGGTGACTCAGCCGGGACTTGGATGTGAAGATGGGTGAAAGGGAGCCATGCCGGATGGCTCTGAGGTTTCTGGTTTGGGTGGTGCGTGGCATTGCTTTTAATCTGAAGGATTATACATTAAAATGCAGGCTTAGGGCACAAAATCAGGTCTGATATGGGCATGTGCTGGCTAAGGAGAAGCCAGACGGGCACGGCTGAATCACTGGGTGTGGGTCTTCCGCCGCCCTCAGTGGGAGGCAGGGGCAGGAAGTAAAGCTGGGCATACGCCACGAATGGGGAGGAGTTAAAGCCAAGGAAATTTAGAGTTAATACTTAATACTTCCCCTACCTCCTTTTTTGCAGTCTCCATAAAAAGCTGCTTTCTTAGCAGCCTACTACTACAAAATAAAAATTTTCTGGTTTACTTATAAATGTAGTGTAACGCGGTTGTTTCCAACCCATTAACCCAAATGTTCAAAATGGATATCTGGAAAACTTTAAAAAGAGGTCATTGTGATAGATATGACTGTGTGCTTCTCGTCGTTGGATTCAAATAATGCACAACTAAGAAAAGTATCATAACCAGAGTCAATCTGGAGACAGTTTAATTTACTGTATGTTAGTAATTCATAGAATGTGTAATGTCTTCAATGCCAAAGTCTTAATACATAAATGATTGTATCCCATCCTAGAAATTGCATCCTTCTAAAAGGACAGAAAGCCCTTGGATCTGGTCTCAGAAAAGAAAAGCAGAGGGTCAGAGAGTAACCCTGTGGCACATTATTAATGTTTAAGACGCAAGAAAGGAAGAACAGCTACCAGGGACCTGCCAAAGAGACGGACAAAGGATGAGAAGTAGCAGAAGCTATGGAGGCACAGAGTTGTGCAGAGTGTCACCACGGAGACAACTGAAGGGAGAGAAGGGTGGGAGGGTCTGGCCGTGAGCTGGTCCGTGTTGACCCTACAGGGAAGACAGGTTGTACTGGAGGATAAAGGGAGAGCCTTCACTACTGCTGATAGAACTGAAAATGGTGGATAAAGAAGTGGCTACAGCAGGGACCCTATAATTCTGAAGAAGCGTACCAGAGGCGGGAAGGCGTGGAATGGAGCAGGGTCTGCAGTGGAGGACAGGACTAAGGGAAAGATGTATTTTCAGAATAAAAGATGGTTGGGAACAGGCCGTGGAAAGGAGTCAAAGCAGAAGGGTTGAGAACACAGAGAAGAAGCAAGATCCCTGAAGAGATGCCACAGAGGAGGGAGCGGCCGGGAATGGGTGAGGGAAGCACCGAAGCATGAGTGAGTGGTGGGGAAGCTCTAGGGGCGGGAGCGAGGCTGCCCAGGGTCGGTGGCCTCGCCGCAGACCTTGATGGCGGCAGGGGGCAGGGGGTGGGGGAGGAGAACGTGATCGTCCACATCTTGGCTATTCTGACTTCATACCCCATATAGTTCTCATTTTGGGAAAAAGGAGACGGGGAAAGGCAAGGAGCGCTGTGGTGTGGGATGGAGGAAACGCTAGTGCACGGCAGTGTGCAGACACTCAAAATTGGAAATCAAAGTGAAGTTCAGAAGATTGAAACCTTTGCCGCTGTTTCCTCAAACAAGTCAGGGCGCACCAGCCCTCCTTTGAGTTACCTAACTCTATTTGAACCACATTTGTCTCTTAGGCTTAGTTGGGAACCTTTAATCATTTTAATCAAGCAACTCCACCTTTAAGTTTGGAAGTGTGGACAAGGTAAACTTGTAGCATCATTTCCATCAAACCCAGTCCCCAAGGCACTTAGGTCCCTGTTGTACCGAGACAAGGGTGCAACCCCAGGATTGGAGTCAGAGTCTCCTGGGCCCTGGAGGAAAGTGATCTTTTCATTACGTCCACTTCACAGGAATAGAAATGTTATGGGGACCAGCGTATCTCAGGGCACTGTCAAGATGCAAGGGTGCTTCCTGGCTTCTTGGAATCCACAAAGATTCCCCTGGAAGCCTCTGTTCTGCCGGGCTGGCAGGGAAGCCCAAACTACAACAATGACCTGATGGTCTCAGTGACCATCAGGGTCCCGGTGGCTCACACAGTGCCACAGCGCCAGGGGCCCCTCAGCCGCCACCGTCCTGCACCAGCTGTCCACACTGGGTTTTCCCTGCAGAGCCCCTGGCTCTGTGCTATGATGAGGGATTCGATTCACAGTTAAGAACTCGATAACAAAGCCAGCCTCTTGCAGGACTTCTTCCCAAGTCTTGCCATGTCCCCAGGCACTGACCCTGAATCACGTAAGGGACCCCTACTCTCAGAGACTCCAACCATCAGGGTTGTATTTACGGGGATAGAGACTCTGGCAAATCAATTTTTCTCTTGTTGCCCTCACAGATAAGGTAGCAAAAATCCCATCAACAAGTTTAGGTTTTTACAGGAGACAGGAAATGCTACTGATGAAAGAAAAAATGCAACAAATGCAGAAACCAAAACAGAGGTAAGAGAATACTAAAGCACGGCTGTGTGCTGTGAGTGGGCTAAAGGGAAAGGGGGAGTAAACGCAGGGCAATACTGCAGTCATTTTGCCCAATTTTAATACGAGATAAACCAACCCACAAATCAAAAGGGACCACCAGAAACAATTCATGATGAGAAAGCAAACTGCAGTCATTTCACTACAGTGGAACAGAAAACCCCTACTGGATCAGAAACTGGAGAGACCACTGTGATTTCATTTTATACCCTGCGAGATTTCTCAGTATCTGCTACAGGCTAGCTACTTAGAGTGGTGCCGCTGTGCACATTTTAGATTTCAGAAATAAATTTCCCTCTTTCTAAAACCTCTGAAAAAAAATAAAGGTGCAATTATTTTTCTACACACAAAAAATCAAAAGAGATTGGAATCACTAAAGCATAGAGAGCATATCCTATTCTTTCTTGTATCTCCAATGCCCCATGAGAGGAAATGCCCCCAACTGCATTTTGATGATGACAGTAACTTGGTAGGATGATGTAAAAAGAGTAATATTCCCCCCAAACTCAAGTTGAAGTGAATTATAATTGAATTTTTATCCATAGAGTCTTTTGATTTAATTTAATTTAATTTACTTAGTTGTGTTTATTTTACTTTTTGTTTTGACTCTTCCGATTAAACTGTGAGCTCTTTGGGAAAAAAAAAAAACCCAGCTATTTTCTTTGTGAAAAGGTTCTTGTTCTCAGATTCTTCCCCCCTCCCTTCCAGAAACGCACACAGAAAAATGAAGCTTCTTTTGCTTTCTGTGCCTTGAATCGGGTTAAACAATCCTCTGGGCACTTGTGCAGCCCTTAAACATATATAAAGTATTTGTATATATGTGCAAATCTCAAAGAAAAGAACATTTTTGTGTGCCCGTATTTATTAAATATCAACCTATTTAAAAATTATCAAGAGATTATATCAGTCTCCTCAGAAGCACTATTCTCAAAGTGTGATTAGAGCTGGAGTCCAGTCTCTAAGATCAACTAATTTATTAAAATTAAAATTTATCAGGTGACACACTATCTTTGATGATATATTTGTATGCATCAAAAAGAAGGAGGATAGTTATGTATATCTAGTTCTTGATTTGTCACATTTTCCAAACAGTGAAACAATTGTTTGCTATTTTTGCTAAGAAGTTTTTGAACAATAGAAGGTCCACCTTGGTTCTCCTCCTAGTGACTTTCCTTACACATGAGTTTCTTACTGTCACTCCTTCAATGCATGCAGCAATCCTGTCACTTAAAAAAATAAAATAAAACTTCTAGGGACATATGGCTTTTTCTTCCACCTCCATGTTTCAAATTTACTTCAAAACACCTACACAGAGTTGGAGGTTCCTAAAGTGTCAACAGCTGAAATGTCCCAGGAGCTGTAAATGCTTTTCATATAAAGAGCCAGAGATGGAAAATTACTAGATTTAAAGAACGAAAATAAAGGTAGTCTTAGAGGAGCTGTTGCAACATTGCTTTATTTCTATGAGACTTTAGATGGTCCAGGGAAAAGAGAGAAATGGCAGAAACATTTGACATCAAATTATTTAAACTTTGTATTTTATAATCCATCTAGGTGAAATATATTTTAAAGTGGATTTTTTTTGCTTTAATTAAAATTAAGAAACATGAACAAACACTGATTCTTAGTACTAAGACACTGTGTGTTTTAGGCAAGGGTCCTGTCTCTTGAATATAACATGTAAAACATATACTAAGAAAGATTGGTGTAACACTATTCCAAATCAATTACCTGAAAAAACTTGCAGTTTCTAAAAATCAACTCTAAAAATAAGGAAGAATAAAATAGCAAAATAGGACTAAATTCTGGCACTGATGTTTATATCAGAACATATTTCCCCAGGTACACAATCTAATTTTCAACAATGGACATAATTTCAGAATTTTATGGTGAAATGGTTAAAGTAGGTTTAGATTTGTCTGTCTAAAGAAAATTGTAATCTCTTCCAACCAAATAAATAAATACTAAATACTGTTTCAAAGATTACTTACAATGCTCACAGCCTTGGAGATTTGGGTAATTGAAAGAAAAGTTTAGAAAATGCTCTGATATAACAAACACCTTTCAAATATTTAAATAAATCCAGTGATTCTGTGCTTTATGAAAATATAGATAAATGATTAAAACAGTAGATATTTGGCTTCATATGTCAATACTTTAAGTTACAGGAAATACTTCTGAAGACTTACCCTTTTTTCAGTTATCAAAATAATACTGTTTCTTTTCTTAAGGACTTTCTTTTAATCATGTATTCTAGCTGTTTTCTGCATGCCACTGGAATTCTAGCAATTAAAAATGAAAGCACAACTATGAATAAACTGAGAAATGGTCACAAATGTATGTGAAATTGTACTTTCTTGAAACACCTTAAAATTTATAATATTGAAGACAATTTTAAGCTGACTTTGAACTCAAGTGAACCTTGCCACCAATGACAGGTTGATGTCCTAACAACAGGTTTTAGACTGGAATCTATATACAGGTACAACAGGACCAATGCTATATTCACAATAAATATATCCCTGTAGATATGAGTAGTGCTTCTTACAAACACAAACATGTTGTAAAATGTATTCTTTGCCAGTGCATCTCACCATACATACCACATAGAGAAAATCCAACTGTTTAGGGGAAAAGCTCTGTTGCTATCACTTTCATTTTCCTAGAACAAAAGTCAACAGAATCCCAAGTAATACAAATACGCTTATCAAATTTGTCTGGTTTTAGAAATGCAGTTTTATTCCCTTGCTTATAAATCAAAGGAGTCATTTGAAGAGTACTTCACTTCTGATTGCCAAATTTGAAACTAGTACCATTGTGTCATAACACGGATTACGGAAATAATTTGTGTCTTGCAAAATAATTTAGACACTAAAAGGGAGAAAAAGGTTATCTACTTACATTTTGCAATACTTCCTGATAGAGCCCATGCCCCATGATAATCATTAATATAGTATAGAAGGGGAAATATGTTAATATTATGGAAAATACCTAAGAGCACAATTAAAGTGGTTATATAAAACAGTCAAAGATGAACTTACTTATCAGTGGATTTGAACATCAGGGCTGAATTGTAATTCTGAAGATGTATTTACAACTTAATGGCAAGTGCTTCTGAGGGAGAGTTATAGGTGCTGAAGACCACTTTGGAAAAAGCTTATAATCAACTGTGGTAATATGTTAAATGTACTAATGACTTCTACTGTCCTTAGGCCTGAATGAGGGTCTCTAATAGTGGGTAAAACATCTAACCTGGTGGTTCACTGAGGGTTTGACAAGTGGTAGTTACGAAATGTTACCTTACTGGACTTGTCATAGTCTAGAACCACTGAGGGAATACTATTCACCTTTTAAATCAAATTACTCTAAGTTGTGCTTCTGGTGAAATCCTGAGCCTGATAAAGAAAAGTCTATATTCTCTAAGATGAGGTGATGAAAAGATGAAAAGTTTGAAATTGCTATCTTCTGTGCATAAGTTGGTCCATAAGTACATGCTCTTAAAGAAATCAGTAAAAATAAGAGAAGATAAAACAAAAACCTGGGCATTTGTTTTTGGAAATGGAGAGGGGACAAGTTTTGGGAAGCTGCTGAAATTGGTACAGTTATTATAGTTTTTAATATAAGTTAAGATAGTTTCCCTAGAAGGTATGAATTCAATACTGAATTATAACAACTTAGTAAACAGATCAGAGAATTGATCTCAGCCAAATGAAATAAAATAGTTGAGCTTTATTATTTTATTCAAGGAATGGTCTAAAGTAAGAAATAAATCAACTGAATCCAATTATTACTCTGGTCTGACACCGAAGCACATTTTGGACATTAAAAGAGAAATCAGGGCCTTCAGGCATTAGAATGAAGATAAAAATAAAATAAAATGATACAAAAAACAAAAAAATACCTGACAATTTTGGAGGAGGAAAAAAAATGGCAAGGCTACTATGCATAAAGAATAAAATTTTAGTTATTAGGCCAATCATGGTAGATCACATCCTGCTCAAATAATCATAAGGGCACATGTTTCTAGACAGCTCTATTCTTGAGGGGAAAAAAAGCCAAAACCTCTTCACTGCCATGAAACCTTCTGAATGTAAAATTCATTTTTAAATAGAGCTATGCCACTGTAATGTCTAGGACAAGAAGGAATGTACTGATGTCATGTATCAGGGACTCCATCTATTTTTAATGAAGACATGGTGAGAAGGCCAAATTCAAATGAATAAGCCCACTCACAGAGAGGGACCTACCTTGCAAGAGAGAAAATAAAAGGCTGGACTCTGCAAGCACAGGACCATTTGTTCTGCCAACTCGGAGCTCTGGGGTGGGGAGCTGGGGCTTCAGAGGAACCAACAGTGAACGACCTTGCCAGCCAGGACCTCTGAACTGTGACTTCCCAGGCCTAAGCCCAGGCGGCTGTCTCCCATTTCACTGATTACATTCCCTTGCAAGGAAGTGGAAATGGCACCCCGCTTCCTTATAAAAATAGACAAAACACTGTCATTTTTCAGGACATAAAATTTGTAGTGGTTCTCCTTAGATAAACTTCAAACTGTGTTACTTTACTACATCCTCAGACACGGAGTCCAATAACATGCTTGTTAGGGACTCAGTTATTCTGAACTTTGAGCTGATAGCCCATACATTTAAGTAAATGTTCATGAAAACTCCAGTTCAGAATATTAGTTCAGAGTAACCTTTTTTTTTTCAAGAAAGACTGCATGCGTGGTAAATTTTGCTACAGTCTTTATTTTAAAATGCAAAGACAGGACACTTCCTAGGTAGTAAATTTAAGGCCTTGTTTTAGCATGATAAGATGGTATGACAATATTCTTTCTCCTTAGCTGTGAACGGAATACGAGAGATGAAAGAGCAGGATACCAGTCTCTGGTACCAGGGAATGTCAGAACAGAAGAGGTCAAGGGGAAAGAGTTAAGAAAAAACAAACTCAAAGTTTTCCATCTGAGTGGCTGTTAGAGCAATCTCATTAAGGTGTTACCATACAGATGAAAGATGTAAGGCAGAGGAACTTGCCCCAGGGAAGGAAGACCAATCCAATTCTAGAGAACTGCTGAGAATGGCTTGAAATGAAGAACTGATTGAACAACTGGACAATTCTACACACAAGAATGAGAGGGACCCTCAGCAGTTGGTTGACACTGAAGATCAAGAGGGAGGCCAGAGCTGGTCTAGACATAAACATGTGGGTGTCTTCTTCACACGGAGCCTCCAGGGATTCCATTATTTCGAATGTGACACTAGAACCAAACCAGTATTTTTTGGATGTCTTCTGACCAGTGTCCAGCTTAAGGAACATAATCCTTCTGGGGATGTGAAGACTTGTTTGCACTAATGCCAGCTGTAAGCAAGAGGCACAGCTAGGTTTTTAGTTTTATATATCCTACAATGAACTTAAATTGAAATTTGTAGTGAACTCAAGTCCTCAAAGCTTTTCTGTTGTGTTTTTTTTATATAAGTCAGTGCTTCTCTCGTCTTTTATCTGTATGATAACATTTTTAATTTAAATATAGGATTTTAAGTTTATTCCTGTTATATTTAATCTTTTTGGTTTTGATCCAGCAATTCAGCCTGCCAAAAATTCAGACTGCTAAATAAGGGATACCAATCAGTTGTTTCCTTTCTTCCCTGGAGAAACCAAAGAACTTCAAGTTAAAAATGCATTTTGAAGAATTTGGTAAGAAACAAAGAATTTCCTGAAGGGAGGATCAGAGGAGCCTGAATAGATACAGGGAAAACCATTGGTCTCTGCTTTAAAAAAACTTATCATGACCTTTTTTAATGGTAAAGTTTCATCTTATTAAAAATAGTGAAAACATAGTCCTTTAAGTAAACTATCATCCCTGCCTCAAGGAGAATTGGCTGTCCTTTTCTGTGTCCCAGATGCATCTTGTTTTATATGTAGGTCATCATACTGGTAAGATGTATTGCACTTCTTGCTTATTTGTCCTTTATGCTAGACTGTAAAGTCCTCGGGGACATATCCTACTGGTCTTGTTGACTTAATGCATCACTGAATGACTTGAAGGTAAAGTTAAGAGGGAAAGGGGTTCAGTTACTCCATCAACAAACATTCAGCATCTACTATATTCCAGGGAGAGCCAGAGATCCACAGGGCAAAGGCTACTATCCTGGCCTGTCAGGGGATGATGGCAGGAAGGGAGTCAAGCAGACCAGATGACCCATCAAGAGGACCCAGAGCTCCGTGGATCCATCCCATCCACAACTTTAGGTTCAAGACCATTTACAGACAAGCACTGCAGTATGCCTCAGAAAGAATTCTAAAATCATATATATTTTTTTCAGTTAGTGATACCTAAAATGCAAGTTTTCATATAAAAATGAAAGATTCTATTATTTTATATTTGTTACTATGGCATTTCATGGCCTTTGTAAATAAATGGTCTTATATCTAAAGGCACACATTTAATGGGAACTTATACAGTACTTTAGTTGCAAAGTCAGAAATATACAGCTTTATGTTATTTTCATGCATTGATATATGATTTTTTTCACAAACAGAGCTTGAATTTAGCACTTTGAATCATCCTTGGCAGAGAGATGTCTACACATGTAGGAGGCTATTTTCACTCAGCTGAGTGATTTAGTAGATATTACATTTGGTTCCTCATTGTGATCAGTGCACTGACTATGCATAAGTTAATACATTTTTCAGGTTTCCTTCTAATGATGCTTCAGTAACTCACTAAGGTGACAACTTTGCTTTTCTGTAGCACCCGAAGGTCTATGATAGCTTTATAAACTGACTTCCTTTCCATGAACTATCATATATACATATACCTGTGCATATATTCATCTCACTTCTCTACATACCTAAAGCTTGTGCATCCAGACCTGCTGGCATTCTGGCTCCTTTGTCACAGAGCAGGTCACTAGGCCACAAGACAGCCAAGTACATATGAACCCATATATGTTTCTTTCTTTCTTTAAAAGCATCTCAATGCTATTCCTTTTCCTTTCCTTTTGATTTTTAAAATCATCTTTCTTATCTTTGTTCACAGGAGTGAGGCGACTGTGTACTGAGTACTGTAAGTGACACCTGAAATTGTAAAACGACAAGGACAACTGAACATTTCTATTTGGGGGCTTGATTATGGCCACACACTGAATAAATGAGCACATTGAGTAAATTGAATCAATTGAGTCAACAATCATTTGTTGAGCTTCTCTCACATGCCATGCACTGGGCTGAGTCCTGGGGAATTCTAGGGCTAGGCACTTTATTAACAAAAATAAAAGAACCTCCCTCTGATAGAGGGGCACTTCCAGATACACGACTCCCTCTCCAACGGACCAGTGCTAGCTGGACAGTGGGAAGATTGATCAATATCCCCAACTATAGTTTCACAAATATTGTCCCCAAGCTCATCTATTCCCTGGAAGCTGCAGAGATGATATTCTAGCTAGCAAATGAGCCAATCTGCATACATGCTTAAATCAAGTTTGTTTAAAATTAGAAAATGGCATAATGTATTCAAAAGTTTTTAGGCAGTAGTCACATAGAATTAAAAATATGCTACATGATTGATTTGAATTAAGAGAGCAGAGATGTGTAGCTCATCTATGGGGGTAATAGGATGTTCAAAAATCAAATTTCAGAAACCTTTGTACTTAAGTAAAAATGAGAAAATAAAATCAGAACACACAAGTTTGTTTACTGGTCAAATAAAAGTATAATTAGCATGTGTGAGAAAACTAAATTGGTTAAATCAGTTTAGGTAAATATGAAGCTTCTTTTGTTGCTTAGCACATGATAAAGTTTCTTTATATATGAAACTAAGAAAATGTTTCTCTTTGCCAGAATACACTTTTGCAACTGTGGCTATAAATCCTGAATAAAGCCCAGGAAAGATGAGTTTGTTGCTGCTTAGGGGTTAGAGAGATGGTGAAAGGAAGGGAATGCGGGTCAGAGAGACAGGCAGATAAACAGAAAAATAAAATAAGGACTAGTCAGTGTCTGTAGGTAATTTAAACAGTTTTGCCAGCCTATCCTTAATCGCACAGCTGGCTTACAGTTTCCCTGTGCACTGTGAGGGCAAACCCTCTGCTTCCCCCACGTCCCCACTCTGTCTGAAAATGCAGGGATTTCTTGACCGAGAAGAAAAGTCCTTTCTGATGTGTGTCTGGGGGGTGGGTGGGAGGAGAGGTGGGAGTGGGAAAAGAAGGCCCCTCTTCCTGTGTATTTTCATCAAAAGACTTGCAGTCAACTGACTGTTAAGAGACTGGCCTCTAGGTGGCGCTGTTATGAGATGGGGACGGAGGGCTTAGTTCACCTCTCAAGTGGGTGTGGTAGCGTGTTCCTGCCTCTCTGTGGTGGTCATCACGGATCTGCAGGAAGGCACCAGTCCTTACTGGCGGCTCCATTCAGCACGCGTGGGAAAGGCTGAGGGCTCACTAGCCAGAGGCGTGGCCAGGAGGGTCTGATTCTGGTCTGCCTGTGACAGAATATGTGACGTAGAGCTGAGGTCAGTCTTCGCCTGGCTGGAGTAGGAAGACGGGTACCTAGCCCGCTCCGCCAGCGTGGAAAGGTACAGCCCTGAGATGTTAGGAGGACCCCCAGATTTCTCCGTCAGCCACGTTTCAAATCCAACAGTATCGGCACCAAACGCCTATATACTGGGATATGCCAGTATCTATCCTAAATAAAGCCAAAGCTCAACCCTTCTTTTTTCTCTACCACCAGGATCTAGAAAGAAGAAGAGACAACAAAACCGACCCCTTAAACGTCCAGGACTCATCCTAGAACTGGATGCTTCTCAGGCAGGGCCACATAAAGTGCAAGAAAATAATTTTAACTTATTCAAATAATTTAAGAAGCCTCTTAGCACATTTTTTTTCCTAACCATCATGCTTAGAATTTTCAGACAGAAATAAGAAGGAAGCATGCAACGTATCTGCTTTATAGCATCCCCAAATACATAATGAGGTGAAAAGAACTGACATGTTTCTTAAAGAACACCTGAATAATTTGCAAATAAATTAATGGCGAATTTAAGCGTAACCTCCTTGAGACATTGAAGAATGGGCAGGGGATTATTTTCTGGCTTTCAGTTTTGGTTCTGGGAGGTATCTAAAATTTTATTTCTGTCTGTGCTTTGATTCATGTGTTTCCAAAGCTCTGACATTTGCTTTGAGAAATTTCCATGCTGCAAAAAATAGGCCATGATCCAAGCTCACCTCTGTGGTTTTCACATTAAGACCTTTAGAGGGGCATGGACTACGTGTATATATTAATAGGCTTTCGTATAATTCCAGAGCTACAATCCACTACGATACAGCAACAACAAAAAAAAACCTATATCACTTTCCATCAATTCTGACCTGGCTTGGCCTCTGATATCATCTTATAAAGAATCTACACATCTTTGAGACATTAATTCACAGATCTCAGAGGTCCTTGGGGGTGCGTGCTTCCTGAGGCCGAGCAGGGTAGGTAGAAATGACTCTTGCAGAGGAGGCATGGTGGGTCAGAAAGCAGGTGGAGTGCAGACTATTCGATCAGGATTTGCATCATGATTGAGAGTCAAGCTACTCCAGCAAGAAATCTTGTCTGGGCTGAAGCATTATCATCTCTGGAATGGGAATTATAAATAAAACGAACATTGCAAAGGAACACATTTCTTTTAAACAGAAGCAAAATGCCTGGGAAATAGCAAGTGTACACTGACATCTAGTTCTTTACCTTTCTCCTTGCATGCTGTGCAAAATTCGACGTAAGACGGTTACCATAGTTTACAAACAAAGTTAAGCTTAATACGGCCATTTAGAATTCATATTGTATCTCTTAAAGTACAGGGCTTATTGAAATACAACTCGCCATTGGCTTTCAAACCTTTAGTGGTTCAGAGATGTGTAGGACATCTGTTTAATGAATGCATTATATCTTCTCTCCCTTTTACTGCCCCCAATCTCTGTCTATTGACCTCAGCTTCAAATCTCTCTCCACTCTCACCAGACTGGATCCTCCCTTGCTCCTGAACAGCTGGATGATTCTCACAAAACTCCTGGTTACCTATTTTTTTTCTCCCAGATAACGCATTTGGATAATCATGAGAGGAAGGCCAACCATCCCTTATTCAAATAGAATTTCTGGAGTATTATCCTTTTAGCACCAAGTCCTTAGACTATATTTGCATGTGAATGTATGTCTGAGATTATGCACAGATTTATGTGTATATATATATATATATACTCATTTATGTATTTATATATAATTGTGTTTGTGTGTGTGTGTGTATATATATATGCAATCATTTATGCAATTTTTCAAGTTTTATCTTGTTGCTCTCATGAAGAACCATTGCCTCTTACAGCCAAAAATTATGGGCTTATTTGAGTCACTCCAACCAAAACATAGTGTAAAAGTCCACAAAATTGATTTGATTTTAGAGTTACAATGTTGGTATCTCCATAAACATGGATCCGAGGACTTGGTGAACTTTGGGAGAACCAGGGACTACCATTTACATGCGCTGCTCAACACAATGCCCACACAACCAACACATGCTTTTCAAACTGGCATCTGAATGAGATGATGAGGAACACGTCCTTAGCTGAGGACAGAAGACGCCACCGCACCTGGCACTCTGTGGGAGGTCACATCCAGCCACTCCTGAGGAGTCCCTAGTCCCAAGCCTCTTGGACTCCATTCCCAGTAGAGTCTGAGCTACTTTCATTTCCCAAAGAATTCATCGTTTATGTCATAGCACTTTTTAGTCTGTTTCATGTTTACTCTTACCCTTGCTCTGTTTCTTATACATGCTCTTAATCACACTTTCAAGATATTTGAATTCAGTTTAACCAAACTATAAAATAATGCTTATTTCTAGAAAATCTTATGAGCTCATGAATTTGAAATAGACACTATTCATCTGCATCTCTGTTTTCTCTCTCAGCTACCCAGAATGATCATTCCAAACAAATCTGAGAAAAATACAGACTTATTTTCAGTCATTCTGGTGCTGAAAATGGTCTTGGAGAGGCTAAGGGGGCTCTGGGATGAGGAGAGCCTGTTACTCAAGGCTCAGCCTAAGGTTTGAGTCTATGGTGTGCACACTGGTCAGCAGGCTAGGAGAGGACCTATAATTTAAAGCCTTTCTTTCTTTTTTGTAAATAGTCACAAGATTTTTGCAAAACTTCCCCAGCCAGAGTAAATAAAAATGAATGATTAGTAACCATCCTGACAATAAAAATGTGCTGGGTGATAAAAAATAAAACAAAGTCCTCTTATGGTGATTACACTGATGACTTTATGCTGTCATGATGCCAAATGGAGGGAATCGAATAAATCTTACATTTCTGCTCAGGGAAGTGGGTGTAGAGGAGGAGAAAAGGGAGCGAAAAAGCAAGTTGAAATTAGTAAAATTACTTTCGAAGTAATTCTTAGCTAAGTAATTCATCAATAAGAATGGATTCTGAGTCTTAGTAACCGTATGTGAAATTGACCTACATTATGTAGTTGTTTGTGTCTATGTCTGTGTCCCATATTTCCAACTAAATCCTCCAAAACTTTGGAGACACACTTTGCCTTATACCTCTTATATTTAGCACAGTTCCAGGCACAGCAGAAGCATTTACTAAATATTTCTTGAACACATGCATTCTTTCTTGTGCCTAGTATTTAGTAAGCACTTAATAAATACAAATATTTTTGAGGTTACTGATATATTACACTATTTTCATGTTTTATAAGCTCAGTGAGTCATTTATAATTAGGCTAAATATATATGCATATTTATTACAGAATACATACTGTTAACATAGTGCCTTCCCACATGGTCCATTTATTCATGTGACGACCTGCCCTCACTGAATTTCACTCTCCCAAGGAAAACATATTAAAGTATGAGCTAAGGTGTGGTGAGTAGTGGTGTGGGAAATTCACATGGTCCAGAGTGAGCTTTGCCTCGCTGAATGGATGACAAGGGAGATGTTAGCCAGAGTGGCCTGCCAGCTCCTGTGAAGCCCTGGGTAAGAAGAGACATGCAGACCGGCTGGGGGGCAGCCTGGAAAGAAAGAGCGATGCAGAGGACTCTGGAGAGCTCACAGAAAGGATCCTGCAAATCAAATTGAAGCCACTAGACTTGATCCCAATGGAAGGTACTCCACAGCTCTGAGTGATCTCACAGCTTGATCCCATCAGGAAGAGCCCCATGTGATTCTTGGAAGTTCACATTAGTCTTTGGGTGAAGAATGGATTCTAAAAGGGAGTGACTTAGTTCAGGAGCAGACTATGGTGCTGGTTTGATAATTCAGGTGAGAGAGAAGGGTGGCATGGGGTGGGGTGGGGCTGGACAGGCGAATTTGATGGAGCTGGAGAAACCATCATGTCTGTATGAGAGCTGGTGTTTTCGAGATGCCAACAGCATGCAAGAGGTGATGTGCAACAGGATGTAGGATGTACTCTCTGGAGTTTAAGAGATCCTCACTAACCAGGAAAATTGTTTGAGAGCCATGAGCACACAGCAAGTCACAGAAAACACGCTGTATGTAGGCTCTCAGGGAGAGTGTGGCTTTGGAGATTTTTCTACTAGTAAGCCAGTGATAAACTCAATGATTCGATCACATAGGTGAGCAGTTTTTCTACTGATAGAAAACTAAGTTAGTGATAAAATGTTCCTCAAAAGGTATGTACCCTAGGCTTACTTATTCTACACAAAAATGGTTCATCTTTTTCAATGAGATAATGAGATGAGAGTATAAATTAAAAATGAATTTTTTTTTTTCACAACCTAAGCCTGCTAATTCTCTAAGCCTGGAGTGCAGTTTAAATCCTGAGCGGTTTGGTGTTCTCAAGTCAACAAGAGCATAGGAAGAAGTCATAAAGATTAGCAGGCCAGCATATTTTGTATTATCCACAGGTATCCTATGTTCATAGCATATAGACTATGGTTCTACTCAGCACGCAATTTAACTTCACTGTGCTCTCTTACAAGAAATTCAGTTTTAGTTATTTAAATGGCATTCATTTGCAAAGTGGCTATGCTAAAAATTTCCTATAAGTATTGGGTATTTATATGTATTCTTTTATATTATTTGTCACAACATTTTGGCAGAGATGAGAAGGGATACAAAGAAAGATTCACAAATCATTTGTAGAACTTATTTTCCTCTGCTCTGTACATAATTGGAAGTATGAACATTTGTCTCCAAATTTCTTGTTGGAACAGCAAAGTGGTTAAACACCGAGGATTTGGAGTCAGGCAAGTTAGGTTCAAGCCTTGGCTTCTCTACTTACTTGTCAATGACATCCTAACTTAATCTTCTAAACCTTACTTGTGTCATCTATAAAACGAGACATTATTTGCCTTTTAGAATTGCCATGAGCGGTAAATAAGATAATTTAGTGACTGTGTCAGCACAGTGCTGGGCACCTAGAAATGACTCAGCACATTGTTAGCCATGGTAAGTTGTACTCAATTAATGACTGAGCCCTAATCCTGTCAGTACCCAGAAGGTGACCAGCACAGTGAGCCCAGCTTTGCAGGTTCTCAGGGAATGTTTGCCCAACGGAAACTTTGTAAGCCTTTTACACACATGCACACACACTTGTGCACACCCACATGGGCACACACACACACACTCTCATCACTCTTGTGACATACTTGCATGCGCACACACACACAGTCGGGTCTCAGCAGTAACCTCCCTAAGAAGACAGTGCTGGTATTAGACCTGGATTTGAATGCTAGTTTTTCCACTTAATAGTTGTGTGACTTTCAATATGTTCTAAGCTTTGATTTCTCGATTTGAAAGAGACAGATAATATATACTTCATAAGGATACTTTAAAATTTAAATAACCTTTTTATTTAAGTCCTGAACATATTCTTCCTAGTCCATCACAGTATTAATATTCTCATTTGAGAAACACATATAAGAGCACAGGGTCTACAGTGGTCCTCTATGGCTTATACAGTAAAAAAATGCTGAATTAAAATGAACATCAAGGATGTCTTGAGAGGGTTAAAAAAAGGTGACAAAATGCAACTATGGAATACCTGGAGGTCTGTGTAAAGGGCCACAACCCTTGGTCGCTGCCAAGTGCTCTGAGTATGACCCAAACCACACATGTTCTGGTGATCAGATGCCCTAGGTGATCAGATGCCCAGAAGCCTCTGTTCCAACAGTGGAGAGATGCGCTCATCCAAAACACCCATTTTCCAGAGCATTTTTGCTGAAAGCTTCCACATGTTAAAATCACATAAGATTTCTTAGTAACCCATGTATAACAAATACATACACATAAATTTGTCAAAGTGGTGTATCTAAAACCACATACAAATAACAAGCAGGACTTGGCACTTGGGTATTCTGATACCAGGTCTGAAGGGTTGCAAAGAAAACATTCAATTATACTATCAGTTTTGATAAAATTCTTGACGACCTCAACAGTTTTGTGGGTTTTTTTTTGCTGAGTGGGAATAACAGTGACTTTCCAACAAGGCATAAACAACAGTTGCTAAACTCTTTGCTAAAATAGAAGATTATATAAATAATTGAAACGTGTGAACAGCTCAGAGGAGTTTTAGTTTCCTTGCTTGTTAGATAATAGCATACTAATGATTTGACTATAAGGGAAGAAAATATGGAAACTGATAATAATGTTCAGCTGAATAAGTTTAATCAATGCCTTTTCAACTTATGATGTTTGTGTTCATGTGTGTGTGTGTGTGTGTGTGCTCTGTACAACACAGTCTGGTTCCAAGAGACTTGGGAAAATATGGGGAGAAAAGTAATGCACCTGTATATTAATAAATTCTCTGAGTCACAGAGTAAGGAGTAGATGATGAACAGAATCCATGCGGGTTCGTAAGGTGCACCTCACTGAATCCATACAGTGCTACACTATGGACCAAAGCCAAGACAAATGGTATTTAATAGGACAGGTAAGGACAGAGTCTGGTGAGGTGGCTGAGAATACTGGAGCCAGACCACTTGAGTTCAAACCTCAACTCAAAGATCTGAGCTGTAGGACCTGGGAAAATTACTTAAGTTCTCTATGCCTTGGTTTCCCCACCCATAAGATGGTAATCATAATAGTGCTTACATCATAGTGTTTTTGTAAAGATTAATCAGTAAGTTAATATATATATAGAAAACATAGCAACGTCTGCCATGCAGTGAGTACTACGTAAGTATCAACTGTTGCTAAGGACTGACAACAAATTTTTAAAAATCTAAAATTCAAAATAAGTTGACACACACAACAATTATTTTAGGAGTAAGAAAGCTCATTATTTACAGCTTTTGGGCAATGCAGTCATGTTACTTATAAAAAAATGAAAGTAAAAAAGAAAGTGACAACTCTCCAACTTTTAACATATTTTTGTCTTTTTGATCGAGAAGAATGAGCTTCTAAAGTGAACGTGAAATTGTTGACATGAGATCTAAATTCCAGTTACATGAATTCAGGAATTGTATAAGCCTGCTCTAAATGAATTCCAGTATCCTGGCCTCAGGTGAAATACCTTCATAGGTAATGAAAAAGCACAAGTAAGAATATTTAGCTATGATAGGTGATCTTTAAAACCATATGTTTTTAGAACAATAGGACTTCCCATAATTCTGTAAAATGACACATGCTGTTTCAATTTCCTAAAAGCCATGTCATTTCTAAATATTGAGACTAATATGTTTGATTTCTAGAGATGATTCTATATAGATTAGCACAGCAATGGACATAATGAAGGGAGAGTGGGGAATCTCTAAGAACAAGTACAGGCTTAATGCAATCACTGTATATCTAACTTCATCATTTTCTTTGGTAGGACTGGTAGATTGGTAAGCTAGGAAAATGTGAAAGGTAATAAAACCTGGGGCCAGAAAGGCATTTAATAAGGCCTGCCAGGATATCTTCCATTCATTCACTTCATCATTCATTCAACAGATATTTAATAGGTGCTAAAATTATGCCAGAATAGAATCTAATTATTTTATTTGAGAGAAGTGTTGAGACTCATGCTAATAGATGTTAACAATGAGACAGCGACATATCTCAAATGTGGTCATAGGATCTAGCTACTTATTTGAAGGGAGATGAGAAACTCAGGTTGCTCCAAGTTTCCTAAGCCAGGGCAACTAAACATCAGTGGTTCTCAATGGTCCACTGGTAGGTTTTGACCTGGCTGGTGGCATTTACGTGGGGAGCCAATTACAGTGATGCATCCTGGGTGGGGGAGACCTGGAGAATCTGGGTCAGGGGGACTGTGTGGGGTCCTGGTGAGCTCTTAGTGTAAAATGTTTTTCAGATGGTATTGATACTCCTGTAGGCTTAGGAACTGCTGAAAAGATAATCATTAATGAAGAGTGTAACCAAGGAAAATGGGATTTATTTTAAATCCTCCATCACACACGGATCTTTCCACTCTGTTAAATCAGGTCACCTTCAAAGTAGTCACATCAGAGGCTGATGAGGCAATGTACCAGTGACAAAGACAGTATCACTTGATTAAAACATGACAGGGTGCCTCTTTTGGAATATCCTTCATATTCCACATGTGATCATTTGAATGTTGACCATGGTAATACATTTTGACCTTTACTGATGGATTTGATTTTGGAAAAGTCCAGTTATTCAGAGCTAAATATTATCAATAATATCAAGCTGCATAATCAACTTGTTAGTCATTTTCTGAACAAATGACTCACTGAAATATAGGTAATGTATCTTTTTAAATATAAAAATATGAACTATAGTATGCAAAAAGGTACACAAACATTTCTTGTATAAGAAACTGCAAAGCCACAGGGCACAGATTCGTGAATGTATTTACTATAATAGCACACACAGATGGGCTGTACCTGACTGGACTGCACCAAGAGAATGAGCCAGCCTTCGATGAAGACAGTCATGTGTGCTATAACTTCAGGGGTGCTTAGGAGCCTACACTTGACAAAAAAATTACTGTTTCCTTTGTCCACTGTAGACACTTAAAATCAAACAAATAGTGTTCTCTTCCTCAGGCTTAAAGCTTTGTCCATTACAAAAATGCACATACCCTTGGGAAGAATGACATGATAAACTCTCTCAGATACCAATGTCTTTGCATTTGTAAGTCTATCATTTCCTCGATGAATAGGGTTCCGATTCTCAGAAGGAATCAGAATGTGTGTGATGGGCACTTTCGGGCCCACCAATAACATGACAGTGAAGAGTCTGTAAACAGGACAGGCCTCCTTCAGGATAATGCACGGCTTGGGCATATTTGAAATGGCAACCTATACATAAGTTTGCCAGAAAGCAAGATTTGGAAGAACATTTAGTATGTTACATTCAAACATAACTAATCTTATGCAGGATTTTACAATGGACTCGGTACCAATGCAAAATTATTACCCAGTTTGTACTCAGAAATAATCATTATCCTGACACCCAAGTGCATGTTAGCATTTTTAAGAGTTTATGTAACCAGTCATTCTACAACTGCGGGTGGGGGAGAGGATGATCCAGGGCAGCAAGCACACAGGGCATCTGCCCCCCCTTGCATGAGGACACCATGTGTCAATCCCAACCTCCTGTCCTCGTTCCAGATGTGAGAGCTGCATTTATCATAGCTGTTCTCTGAGAAGTTTGTTCTCCACTATTTTTTTAAAAGTGTATTTGAACAAATAAAGAAGCACTTCTCATATTAAAATAAACTTAAGAGGACATGGGTCATAGCATAACCTTATCAGTGAACAAACACCAAAAGAAAGACAAAAAAAAAAAGGGAGGAAAGAAGGGTGGGAGAAGGAAAGGCTAGGCTAGAGCAGAGTAACACTCATTGGAGACCCATTGGAAGTGTCTGGATTCTAGTCCTTTGCACATTTTAGAGGAGCAATCACAAACAGGATGTTTCTAATATATATTTCACTTGCTACTTAAAGACCTCAAATGGTCTTGAAAATTCTGGACTGATTGTGATACTTGTTTTCCCTTTGGAAGTATTTTTATATGGGGAAATATGTAGCTTGGCTTTAAAGCTAAAATCTCTAATCTTTCCTGAGAAGGATGGTGCTTATGCGTGTCTGTGAGCACCATGTGTGTTTTTCAATGTCACCAAGAGGAGCCGTCAGTCTCTTCGCTGCAATGGAACACTTTGAGTCCGTAGTGCCTGTGCCGAAACTGCGAACTTTCCCACTTCCTCGTCATAAACTAAACTGCTCGCCAGTTCCTTCCCCCATTCTCACTTTAAAATTGGAGACATTCTAAAGCTCTCTCTGATGCCACTCTCTCAGGTGCATCCTGGGAAATTTCATTCACAAATGCCATTAACTATGATCCCTGGGAGGAGAGGCCTAGGGAGAGGAGAGGTCCAGCCTCACAGGATGAATGGGTAAAGAAAATGTGGTCTCTGTTCACACAATGGAATATTACTCAGCCTTACAAAAGGAAGGGACTCAGACACATGCTACAGCATGTGTGAACCCCAAGGACGTTCTGCCATGTGAAATAAGGCAGTCAGAAATGTACAAATGCCACATGACTCCACTCACATGAAGTACCTAGAGCAGAGATATTCACAGAGAGAGAAGGCAGGTTGCCAGGGGCTTGGAGGAGGGGGTGAGGAGTTAGTGTTTAATGGGTAAACAATTTAGGTTTTGCAAGATGAAGAAGTTCTGGAGATTGGTTGAATAACGTGCATGTACTTAACACAACTGAACTGTACCCTTTGAAATGGTTAAGACAGTAAATTTAATGCTATGTGGGTTTTTTTCTGCCACAAAAAATATTTCAAAAACGTGTGTGTATTTAAAAATTGAAAATGTATGTGTCCCATGGGAGTGCATACATGTGTTGCAGATCCGCAGTGTCACCACATGCTGTCCCGTTTAAGGCTGACCAGTGGCTGCATGTGGCCATCACTGACCAGAGACACCTGTGCTGCTCTAGGCACATGCCTGGCTCTGATATCCCACAGTTTTCCCGACTCCTAGAAGGACTCTCACTTTAGCACAGAACCCAAATGACTGGTTCAACCAAAGAGAAGACAGGATTCCCTTTATGAGACACCACAAAGCATCCAGGACTGTCAACCCACACTTATATCTGGTGACAGGGACCCGAATCAGGAGTCAGAATGAACTGTCCTGGGTGTGATGTGAAGCTCGTCATTATTCTTAAAGGTGTCCTGCATCCTCTAGAAAGTGAGATGTGGTGAGATGCAACACATTCAGAAACACAGTAAGTCAAAATGTACTCTTGTTTCTCCTCTGAGATTCTTGTAAGATAACAGGAATAAATAATATCGATTATCTTGCTGTCCTGGGCATACTAGGATTTGTAGTTCCTTTCTCTTCAATTGCAGCAGACTGATGATTTTAGTTAATCAGAAGGGTAAGAAATACTCCCAAGCAATCCTGCAGGCTCCTCAGTAGAAAGCAGAAGCATTCCCTCTTTCCTACTTTACTCAAAGAATTCCACCTTTTGAAAGGGATGAGTGCTAATAAGGTAGGGAATCTTTGTTTAAAATCTATTTTCATAAAAGGAAAAACATAACCATCCAAATAATATTCCTGATGCAGAAACAAAAACTTGGGTGTCCTTTGTTTAGATCCTTCAGTCCTCCCTTTAGGATGGATGAGGTTTAGAATTTCGCTAGACTGACCCATTTATTTTACAGCAGAATTAAGGCACTTATGCCACTATAAAATCAGCATTAGTAAATTCTGGAATGGTGTCTTCTAAGGACAACATTAGGGCTGAATTGTCATAGGGTAAGATTAATATTTCCAATCAACAGTATTTTTTCATTACCTAATAGATGCTGGGCATTGTTCAGGTGATAATAATAAAAGAGGAGGAGGAGAGGATCACTGCCATTACTGAACGGGAATTACGGCAGGGGGAACAAGGCAATAAACAATATATCTAATAAAAAAGTAAATTATACAGAATGCCAGAAAGTGATAAGAAGATGGCAAGAAAAGAATAAGAGGCCAAGAGTGCTAGGAAGAGCTTCAGGCGTGGTGGGGAGGAGGGAGGGCAGCTCGTCTGATACACGGGGCAGTCTAGGTAGGCCGCCTGGTAAAGGAGCTGAGTTTACCAAAGACTGAGATGAAGTGAGGCTGCTGTCCCAGTGCCCACCTGGGAGAAAAGTGCTCCAGGCTGAGCTGGGGCAAGGGCCGCGAGGAGGAAGCATGTGGCCTGTGTGAGGGCCAGCAAGGACAGTGGGCTGGAGAGACGTGAGAGGCAGGAGGGGAAGGGGAGGCCCGCTGGGGTGCGAGCATTCAAACCATGCCGGGGCTTTAGGACTTAGACTCTGGCTTCGACTCTGATTGAAACGAGGGGCTAGGGCAGGGATACGGGCAGAAAAGAGGTGTGCTCTGGCTGTTGTTCTCCAAGGGTCACTCTGGCTGCTCTGCTGAGAGTAAAGCAAAATGGGCCAAGGAAAAGGAAGACCAAATATCTCTTCCCCTTACCAAAGAACAGGTGTGTACAAACATCGGACTAACTCTCCTTGGACTGCCAGGTTAAGTCAGTGTGGATTGCTTTTAGATATGATGATTAAAGGGTCGTTCTGGTACCCTGGTACCCTGCAAAGAGCATGAGAGGGAGGACAGGAGACCAGACTCAACTCCCACTACTAACTGGATCACTGACTAGAATGTGTCTCACTCCCTCTGCCATAATGGCCAGCCAGGATGGACACCTAGTGTGGAAGACAAGGTCCAGAATGATAAAGCCATGGGGAAATATCATACAAAACCTGTGGGTTCAGGAATGAGAAATGTAAAAGAGGAGCAGGTCTATCAAATGGGGCTTTTGGCAAAATTCAGTGAAACTGTTTAGGGCAGAACAGGACAATTATAGGGGGAAGGGGTTTGACGGGGACCTGAGGCCCAGCTTTGGGGGACTGGTTAGAGAGCTACCACCAGCCAGAGAACTGAAGGGGATAAAAAGCCTGGTTTGTGGGGACCTATACTGCATTGTTACATGAGATTATGCAGATTTAGTATAATTTGTTTTTAATATAGATAATATGCATTTCATATAATTTTGTTCTTATCCCAATAGCTCTTTCATAGGTAGTAAAATCATTAAATGATTTTAGCAATCACTTTGGGAAGAACACGGTTTAGGGAAGAGAATTTCAGAGACTATCCCAAGGAACCAGGGCCAGCTTTTGGCCCTGGTACATATCGGGGTTAAATTAATCAAAGTCACTTTGAGAATCTTTATTTGACTGTATTTCAGTATAATATTATTCAGCAGCCTCATTTCTTTGACTTTCACCACATAGAAGGCACTCAGGGAAATGGTGCTATTTAGCTTATTAGCATAGCACTAGAAGGGTGGAAACAGATTAGGTGTGCAAAAGGGGAAGCAGGGGGGAAATTGGCATTGAATGGCAGTAGGTGAAAGAATGCTGGAAAAGATGAGCCTTGTAATGCAAAGGAAGAAAAGATAGGGGCCTTTGTGCTATATTCGCTCATGGGGATACTAGGGTCAGGCCCAAGCCCTCAGAATGCCAAAGAACCCCTAGGAGTTCAGGGGGTAATGACAGGGTATACACAACCTTTTAAGTGAAGCAGAAGGTTAAGAATGTTTTAGAGAAGAAAGAGTACTGGGCATGAATGCTAAATTCATAAATATATGTGTGTGTGTGCATGTGTATATTTATATATCCCTCCTTCATATATGTATATATATATGAAGGAGAGATATAAATAATGACAGGCAAGGAAGGGCTGTATGTAAAGTATACAAACTAATTTTTCCCTCTCTACTTTGAAATGTTTTACAGACTCCTCAAAAACATCAGTTTAAAATTAAATAATTAAATAAAAATAATCACTTTAGGGAGAAAAAGGGGCATTACGATTAGCAGACATAATGTAGGTGGGGCACAGGGAGGGCTGTAAAACTTAGAGAAGGCAAGTAGTGATTCTATAGCATCTTACTATGCTGATGGACAGTGACTGTAATGGGGTATGTGGTGGGGACTTGATGATGTGGGGAGTCTAGTAACCATAATGTTGCACATGTAATTGTAGATTAATGATACCAAAAAAAAGTAAATTGATGAATTTGCTCAATGCTGATGATTATTAATTATGGTGGATGTTCACTAGAAAACATGGACATTATCCTGATGTGAGTCTATACTGAATTAGGGAATCTCACTCAATATGACCTGCATCAATATCACCTTTTGAACAATAATTAACTGACATACACAGTCTGGAATAACTTAAGGCTCTCCGTTTCAGACAGAAAATTACCAGCATCTCTTATCCACCCAAGTGCCTGAAGAAAAAGGAACTAAATTTGTGGAAAACTTGTAAGTTGACATCTCTTCTCCATCTCATTAAGGTGGTTCAGGGATTCTTGAGCAGTCACTGTACGAATCCCCAGGGTTCAAAATCACTCTGGGGAAAGCACTATTTCCCCAGCATTTGCATCTGTATTTCCATGCACATGTGTTAAATCCTAAGTGGCAGCTCAGAGGAGCCTTTAGTGGCAAAACCGCTAGTCACACAGCTTGAGGTCAGATCCAAGTTAAAGGGCGGGGGGAGAGGGCACTCTAACTTCCATTGTAAGTTATTTTGACATTATATGTGAAGTACTTCGCATAGCATGTGGCACATGGTGCTTCTTGGCTGTCTGTTCTCATCTAAATGCAAGACCCTAGCAAGCTGATCGGAAGGCCTGGTGCACAGCAGGGATTGTCCACTTGACCGTAGAGAGGACGCAGGCCTGGTCTCAGTGATTTTTAACTAAAGTCCCCTCATTTGTTACTATCTTTAGGGTGTTTCTCTCGGTAGACTGTTTCTCTGGAGAAAGCTCCCCCAACCCCCTTACTCAGCCAGCTGTTGTCATCTAGTACTGGGCAGGAGGTTTTGCACCAGGGTCTCAAAGTTCACTCTGCAGATTTTCAAGTAAATTCCTGTGTTTAATCCAGTACCTGTTCCTCTTCCCATTTTCCTAGAATTGTCGGTAGCCCCTTGTATCAGAGGATATAATAAACTCCTTGTATGAGTTTATTTCGTGTTCTTCTTTTTGTTTACAAGTGATTGTCTAGATGAGAAGGGAATGGAAACATCTTTAATCCATCTCAAAGCTAGTGGTTCAGGCAATCCAGACAAATATGCCCCATTCACTAAGGTGGCCTCTAGGTCACTTAGTTTTCTCCTGAATTTATCTCACATTAAACCACCATTTTTTTGAGCAAACTCTCTGATTTAAGGGAATAGCCTATACCATTTTGCCATTTTTATTTGAAAAGCAACCCCTCAACTCTCAGATATATGAAACAGTGGACATACCAATGCTTAGCCTCAAGAAAATCAAAGTGATCTATGAGTGTTGGTACAGGTTTGAATACATTCGACAAATTGGCCATTCACAAATCACTATGCTTTCTAATGTCAGCAACAATCACGAAGGAAAGGAAATGAAAAGATGTTCCACACCTACGACAGCTCTACTTCCCTCCTCCAGCAAGAGCAGAAGCTTCTGACCTTTCATTTGAGAAGCATCACCCTGACCCTTCTTTGTTCTGCTGTTTTCTTAAACATAACACATCAATGTCCCCTTTGACTTCCTAGGAAGGGAATAGGTAGCCAATTTCAGAAGAATCTTCAGAACTCAGTTAAACTAGTAAAATAACATGAGTGTGAAAAATCATAAACATAGAGAAATCACCTTAAAATACAATTTCTCAGGCCTAGGGGGAGGCATGTGGTCACTGGTCCTCTGTGCACCTCCATTCTTGACGTTTCTAGGGATGGACTCCATCCCCGAAAGAGACACCTGGCTCTATCCAGGCTTGACTTCTCTTCCTGGGGTTTGGTATTGGGAAGGCTACTTCAGCACCAACATAAACTAACATTCCCTGACTTCAACCTTAGGTGATGTTTTGTCCTCCCTCTTTCAATTATATTTTCTTATTTCTTATTAGATTCAGCACACAGATGGGAAAGAAGAGTGGACTTCCTAAACCCCAAGAGATATAATCACTTTCCAGAGGCACAGGTTTCACAAACTGGAAGTACTAACCCACTACCAATACATACATGTATTTCCTAACAACTTGCCCTATTGCGGCATTTAAATTTTTCTTCATTTAAAATAATGACAAATGCCCTTTTGATAGTTTTCCTTTGCAACTAATCTGAGGTACTATATGATGAGTTAACTGGGCTTGATTTGTGAAATGAGTCACTCAGAATCAGAAAGATCATGAGGGACCTATAACTTTAAAGTTCTTGAGGCCTTTGCCATTTTGCCATTTTAAATCCCATTTATCATTAAAAGAAAACGATCTTATGAGGCAGGTACTTTTATATCTACATTTTAGAGCAAACTGAAGCTTACAGCGTAAAGCAGCTTTCTGACTGTTATACAACAGGTGACAAGACTCTTCTATTCACATATTTATGTATACACACATCACATATGTGTTTATGTATCAGAGATAAGGCAGTTGTAAATATTCAACCAACATTCCACTTTTCCTCTTTTATGTTCCAATGAAGCCTTTCCCCTTCTGTCAAGAGCACAAAATGGAAAGAATTTGATTGTCTTTAGCAGGAGACACTGAGAGCCGGCATGCTACACAGACAGAGGGCTTGCTGAATTCCACTCTCATCTATGCTGTCAAGAGCTAAGAAGGCGCATCAGATCCCAGAGGTCCCCATAAGAAGGGACTGTGCCCCTATTCCTCTTTGGAGATTAATTATTAGGCTTGTATCCAGAAGAAGTATAGGAGCTGGGAAAAGCTGCCTGTTTGTGGGTTCTGGGGAAGAGTGGAAGAAGAGGGGAGGCCAAGGGAAGAGGAGAGAAGCGAGGAGACACGAGGAATGCATTCTTGATTTGGCTTAAAGGTTAAAGAAGAGAGAGGAAACAAAGCAAAGCAGAGCTGTAGTCTCCCTGCCCCCACACCGGTCTCTGGAAGAGGCTGTACACGCCAGCCTGGGGAACAGCCATGTGAAACGGAACCTGGCTGCCCAGTATGCCTGTCAGGGGAGACCATTCCATTTCCTGCCCTGGCTCAATTCCTGGGAGGTGGAGACAGGCTTGAAAGTGGCTGCAGGGCTGCCTGCAGACTACCCAAAGCAGGCCATCATGGCCTGGGGCATGCCAGCCCAGCAGGAGCAGCATGGGATAAGGTGCAGACCCCACCAGGGCCCAGAGAGAATCAACCAGCACGAGCCAAAGAGGGAGAGCCAGCAGATATGCCCAAACAGACCCTCCTCTGGGTTATTACTTATGCATGGTTAAATGCCAATAGGGCAAGTGGGCAGGAAGACGGGGCAGCCTCTGGTAGCCCCAAGGAGACAGCCAGAGGGTCCTTGCGCCCAAGGATGTACATGCTCTGCTCCACAGTAAAATGAGGCCACTTTTCTGCCATGTACCGACTGTTCTGCAAGGCTGTGGGAGCCTGACAGGGCTCAAGAGCTTGAAAGTCAGTAACTGAACCGCAAACATTTCTCTATGAAAGCTGGTCAAGAGAGAGCAAGGACACCTCCTTGAAGCCCCCTTCAAATCTACAGCCCTTGGAGAAATGTCCATGTACCATAGGGATTTAGTGTGCTACTGTATTTGACAGCAATTTAGGATGAAAAGTAAACGATCAACCTGGGACCAAAGACTTTTTCAAAGATAAAACATTCACAGAAGAACCTGAACTAAAAGGAACTGATATTAAGCATCTAGGTAAAGAAGAGATCTTCTGATACAGAAGATCTAATGCATTTTAATAACTACAGCCTCCTTTTCCATTAGCAGGTCTAATTGCTGCCACTTAAGGAACTAGTTTGTCTTTTCTACCCTCTTATTACTATGATAAATTGCTAGTGGTATGCATTCCAAAGTGAGTAATGTCTTGCTGGACATTGGTAATTCACTTAAACTTATTAACATAATAACAGATACAATGACATAATCTCCGGATGCACATTATCATGTGTAGCTTGGTCTGCTTTTGCAGACGTGCTGCAGAATCAATATGAAAGATGCCTGAAATGAAAACAGTGTTTTGCAAACATGACGTTTTAATATATATCATTTTCTCAATTTGACATGCTATAAAACAAGGCCAGATCAGAGCTTGTTATGCTATCTTCTTTAATTCTTTACCACAATAACAAATTGCCTGAATGTGAGGAAAATTATCACCAGAAAACAAAACAAATCAACAGAGAGTTATTCACTTAATAGTGGAATTATTAAGCAACCCCATCTACTTCCAAAACACATCACAAGGACCATTTGGGCAAAACTGTCAAGAAACCTTGTAAATTTTTAGTAAATTAAATCAGTTTTCCCCCAAACACTTAAAACTTGATTTCTACAATATTTCATTAGCCCAGAACAATAGGGCTTTATAGTAGGACCTCAATAACTGAGAACAGATGAAGTTTGTGGGGTAAAAAGCAATTTGGGTACAAACCTATTTTTTTTTCACCCCAAATACCCCCTATCCTGCACTTTTTCAGCTATGGCAGCTTTGATTAGTTTCATTTAACAAAGCTCTAGTTAACACCTACATTTGAATGTATTCCACAGACTGCATTAGATTGCAAGTTGCTTAAAAACAGGAAACTACCTGTTGCAGCCTCTACTAGGATAAATAATGCCCCCCAGAGAGGTCAGATTCTGGAACCTGTAAATATTACCTTATTTGGAAAAATGGTCTCTGCAGATGTGATGAAGTCAAGGATTTTGAGATAGGGAGGTTATGCTGGATCATCTCGGTGGACCCTAAATATGTTACATGTGTAAGACGAAGGTAAAGGGAGACTGGACCCATGGGGGCAGAGGTGATGAGGAGATGGAGATAGAGGTAGGTGTGCTGTGACCACAAACCCAGGATGAGGGCCGCCATGGAAGCAGCCAAGGAACAGATGCCCCTCAGCCTCCGGCGGGGGGAGGCAGTCCCATCAACACCTTCATTTTGGACATCTGTCCCCCAGAACTGGGAGAGAAGAACTCTCTGTTGTTTAAGCCACAAAGTTTGTGGTCATTTTTTACACTGGCAATAGGACAGTAATACACACATTTGAGATCCATACTCCTCGACCCAAATACAATGTAGAATTTGAATACATATACAATATACAATATGTGTATGTATATAAAAAATATGCAATACAGAAAAACATACAGATACATAAGGAGCATCTCATATAAACTGAGGTACATACCCTTTACAGTGTTTTCATATACTTTTTACCTAGCTGTGTCTCTTTAATGATTCTGGAGCAAGGCAAAGGCAAAAACTGCAATGAAAAATCCACTTTGTTCCTTAAAAATACAGTTAGGTGGGGACTTCCGGGAACATGGCGGTGTGAGCAGGGCGGCAGATATCTCCTCCCCAAACCATATGTATTTATGAAAATACAACAACTACAACTATTCCTAAAAGAGAGACTAGAAGATACAGGACAACAGCCAGGCTACAGCTACACCTGCAAGAACTCAGCACCTCACGAAGAGGGTAAGATACAAAGCCGTGACCCGGCGGGACCCAAGCACTCCCCAACCCCAGCACACCGGCGGGAGGAAAAGATTCAGAGTGGAGAGGGAGTGGAAGCACAGGCCCGTCAAATAACCAGCCCTGGTGATCTGCACAGGAGCGCTGACACACATTGCGTGGTGTATCGGAGATTAGAGAAATACAAGTGCAGGATCTGAGATGGAGAATGCAAGCAGGTCCTCTCAACCGGCTCCCCGGGACAAAAGAAAAGCGAGCACTTTTTAAAAAAAGTCTTAAAAAGACAAGGGCCCAACAGCGGAACAAAATCATCCCAGTGCACTCAACTCAGCAGGCTGGGAGTCTTGGGGAATTTCAGACCCCTTGGCCGGCGGCTGGGCAAAGCAGCTGCACCAAGGCTTCCCACAGGGATCAGCAGCCTGCTATTAGTTCCCTCTCCGGCCAGCATCAGCATCACAGACTCCCGGTGCATGTGCAGCTAAGCAGGAAGAGCCCCAGAACCAAGTCTATACTGAGGGCGACTCTGCACACAGGCAGTTCAGGGGATTACCCCAGAGATTGCCTCCCAGTGTGCAGGAAAATAGCTCAGGCCCAGGAGAAGGGCAAGGAGAACAACAAGCAGGAAGGGATTTTGTCCCCCAGCTGACACACTTGGCGCCTACCAGCGACCACTTCTATCACCATGAAAAGACAGAGGAATATGGTCCAGACTAAGATCAGCCAGACAACCCCTGAGAGGGGGCCTGATGGGATGGACATGCACAATCTTCCAGAAAAAGAATTCAGAATAAAATTCATAACCATCCTGATGGATCTACAGGGAAATATGCAAGAGCTAAGGGAGTAAGTGAGGGAAGTGAGGAAAGACAATGCAGAAATGAGACAAGCGATTGACAGGCTTAGCAGCAGACTGGATGAGATGCAAGAGACTGTTAATGGAATAGAAATCAGAGAACAGGAATACAGAGAAGCTGAGGCAGAGAGAGATAAAAGGATCTCTAGGAATGAAAGTATATTAACAGAACTGTGTGACCAATCCAAACAGAACAACATTCGCATTATAAGAGTACCAGAAGAAGAAGAAGAGAGAGAAAAAGGGATAGAAAGTGTTTTTGAAAAAATAATTGCTGAAAAATTCCCCAAGCTGGGGAAGGAAATAGTCTCTCAGACCATGGAAGCCCACAGAACTCCCAACACAAGGGACACATAATAATTAAAATGGCAAAGATCAAAGATAAGGACAGAGTATTAAAGGCAGCTACAGAGAGAAAAAAGATCACCTACAAAGGAAAACCCATCAGACTATCATCAGACTTCTCAACAGAAACCTTATGGGCCAGAAGAGAATGGCATGATATATTTAACGTAATGAACCAGAAGGGCCTCGAACCAAGAATATTGTATCCAGCACGATTATCATTTAAATATGATGGAGGGATTAAAGAATTCCCAGACAAGGGAAAGCTGAGGGAGTTTGCCTCCCATAAACCACCTGTACAGGATATCTTAAAGGGACGGTCCTAGATGGAAGCACTCCTAAGGCTAAAAAGATGGCACCAGAGAAAATAAAATCATAGCAAAGAAAGCAGACCTCCCAAATACTAACTAAAGGCCACGAATGAAACACCTAGTATATAAAGAATGGAGGAGGAAGAATAAGAAGGGAGAGAAAGAAAGAATCATCAGACTGTGTTTACAATAACTTAACAAGAAAGTTAAGTTAGGCTGCAAGATAGTAAAGAAGCTACCCTTGAAACTTTGATTACCACAAATTTAAAGCCAGCAATGGCAATAAGTACATATCTATTGATAATCACCCTAAATATAAATGGACTGAATGCACCAATCAAAAGACACAGAGTAACAGAATGGATAAAAAAGCAAGACCCATCTATATGCTGCCTACAAGAAACTCACCTCAAATCCAAAGATATACACAGACTAAAAGTGAAGGGATGGAAAAAGATATTTCATGCAAACAACAAAGAGAAAAAAGCAGGTGTTGCAGTACTTGTATCAGACAAAATAGACTTCAAAACGAAGAAAGTAGCAAGAGATAAAGAAGGACATTACATAATGATAAAGGGGTCAGTCCAACAAGAAGATATAACCATTATAAATATATATGCACCCAACACAGGAGCGCCGACATATGTGAAACAAATACTAACAGAATTAAAGGAGGAAATAGACAGCAATGCATTCATTTTAGGAGACTTCAACACACCACTCACTCCAAAGGACAGATCAACCAGACAGAAAATAAGTAAAGACACAGAGGCACTGAACAACACACTACAACAGATGGACCTAACAGACATCTACAGAACTCTACACCCAAAAGCAGCAAAAGCAGCAGGATACACATTCTTCTCAAGTGCACATGGAACATTTTCCAGAATAGACCACATACTAAGCCACAAAAAAAACCTCAGTAAATTCAAAAATACTGAAATTCTACCAACCAACTTCTCAGATCACAAAGTGTAAAACTAGAAAAAAATTGTACAAAGAACACAAAAAGGCTCACAAATACATGGAGGCTTAATAACATGTTCCTAAATAATCAATGGATAAATGAACAAATAAAAACAGAAATCAAACAATATACGGAGACTAATGACAACAATAACACAAAGCTGCAACTTCTGTGGGACGCAGCAAAGGCAGTTCTAAGAGGAAAGTATATTGCAATCCAGGACTATTTAAAGAAGGAGAACAATCCCAAATAAATAGTCTAAAGACACAATTACTGAAATTGGAAAAAAAAGAACAAATGAGGCCCAAAGTCAACAGAAGGAGGGACGTAATAAAGATCAGAGAAGAAATAAATATAATTGAGGAGAATAAAACAATAGAAAAAAATCAATGAAACCAAGAGCTGTTTCTTTGAAAAAATAAACAAAATAGATAAAGCCCTAGCCAGACTTAAGAGAAAAAGGGAATCTACACACATAAACAGAGTCAGAAATGAGAAAGGAAAAATCATGAGGGACCCCACAGAAATACAAAGAATTGTAAGAGAATACTATGAGAATCTATATGGTAACAAGCTGGAAAACATAGAAGAAATGGACAACTTCGTAGAAAAATACAACCTTCCAAGACTGACCAAGCAAGAAACAGAAAAACTAAACAGACCAATCACCACCAATGAAATTGAATCGGTAATCTAAAAACTACCCAAGAACAAAACCACTGGGCCAGATCAATTCACCTCTGAATTCTACCAGACATATAGAGAAGAAATAATACCCATTTTCCTTAAAGTTTTCCAAAAAAATAGAAGAGGAGGAAATACTTCCAAACTCATTCTATGAAGCCAGCATCACTCTAATGCCAAAACCTGGCAAAGACCTCACCAAAAAAGAAAAGTACAGACCAATATCACTGATGAACATAGATGTAAAAATACTCACCAAAATATTAGCAAACCAAATTCAAAAATGCATCAAGAGGATCGTACACCATGATCAAGTGGGATTCATCCCAGGGATGCAAGAATGGCACAACATTCGAAAATCCATCAACATCATCCACCACATCAACAAAAAGAAGAACAAAACCACATGATCATCTCCATAGACTCTGAAAAAGCATTTAACAAAATTCAACATCCACTCATGATAAAAACTCTCAAGAAAATGGGTATAGAGGGCAAGAACCTCAACATCATAAACGCCATATATGACAAACCCACAGCTAACATCACACTTAACAGTGAGAAGCTGAAAGCTTTTCATCTAAGATCAGGAACCAGACAGGGATGCCCCCTCTATCCTCTGTTATTTAACATAGTACTAGAGGTCCGAGCCATGGCAATCAGACAAAACAAAGACATACAAGGAATCCAGATTGGTAAAGAAGAAGTCAAATTTTCACTATTTGCAGATGACATGATATTGTAAATAAAAAATCCTAAAGACTCCACTCCAAAACTACTAGAACTAATATCTGAATTCAGCAAAGTTGCAGGATACAAAATTAACACACAGAAATCTGTTGCTTTCCTATACACTAACAATGAGCTAACAGAAAGAGAAATCAGGAAAACAATTCCATTCACAATTGCATCAAAAAGAATAAAATACATAGGAGTAAACCTAATGAAGGAACTGAAAGACCTATGCCCTGAAAACTATAAGACACTCCTAAGAGAAATTAAAGAGGACACTAACAAATGGAAATTCATCCCATGCTCTTGGCTGGAAGAATAAATATTGTCAAAATGGCTATACTACCTAAAGCAATTTACAGATTCAATGCAGTCCCTATCAAAATACCAACAGATTCTTCAATGAACTGGAACAAATAGTTCTAAAATTCATATGAAACCACAAAAGACCCAGAATAGCCAAAGCAATCCTGAGAAGGAAGAATAAAACTGGGGGAATTACGCTCCCAGACTTCAAGCTCTACTACAAAGCTTCAGTAATCAAGACAATTTGGTATTGACACAAAAACAGACCCACAGACCAGTGGAACAGAATAGAAAATCCAAACATTAACCCAAACATATACGGTCAACTAATATATGATAAAGGAGCCTTGGATATACACTGGGGAGATAACAGCCACTTCAGCAGCTGGTGATGGCAAAATTGGACAGCTATATGTAATAGAATGAAACTGTACTACTGTCTATCCCCATACACAAAAGTCAACTCAAAATGGATCAAAGACCTGAATGTAAGTCATGAAACCATAAAACTCTTAGAAAAACACATAGGCAAAAATCTCTTGGACATAAACATGAGCGACATCTTCATGACCATATCTCCCCAGGCAAGGGAAACAAAAGCAAAAATGAACAAGTGGGACTATATCAAGCTTAAAAGCTTCTGTACAGCAAAGGACACCATCAGTAGAACAAAAAGACTTCCTATAGTATGGGAGAATATATTCATAAATGATATATCTGATAAGGGGTTGACATCCAAAATATATAAAGAACTCATGCACCTCAACAAACAAGAAGCAAATAATCCAATTAAGAAATGGGTAGAGGACATGAATAGACACTTCTCCAAAGAAGAAATTCAGATGGCCAACAGGCACATGAAAAGATGTTCCACATCACTAATCATCAGAGAAATGCAAATTAAAACCACAATGAGATATCACCTCACACCAGTGAGGATGGCCAACATCCAAAACACAAACAACAACAAATGTTGGTGAGAATGTGGAGAAAAGGGAACCCTCCTACACTGCTGGTGGGACTGCAAATTAGTTCAACCATTGTGGAAAGCAGTATGGAGGTTCCTCAAAAAACTCAAAATAGAAATGCCATTTGACCCAGGAATTCCACTCCTAGGAATTTACCCTAAGAATGCAGCAGCCCAGTTTGAAAAAGACAGATGCACCCCTATGTTTATTGCAGCACTATTTACAATACCCAAGAAATGGAAGCAACCTAAGTGTCCATCAGTAGATGAATGGATAAAGAAGGTGTGGTACATATACACAATGGAATATTATTCAGCCATAAGAAGAAAACAAATCGTACCATTTGCAACAACGTGGATGGAGCTAGAGGGTATTATGCTCAGTGAAATAAGCCAAGCCGAAAAAGACAAGTATCAAATGATTTCACTCATATGTGGAGTATAAGAACAAAGAAAAAAACTGAAGGAACAAAACAGCAGCAGACTCACAGAACCCAAGAACGGACTAATAGTTACCAAAGGGAAAGGGACAGGGGAGGATGGGCGGGAAGGGAGGGACAAGGGTGAAAAAGGGGCATTACGATTAGCAGATGTAATGTTGGGGGGCATGGGGAGGGCTGTACAACTCAGAGAAGAGAAGCAATGATTCTATAGCATCTCACTATGCTGATGGACAGTGACTGTAATGGGGTTGGTGGGGGGGACCTCATGAAGTGGGTAGTTTAATAACCATAATATTGCACATGTAATTGTAGATTAATGATACCAAAATAAATTATAAAAAAAATACAGTTAGGTGGAGTGGTTAATCATGAGAAAAGAAAATGGTATTAAATATTTAGAAAGCATTTAGAATGGAATAAAGAAGTAAGTTCTCTGTATCACTAAAGAAAATGGAATTTTTGGATGTGATGAGAACATTTAAGATCTTTTTTTTTATTAAGGGACCATTAATATACACTCTTATGAAGGTTTCACAAGAAAAACAATGTGGTTATTACCCTAAGAATGCAGCAGCCCAGTTTGAAAAAGACAGATGCACCCCTATGTTTATTGCAGCATTATTTACAATAGCCACGAAATGGAAGCAACCTAAGTGTCCATCAGTAAATGAATGGATAAAGAAGATGTGGTACATATACAATGGAATATTATACAGCCATAAGAAGAAAACAAATCCTACCATTTGCAACAACATGGATGGAGCTAGAGGGTATTATGCTCAGTGAAATAAGCCAAGCCGAAAAAGACAAGTACCAAATGATTTCACTCATATGTGGAGTATAAGAACTAAGAAAGAAACTGAAGGAACAAAACAGCAGCAGACTCACAGAACCCAAGAACGGACTAATAGTTACCAAAGGGAAAGGGACTGGGGAGGATGGGTGGGAAGGGAGGGACAAGGGGGAAAAAGGGGCTTTATGATTAGCAGATGTAATGTTAGGGGGCATGGGGAGGGCTGTACAACTCAGAGAAGACAAGTAGTGACTCTATAGCATCTCACTATGCTGATGGGCACTGACTGTATTGGGGTTGGTGGGGGGGACCTGATGAAGGGGGTAGTTTAACCATAATATTGCACATGTAATTGTAGATTAATGATACCTAAATAAACTATTAAAAAAAAAAGAAAAACAGTGTGGTTATTATATTCACCCCTATTATCAAGTCTCTTCCCCACACCCCACAGCAGTCATTGTCCATCAGTGTAGTAAGATGCCACAGAGTCCGTATTTGTCTTCTCTGAGCTACACTATCTTCCCCATGATCCCCCACACCATGTACACCAATCTTGTTACCCCACAATCCTCTTCTCCCTCCGTTCCCACTTGCCCTTCCCCACCCCTCTCCTTTGGTAACCACTAGTCCCTTTTTGGAGTTTGTGAGTCTGCTGCTATTTTGTTCCTTCAGTTTTGCTTCATTGTTATACTTCACAAATGAGGGAAATAATTTGGTATTTGTCTTTCTCCACCTGACTTATTTCACTGAGCATAATACCCTCTAGCTCCATCCATGTTGTTGCAAATGGTAGAATTTGTTTCTTTCTTATGGCTGAATAGTATTCCATTGTGTATATGTACCATACCTTCTTTATCCATTCATCTACTGATGGACACTTAGGTTGCTTCCATGTCTTGGCAATTGTAAATAGTGCTGCAATAAACATAGGGGTCCATACATCTTTTTGAAACTGAGAAGTTGTTTTCTTTGGGTAAATCCCTACGAGTGGAATTCCTGGGTCAAATGGTATTTTTATTTTTAGTTTTTTGAGGAACCTCCATATTGCTTCCCACAATGGTTGAACTAGTTTATATTCCCATCCCCTTTCTCCGCATCCTCACCAGCATTTGTTGTTTCCTGTCTTTTCTATGTTGGTCATCCTAACTGGTGTGAAGTGATATCTCATTGTGGTTTTAATTTGCATTTCCCTGATAAATAGTGATATGGAGCATCTTTTCATGTGCCTGTTGGCCCTCTGAATTTCTTCTTTGGAGAAGTGTTTAAGATCTGTTCTATTAGCAAGTTTCAAGTACACAATATAGTTATTAACTCTAGCCACCATGCTGTACACTAGATCCCCAGAACATATTCATCTTATGACTCAGTGTTTATATTCTTTGGCAAACAGCGTCCCATTTCTCCCATCCTGTAGCCCTTAGTAAGGAAATGTTTTCCTTTGTGGGACTTTATAAAGACATTACATTTGAATCTCATGGGATTATTTTTTTTAAAGATAATCCTACCTGTAGATAATTTGTTCCATTAAAATATTTTTCCAGGTTTCTTCTAGATACATTTTTTACTGTGTGATTTACATGTTTTCTTTATTCCAAATCTTGGACCTTTTGAGATTGTAACTACTATTTATACCAGTCCTATTACTTCCTTATTTGAAACAATCAAGTGCAATTTATAAAACGTTTTATAAATTCTACTTTATGTTATGTGCCTGGGTTTTTTTCTCAATGTTTAGCCAGAATCTTTATTATTCTGTAGAACTACTTCTAAGTGTTGAATTCAATATAGTATACTTTTTATGAATGACATAAGCACAAATTTGTGTCCTTTTTTCTTTATTCTATTCTGAAAATCTTCATTCTAGGATAATTTCTAAGTAACTAAAGTTAGAAATATATGTATTGCCTCATTAAGGAGTCCCCAAAATGGCTGAGAATTAAGCTTCTAAAAATCATCTTTTCCAGCTAAGTTTTTATAGAAGTCTGTTAGAGGAAAGTAGGCATGCTTGTTGAACTATTTCCTGTCCTTGTTCCAGTGTTCGTGAAAAAGAGGAACGCTTCAGATAAACCAGCTGCTGGATTTCCTAGAATAGTAAATTACTCTAACACTCCTATTTGATGTGATTCTGCCACACTTTTTTTTTCAAGCAGGATTTCCTCATTTTTCACAACTATTTGTTTCCACTCTAAATTAGCTTCCTACAAATAGCCTCTTGTCAGATGTATACTTAGCTATCCTTACAGTTACCATAAATAGACTCTCCAGTTCATTATACCCACCTCTCTTTGATTAAAAAGTCACAAAACACAACCTTTTCATTGAAATTTTGCCTTCTTGCCTTGAAACCAATAACTGCTGTTGTATAAAAAAAATCAAAATTTTGTGAACCCATTTGGAATTTTTCATGATTATTGAATTATACTATTAAATGTTTTGGATTAAAAAAAAGCAATAATGAGAAGGCCATTCATATATCTGGAGAACTAGTATAAAAGTAATTAAAGCCTCTTTCTATTTTTTTTGTTGTTTAGCTTATGCCATTCATATCTCTTCTATCTTTGCCTTCCCAAATATTGGTTATTTTAGTGACATTCTGATGACTCCTCAAAAACTGAGAAAATTCAACAATTTTATGCATACTCTAAGCTGACCACATCATGCTGATTTGAGGTAAGCCATTTCTATGATGATCTACTTATTCTTAGAAGCAAATAAATATTCATAATTTTGATTATATAAACTAAGTGAGAATTTGCACCTGGATGGATCTCTTCATGGTCTCTTTCCTTGTTGCTTCACATCAGCCTTGGAATAAAGAAAACACTATCCTTCTTGAGAAGGTAGGCAGGTCTCTGAAGCTGTAAGCAGTTCTAGAAGGTAATATAAATTCCATCTGTGCAAGCTATAACGGTCTGATTACATTAACAGCATAAATAAAAAGTTTGTTGAAACTTCCGACAGCAATTTATTGTTTCCTTGTCTATTTAAATGATGAATTCCAGTCTCCTCCATTTCACTCCCTATGAAACTTAACTTTACATAGTAAAACAAATATTTGAGTCTGTGGAAAACTTCTAAAGGAATGACACTTGTTTCTTTTAAAACTAATTAGAACACTAATTTCCAGAATCTGCACTAAAACTTAATCATTAAGTCTCAGGAAGTTTGGACAATAGACACAAACGTTTTATTTCTATGATTGTCACATTGACAGTGTGGGCTTTACCATGAGCCAGACCTGGGTATAGATTTCAGTTTTAAAACCTATTAGCTCTATGATTCATAATCTTTCAAAGGACATCTCTTCTTCTGAAAAAAGGGTATAGTATCCCTTTTGTAAGGTTGTTGTGAGGATCAAATGACTTAAAAATAAATACTTAAATGAAAAACAAATAATGGGTATGGTCCTAACAGAATCTGAATAAATGTGCCCCATTCCCTTGGTCTGTTACTTCCAGAAGTTGTCAGATACATGTGGCTGGCATGGTCTGGGTCAGAGGTGACTATGGCTTCTAATAAGAAATATTTTCCAACTTGAAAATGTTTTGAACACATTAGTAGACCCTAATAGGAAAATTAAAATAATTGGTAAAATATTCTACACTGAGCTGGCAAAACAAAGTTATGTAGCCGTGTTGGGCCCGGGATTTGGTAACCTTAGCCCAGCCGTATAATGGCTCATGGGAAGGAAAACTGGTATGTGGGGGTATTGAGACTATAGATTAAGAGGCAAAAAATTAAAAAAAATTTTTTCTGAGTTATTCTACTTACACAATTTATTATAGTAAATCTAGCCCAAGGCATGAAATAATGAGATTTTAGTTCATGATCTAGTTACTTTTTAACATTAAAAAAAACCTTTATTAATATAATTTAAGTTTATAATTTATCTCTCAAAGAAATTAATAAGTAGCAGCATTATTTAATCCAACTAACATTTATTCGCTTCCTCCTATGTGCCCTGCTTTGTGTTAATTTCCCAGGAAGAGGTATAACCAAACTGAAATAAACGAACAGTCTGGAACCTAGACAAGGGGTTTTTCCTTGCCTTAGACTTAAGGCTTCTATCCTAGGTGCCTCCTTGAGGAAGCTGCAGATGTAGCTCCAGTTTAAGGAAGCCTCTGACGTTACTATAATCTGCCTAATAAAGTTTAATAGCAGGCACTGAAATCTACCTTTAATAACTCTATTATTAGAGTGCTACACTTTGCAGGTCATTAGTACTTAGGGTGGGGACCCAGTGATAATTACTCTGTGAACTACTTTTACTTTGGCAGAAATCTCTTTACGTTTGCTCCCTACATGGAGTAGTGGAAAAAGGCAAGATTGGCATTGGGGTGCTATTAACACTCCTCTCCTCAACACCATTTTTGTTTCATCATCAAAAAGCCAGTAGACATTGTCATTTGACTATATTATGTTTTGCATCTTTATTTTTTAGAAAACTAAATTAAATGAATTATCAAGACTGACTGCAAAACTATCAGTGGCGCATTCTGTGTCAAGCAGTGATTTTTACATCAATGGCATGTAAGGTGAATGATCTTGATTTGGGAAAGCCACCAAAATCATGTATTCGGAGAACCTAAAAAGTAGGTAAGTGTTCCAACATGAACCTGTGATTCATGAAAAGAACATAAATATTTTTTAAAAGAAGGTATAGTTATGTTTTTTGTCTCCCCAAAGAGGAATAGGCTACTTTTTCTATCACTGTAATCTCAGTACACGGAGCTTAATATCTACTTACTTGTTGAGCTTAATAAAGAGGTCATTACATCCTATCAAAAAATCACTAAAATGATTGCCTCACTTTCCAGTCGGAAACTGGCTCAGCACAGTGCATTGCTGACACTTTGTTTTTCCAGTTTTTGAAGTGTTCCTTTTGTCAGAAGCTCTAAGTGTAAATCTGATACTACACTTCTAACTAAGCAATGCATATGAATCAGTGACTCTGGCTCTGCAATCAACTTTCACACCACCAAGTAAAGCAAGCGCAGTCGTCATGCTGTGCTTCAGCGCAGGGAGGAGGTCGACTTTGATTAAAGAACACAAAATTGGAACTGCTTCTCTTCCTGCAGTGTAATTTTTCCCATTTGGGTCTCATGTTCAAGTGTCTGTCTGCCCCTATAACCACTCTCAGTGCAATTTGATGATGTAACAGTCTTTGGGATTTCTCCTTTAAATTCTGAAACACCTACAAATACTTTTAAAACGAATAAAGAAAATAAGACAGGAAACACAAACCATTTTAAAACGAAGACTGAGATAGTTTATCAAAATTTTCATTTCTGAGAATGAGCAAAATAAGAAGTTTTGATGAGTAAGAATTTCCAACTTTGTAATCTAAAACTGTACTTTAGGGTAAGTTCAATGCAAGAACTCTTTGCTATCAAAAAAGTTCTTTTACTGAAAATTAAATTTATTACTATTTGTATACACATATATATTTAATGATATAAATCACTATCCATATAAATATATATGTGCACATATACATATGTACACACACATCTATGTTTATACAAACACACACATGACACATTCTATTCCCTTTCCACACCTTCTGCCCCATACTCCCCAATGGCTACCTAGAAATATAAGCTCCATGAGGACAGGGACTTTTTTGTTCACAGCTCCAGGGGTTACTACATATAAGAAAGTCTATAAATACTTGTTGAATGAATACATGGAATACCTGGGTTCCCCAGTGTTAAATATTTAACATAATTTAAGATATGATTTTCTTTTCAGGTAATTTAATCTCCTCAAATTTCAAATGACTTCCAAATAGTAAAATTATGTTTTCTATTAAAAAGCAGGCACTAAAACCACTACTTCTTCAAAACTATCTCTGCTTCCTAGGCTTACTTATGATTACATTTATGTTTTCAAATCAGTTGACTGCACGTCAAAGGGTCTGCACTCAAACACTGGTAATATGTGTCCATCATAGGAATAAGCAAAACATGAGATGATACAACAAAATTCTTTTCAACTAATTGAGGTGAAAGGAGAGAATTAATGTGAAAATTTTTGGTAGAGTGCCTGGCGTACAGAAGGCACTTGCTGAGACCAAGAATTTTAGTCTTTATCTTGTGGACTCAATCAATTATACTATGAAAAACATGCTGATTTCATGGCATTTACACTGACCATTAATGTGAAAAAAATAAGACATAAGAAAACATGTGAAATGAGGATTATTTGACTTTAATCATAAACTGTCCAATCTTAAAAATGGCCAATGCATTCAGTCTCATGAAGGACACCTGCTTACATCTGCTACAGAGGACATGCATCAAACAGAGGCAGATTCTCATTTTTATTCATATCAGTTGCTGCAGAAGGATAGAAGGGGAAATGTTTAATTAATTTTATAAGCTATTTATTCTTCAGGATATTACATAAGCATGGCTTAAAACCTGAAGCATATTATGTTTTCTAAAATAAAATGTTTTCTTATTCCATAAAATACTATGTGCCTCCATATTTATGTGCCCATCTGATTGGTGGGGCTGTCATATATTTAGGTCATACAAGCATGTGTATAAATCAGTAGTGTACAATGCACATTATATCACTCCTTTGTAAAAGGATGACAATGCCATCCTTGCAGAGCTGTTGTGAAGATTAAATGATGAGGTAGCAGTGGAACCCCCCAGAAGATGGTAGCCATCATTATTGTTGTCAATTTCAACATATAACTGTAAGTCCTTTAGCTGAAAAGAATGGACCTCAGAAATAGGCACCAAGATACTCTAATCTTTAAATACACAACCTGGAGACTTAAAAAGTTATCAAGAAACAACCTGGAGTTTTTTTAAGTGCTACCTTTGGCAATAATAAAAAAGTATTACCACTTTTTTCAATATACATTATTCTTGCTATATTGCTCTACCTCCTTGAGCATATCAAAGCTTTAATACTGTGATACTTTTTACTCTTGTCCATTATATTTCTGCTTACACAACTGGATGACTATTCTTAATATATGATTCATTCAAACATCATCCTTTTTTGCTTGAAGCATGTCAATTCAAAATAACTCATGCATTGCAAACTGGAGTACCGTCACCTCATTTTCCTCTCTTAAAGATGTCTATTCGTTTAATGCTTTCTACTTATCTTTCTGAGAAAGCTTAATGGTTTGAGATACGCTGTGCTATTTTTAATTCTAGTTAGCCATACTGACTCCTCTGTACATGACTGATGTACACTAAATAACAAAGACGAATGTCCGAGTGTTAAAACACTGGCTTAGTGGACTAAATGGTCTTTACTGTTAAAATAGTACTATTCAAGAATAAACATTTAAACTAAAACAATGTAAGACCTTCTCTGAGATATATATACAGCTACTAAAATGAGTTTCATATGAAATTTCATGTGGCTGCCTAACTAGGGTTTTGTTTACTGACTTTGAGGAATTTACTTTGGCTTGGTTGTTTTTCCCTCTATTTAAAAAAAAAAACAACTTAAATCTACAGGAATGGTTAATTACACTTTATACATTCCACCTTTCCCAAATCAGACTGAATTGTACGTACCTTCCACCATATGAAATACATATATATGTGTATGTGTGTATATGTGTGTGAGTGCATGTATATATGCTATACATAGAAAGTGAAAGAGTAGTTCATGATGAATTCAGGTCTCAAATATTGAAAAAAATTCAAAAAAATATTTTTATATAGTGTATATAACTATATAATATATATAATAATTACTATCATAAACCTTAAGAACTTAAGAACTATTTAATTTTTTTCTCACTAATTTGCCTGGAGCAAATCATTCTAATCTCAGTCAAGCTGAGGTAAAATAATTCTCAACATTGTTGAAATGTTCTAAAAATAACTTGCTTAATGGCAAACTAATAAGGAAGTTAATAGAGTCAGTTTTACATTTTCAAAACTCCGGTTATCTTTTGCTAAAAATGTTAAAGACGATGTAAACATCATAGTATGTTAAAAGTTGCCACTTTTCATTTTTCTGGTTATGCTTTTTATAGATTTATATTAATAACAATTTTAAGTTAGTATTTATATTTAAAGACATTCTTTTGAAATCTTCTTGACATGGTAAGTGCAATTATTTTCTGTTCAATCTGAGGAGAGGATGTATTGTTTCAATCATTCATCAGCCACTACTTGTTGAGTACTATACACTGGAATCACAAGACTGACTTAGAAGAGGAATGCTCTTGGTAAGCCAAGACTGTAATGGGACAAATGAACACTGCTGAATGTTTGTTCCTGCTCCCCAGTTCATGTATTCAATCCTAATCCCCATTGTGAGAGTATCTGGAGGAGACGCTTGGGGAGAGGAGTAGGTCATGAGGGTGGAGCCCTCATGAATGGGCTGAGAGCCCTTATAGGAGAGACCCCAGAGAGCTCCTGTGCCCCTTCCACCGTGCAAGGACACAGTGAAAAGATGGTCTTTTAGGAAGCAGACCCTTATTACACACCAAATATGCCATTGCCTTGATGGTGGACTTCCCAACCTAAATAAATTTCTGTTTATAAACTACTCAGTTGGTAGTGTTCTGTTTCAGTAGCCTGGATGGATTAGGATGGAAATGGAAACCAATTATTGCAAAAAAAGTGGATGTGGTCTATCACAGAGGCATGCACATGGTACAGAGGAGAAGGGAAAGGAGGGAACGGGGCATTTTCAGAGAAGGATTAGGCAGTTTTCATAGATGGCAGAGCACATATAATGAGCTCGTGAGGAAGAATCAGAGCTTGTGGATAGTGTGCACAAGCACTAGGAGGCTCAAGGCGCGCGCATGCAGGGGTGCTGAGTTGCTTGTAGGTGGAGGGTTGGCAAGGGGCAACCTGAAGCAGGAGAATGGGACAGGGCCACGTGGCTGCATACCCTGTCCGGGCATTTGCAGCTCATCCGATTCTACATCTCATCCCTCTTCAGCTGACACTAGGTTTTTTTTTTATTGCAATTTTTTTCTATTATTAATGTACAATTACATGAGAAATATTATAGTTGCTAGACTCCCATTATCAGTTCCCCACCACATACCCCATTACAGTCACTGTCCATCAGTGTAGTAAGATGCGATAGAATCACTACTTGTCTTCTCTGTGTTATACTGCCTTCCCTGAATCCCCCGACCCCACCCCCACCCCCGCTACATTATGTGTGCTAATTGTAATACCTCTTTTTCCCCCTTATCCCCCCCTTCCCACCCATCTTCCACAGTTCCTTTCCCTTTGGTAACTGTCAGTCCATTCTTGGGTTCTGTGAGTCTGCTGCTGTTTTTGTTTCTTCAGTTTTTTCTTTGTTCTTTTACTCCACAGATGAGTGAAATCATTTGCTACCTGTCTTTCTCTGCCTGGCTTATTTCACTGAGCATAATACCCTCTAGCTCCATCCATGTTGTTGCAAATGGTAGGATTTGTTTTCTTCTTATGGCTGAATAATATTCCAATGTGTATATATACTCCATCTTCTTTATCCATTCATCTACTGATGGACACTTAGGTTGCTTCCATTTCTTGGCTACTGTAAATAGTGCTGCAATAAACATAGGGGTGCATATGTCTTTTTCAAACTGGGCTGCTGCATTCTTAGGGTAAATTCCTAGGAGTGGGATTCCTGGGTCAAATGGTATTTCTATTTTAAGTTTTTTGAGGAACCTCCATACTGCTTTCCACCATGGCTGAACTAATTTACATTCCCACCAGCAGTGTAGGAGGGTTCTCCTTTTTCCATAGCCTTGCCAACATTTGTTGTTGTTTATCTTTTCGATGGAGGCCATCCTAACTGGTGTGAGGTGATATCTCATTATGGTTTGAATCTGCATTTCTCTGATGATTAGTGAAGTGGAGCATTTTCTCATGTGCCTGTTGGCCATCTGAATTTCTTCTTTGGAGAGTGTCTGTTCAGCCCCTCTACCAATTTTTTAATTGGCTTATTTACTCTTTCTTTGTTGAGGTGCCCTTTATATAATTTGGATGTCAACCCCTTATTGGATATTTCATTTATAAATATATTATTCCATACTGTAGGATGTTGTTTTGTTCTATTGATGGTGTCCTTTGCTGTACAGAAGCTTCTCAGTTTGATATAGTCCCACTTGTTCATTTTTCCTTTGTTTCCCTTGCCCGGGGAGATATGTTCATGAAGAAGTTGCTCATATTTATGTCCAAGTTTGCCTATGCTTTTTTCTAAGAGTTTTATGATTTCATGACTTACATTCAGGTCTTTGATCCATTTTGAGTTTACTTTTGTGTATGGGGTTAGACAATAATACAGTTTTATTCTCTTACATGTAGCTGTCCAGTTTTGCCAACACCAGCTGTTGAATAGGCTGTCATTTCCCCATTGTATATCCATGGCTCCTTTATCGTATATTAATTGCCCATATATGCTTGGGTTTAAATCTGGACTCTCTACTCTGTTCCATTGGTCTATGGGTCTGTTCTTGTGCCAGTACGAAATTGTCTTGATTACTATGGCTTTGTAGTAGAGCTTGAGTCAGGGAGCGTAATTCCCACCCCCCCAACTTTATTCTTCCTTCTTAGGATTGCTTTAGCTATTCGGGGTCTTTTGTGGTTCCATATGAATTTTAGAACAAATTTCTCTAGTTCATTGAAGAATGCTGTTGGTATTTTGATAGGAATTGCACTGAATCTGTAGATTGCTTTAGGAAGGATGGCCATTTTAACAACATTAATTCTTCCTATCCACGAGCCTGGGATGTGTTTCCATTTATTGGTATCTTCTTTAATTTATTTTATGAGTGTCTTTTAGTTTTCAGAATATAAGTCTTTCACTTCCTTGGTTAGGTTTATTCCTGGGTATTTTATTCTTTTGGATGCAACAGTGAATGGAATTGTTTTCCTGATTTCTCCTTCTGCTATTTCACTGTTAGTGTATAGAAAGGCAACAGATTTCTGTCTATTAATTTTGTATCCCGCAACTTTACTGATTTCAGATATTAGACCTTGTAGTTTTGGAGTGGATTCTTTAGGGTTCTTTATGTACAATATCATGTCATCTGCAAACAGGGACAGTTTAACTTCTTCCTTACCAATCTGGATGCCTTTTATTTCTTTGTGTTGTCTGATTGCCGTGGCTAGGACCTCTAGAATTATGTTGAATAAAAGTGGGGAGAGTGGGCATCCTTGCCTTGTTCTTGATCTTAAAGGAAGGGCTTTCCATTTCTCACTGTTAAGTATAATGTTGGCTGTGGGTTTGTCATATATGGCCTTTATTATGTTGAGGTACTTGCCCTCTATACCCATTTTGTTGAGAGTTTTTATCATGAATGGATGTTGAATTTTGTTGAATGCTTTTTCAGCATCTGTGGAGATGATCATGTGGTTTTTGTCCTTCTTTTTGTTGATGTAGTGGATGATGTTGATGGATTTTCAAATGTTGTACCATCTTTGCATCCCTGGGATGAATCCCACTTAACATGATGGATGATCTTTTTGATGTATTTTTGAATTCGGTTTGCTAATGTTTTGTTGAGTATTTTTGCATCTATGTTGATCAGGGATATTGGTCTGTAATTTTCTTTTTTTGTGGTGTCTTGGCCTGGTTTTGGTATTAGAGTGATGTTGGCCTCATAGAATGAGTTTGGGAGTATTCCCTCCTCGTCTACATTTTGGAAAACTTTAAGGAGGATGGGTATTAGGTCTTCACTAAATGTTTGATAAATTTCAGCAGTGAAGCCATCTGGTGAAGGGTTTTGTTCTCAGGTAGTTTTTTGTTTACCAATTCAATTTCTTTGCTGGTAATTGGTCTATTCAGATTTTCTGTTTCTTTCTGGGTCAGCCTGGGAAGGTTGTATTTTGCTAGAAAGTTGTCCATTTCTTCTAGGTTATCCAGTTTGTTAGCATATAATTTTTCATAGTATTCTCTCATAATTCTTTGTATTCCTGTTGTGTCTGTAGTGATTTTTCCTTTCCATTTCTGATTCTGTTTATATGTGTAGACTCTTTCTTTCTTGATAAGTCTGGCTAGGGGTTTATCTATTTTGTTTATTTTCTTGAAGAACCAGTTCCTGCTTTCATTGATTCTTTCTATTGTTTTATTCTTCTCAATTTTATTTATTTCTGATTTAATCTTTATTATGTCCCTCCTTCAACTGACTTTGGGCCTCACTTGTTCTTCGTTTTCTAGTTTCATTAATTGTGAGTTTAGACTGTTCATTTGGGATTGTTATTCCTCCCTGGGGTAGGCCTGTATTAGAATATATTTCCCTCTTTGTACAGCCTTTGCTGCATCCCACAGATTTTGTGGTGTTGAATAATTGTCATTTGTCTCCATATATTGCTTGATCTCTGTTTTTATTGGGTTATTGATGTATTGATTATTTAGGAGCATGTCATTAAGCCTCCATGTGTTTGTGGGCTTTTTCATTTCCTTTGAGTAATTTATTTCTAGTTTCATACCTTTGTGATATGAGAAGCTAGTTGGTACAATTTCAATCTTTTTGAATTACTGAGTCTGTTTTTGTGGTCTAGTATATGATCTATTCTTGAAAATGTTCTGTGTGCACTTGAGAAGAATGTGTATCCTGTTGCTTTTGGATGGAGTGTTCTGTAGATGTCTGTTAGGTCCATCTGTTCTAATACATTGTTCAGTGCCTCTGTCTCTTTATTTATTTTCTGTCTGGTTGATCTGTCCTTTGGAGTGAGTGGTGTGTTGAAATGTCCCAAAATGAATGCATTGCATTCTATTTCCCCCTTTAATTCTGTTAGTATTTTTCATATATGTAGGTGATCCTGTGTTGGGTGCATAGATATTTATAATAGTTATATGCTCTTGTTGGACTGTCCCCTTTATCATTATGTAATGTCCTTCTTTGTCTCTTGTTACTTTCTTTGTTTTGAAGTCTATTTTGTCTGACACAAGTACTGCAACTCCTGCTTTTTACTATTGGTTGCATGAAATATCTTTTTCCATCTCTTTACTTTCAGTATGTGTATGACTTTTGGTTTGAAGTGAGTCTCTTGTAGGCAGCATATAGATGTGTCTTGTTTTTTATACATTCAGTGACTCTACGTCTTTTGCTTGGTGCATTCAGACCATTTACATTTAGGGTGATTCTCAACAGGTATGTACTTATTGCCATTGCAGGCTTTAGATTTGTGGTAACTAAAGTTTCAAGGGTAATTCCCTTACTATCTAACAGTCTAATTTAACTCACTTTGTATGCTATTATAAAGACAACCTAAAGATTCTTTTTCTTCCCTCCTTTTTCTTCCTCCTCCATTCTTTGTATGTTATGAATCATATTCTGTACTCTTTGTCTATTCCTTGGATGACATCTATTTAGTCTTAGGAATACTACCATCTGTAGGAGTCCCTCCAAAATGCATTGTAGAGGTGGTTTGTTGGGGATAAATTCTCTCAGCTTTTGCTTATCTGAAAATTGTTTAATCCCTCTTTCAAATTTAAATGATAACCTTGTCAGGTAGAGTATTCTTGGCTCGAGGCCCTTCTGCTTCATTGCATTAAATATATCATGCCACTCCCTTGTGGCCTGTAAGGTTTCTGTTGAGAAATCTCATGATAGCCTTATGGGTTTTCCTTTGTATGTGATCTTTTTTCTCTCTCTAGCTGCTTTTAAAAGTCTGTCTTTATCCTTGATTTTGCCATTTTAGTTATTCTATGTCTTCATGTTGTCTTCCATGGGTCCCTTGTGTTGGGAGATCTCCATGGCTTCAGATACTATCTCCTTCCCCAGATTGGGGAAGTTTTCAGCAATTACCTCCTCAATTACACTTTCTACCCCTTTTTATCTCTCTTCTTCTTCTGGTACTCCTATAATGTGAATATTGCTCCATTTGGATTGGTCACACAGTTCTCTCAATATTCTTTCATTCTTAGAGATTCTTTTTTCTCTCTGTGCCTCAGGTTCTTTGTATTCCTCTTCTCTAATTTCTATTCCATTTACCATCTCTTCTACTATATCTAATCTGTTTTTAAATCCCTTCTTTGTATGTTTCATTTCAGATATGGAATTTCTTAACAACTGAATCTCCATCTTAAATTCATTCCTGAGTTCTTGAATATTTTTCTGTACCTCCATAAACATGTTTATGATTTTTATTCTGAACCCTCCTTCAGGAAGATTGGTGAGTTCAGTTTCATTTGGCCCTTTTTCTGGGGTTTGTGAGATTTTGTTCTGTACCATGTTCTTTTGACGGTTCATATTTCTGTGTGGTGCCCTCTATTGCTCTGAAGCTCCAGTCTCTGGAGCTGCCCAGCCCCTAGAGTGAGGGTGGGGGTTGCAGGGGGGCGGAACTGGTGCCTGGAGGGGAGAAAGATCTGTTTCCCGACTCCCATCTGCCCTGCCTGTATCCAGTATCACAGCCAGTGGGCCAAGCCCACAGGTGTAAGCCTCTGTGCTTGGTGTCTTTAGCTGTTGTAGGCGGGGCCTGTCTCTGGCTGGCCTGACGCCAGATCATTGACTGCCGGTTTGTGAACCAATGCTGTCAGGCCAGGAGGAAGGCTTGGCAGGCTGCATATCACTGTGGGGGGCCTTGGAGATGAGTAGCCAGCCAGGGAAATGGAGCACCTGAAGCTCCCCAAAGTTCCCAATCTGCTAGGCAGAGCGCGCCCAGACAACCTTGTCCCCCTGTCCCTTCTCCCGTGCAGCAAGCTCCGTGCAAACCTCGCCCCTTCAGCAGCCCTCTCACTGCTGGGAAGCCTCTCAGACCGCCTGCCTTTCCCTTGTCTCAGAGCGGCCGGGTGTGGATCCCTTCACAAACGGCCAAAATCTGTCTTTCAAGCCCTTTGCCTGTCCCAGCTCCCCATCCTCCAGAGCACCACACAATGTAGGTTTCTGCTCGCAAAGAAGATCTCCAGGGCTGGGTGTTCAGTGGTCCCAGGCTTGCACCGCCTCCCTGTTCCATGTGTCTTCCTCGTGCCACTGAGCTGGGGTGGGGGAAGGGCTTGGGTCCTGCCGGATTAAGGCTTTTACACATTACCCTGTTTTGTGAGGTCTGCTCTGTTCGACAGGTCTGTATGCAGTCTGGTGCAGCCTTCTTTCCTGTTGCTGTTTTAGGGTTAGTTGTATTAACTATATTTTCACATTATCTGTGCTTTTGAGAGGAGTTCTCTGTCTCACCTCTCATACCGCCATCTTGAATCTCTCTGACACCAGCTGTTAACGTGTCAGTTTCTCTGGTCGTGGAGCACACTCTGCTCATTCACGACTGTCCCCATGTCTTCTCCAAACTTGGGCGCTGTGATGGTGAATTAAACACTGCACTTCTCTTTGTTTTTAGAGATACTGTCTTATGAAGTATTAGATGGATATCTGACTCAGACTCCTTTAGAAGGAGACCTCCAAAGCCATAAATAATATGTAAGATAAACATCACAAATATACAATGGCTGTGGAAATAAGTAGGGAGACAGGAGAATCTGTCTGTTTAGTAGGACTGACATTCCAACACCATGACTCCTCTTTTTCTTTTTTTTAAATATCGTAAAACCTTAACACGAAACTTCAGAATGTGAATGTTGTCCATGCTGAAGGACTGGAGCTATGGAATGATGGAATGATGCAGAGCACTGTGGAAGGAGTCAGAATAAGCACCGTGGTCCTCTGTCCCCCTCAGGTCCCCCAGTGGGGATGGCGGAACACCACCAGGCCTACATCCGGGTCCAAAGTATGTGGCTCTTAGCCAGGAATGTACCTTCAAAACCTTTACCCACATAAGCCCCTTCCACTGCCACAGCCACGACTGTCCTTGGCCACAGGCCAAGTCTACAAAGGCCAAAGCTATTGCAAAAATGAACAAGAATAAAAGGGAGTTTGTAAAGCAACATGTAGCAGTATAATCTGGATTACAAACAAGTCAGATTAAATTTACATGTGAGAGACTCTCTGGCTGCTGATGTGGATGGACACAGGGATGGACAAGCAGACACTGTCATTGTTTCAGAGGCTTTTTAATTAACACAGAATGGAAGGCGCCTTGGCTTTTGGTTCTAAGTGACACAGGACAGCGGCTGTTGGCTCTTGGCAAAGATTATTGCCCCAAATTATCGGGATTCCCACCTTGGGAACAAATTATGACTCATTTGAATTACGCCACCCATTACAATCCCTGAATTTTCCCCAGTATGAGCCTGAAAGACAATACGCTGATTTATAACTAGAACATGTAGACAATTGTTCTACATAAGCATGAAAGTTCAAGCCCTACATTACCACCTCTTGGTGACACATGTTCTACGTTTCCACCATCTTTCTTTCCAGAAAGAAAAGTCATTTAAAATGTGGTAATAGCCCAATCTTCATAACAACTCAAACACTGATCTAATATTCCCTAATTGGCTTAAAAAGCCAGTGGATTTTTGTCATTTTTATTTTTTAAATCAGGATGCCGTATTTGATACATTTGTTTTTGTAATTTAGTTTAAATGATGTCTTTGTCTTTTTAAAAATTCTGGGTCTAACAGAGCAATTCTTCTAATTGGGCTCATTTCTGAAAGTCTCCTAAATATAACACATGGCAAGAATGCTTTCAGAATCAAGGAATCCCTTATTTATAGCACTTGGAGATTACATTATATAATAATGTGTGATGATATCTTCACAACTCCCAGTTGTGAAGGCAAAAGCTACCCTACCTTGCCAGGTTTAATAAATCCATCCTAAATACAGAAGTATGAATATATTGTAATTATTTCTATTTTATTTCTCAGAAACTGAGACTTTAAAAAGGTTCAGCACCTCCTTCAGGTTCCACTACAGATCAATGCATGGTTTGACCCTCAGGCTTTCTGACTCTAGAATCTGGGGCCATCACCATAATCCCACCCTCACCCACTGAAGAGGAGCCACTAGTACTGGTTAGTTGCCTTACTAAGCTTCACCCCGTGCTCCTAAGTACTTGACTCTGTCAACTCACATGATTTCTACAACCCTGTGAGATAAATACTCTTATTATCAGACCCATTTTACAGATGACCAAATAAGGCACAGGTAGGTTAAATGACTTGCCCAACAATGCTGGAAAATGATGGAACTGCGTTTCAACTCTAGGCAGTGTGTATCAAGACATCATCCCCAATCTTAAGGACTATATGCTACAATATCAGCAAGTGAATATGTTACATGTTATTAAGGCTTTTCACTTATATGCACACATATGATTCATGTGATAAACCACTGCTCCTTCAATGATTAATCATATATAATTTCTGGGAATTATTTTCAAACTAGTTTCATTGCATTGGTCTGCTTGTATAATAACTTGTTTAATTTTTAAACTCTAAATCTGTTTAAAAAATTTGTTTAATTTTTTGATTTTAAATTTGTTTAATTTTAGTGGAGAAGTATTTCTCAATATTACTAAATGCATTTACTAAGATTTTAATTTTCAGGCTTTTGTCAGGCTAGCTGTATTCTTGTTGGCTAAGAAGAATGGTCATAGGAGGTGTTAGATTTCAGTAAACAGAGAAATTAAATATATTAAACTGAGAATTATCTGATCAGATTTCTACTTTGTTCCCTTAGTATCCTGAAATTAAACTATACACAAAAATATTATACATGAAAAATAAACTACACATAAAAATAATGTTTATTTTGTCCTCTAAGTGTAAATACCTAAAAATAAAATCTAGTAAGATAGTAAATGTCCTGGAGATCAGATGCAGAAACCCAATTCTTACGGCCAGTGGGGACTGTGCACTGTGTAGAGAAATAGCTGTTTTATCATATTTCATTTAAACATAATTTTCTCAAATATAAGTAATTAATTTGGATCATGAATTAAAATTAAGTATGACTTTTTCATTTATCCCTTAGGTGAATAACATACAAAATATTAGACTGTATTAACCAATTTAAAAAGAAAATTGTGGTCACAACTTTTTCTAGCTCCCTACTTACAATTTTAGTCAGCCACAGAAAATATCAACTATTTTTTATGGGGTTTACAATTCACCTGTAATTTCACATTATTATCTCATTTGACCTGTAATCTTATGAATTAGGTAAAGCAGACACTCTCTCTCATTTTTCAGATGAGAAAACTGAGGCCAAGAGATTTAAGGGTCTAGTTAGATGACTAATGTTGCAGTTGGAAATGGTCTTCTGACACTAAGTTCCCCTTCTATGACACCATAAACATCCTATGTCATTTACTACATGGCACTTGTATGCCTAGAAGTATTCTCAGATACTTTATTGTTACCCCCCAAAATTGAACTTTTTCAAAATATTAAAGTAGGTAAAATTTTAAGGCCTACATTGCCAGATTTATATGATATTAGGAACCAAAAGACATTGAAACTTTCCAATGATTTTTTTTCAGTTAAAAAGAGGCAAAATTCTATACTTCTGAATTCTGCCTACACTGATACATATATACTATCATACATATGTACATACATATAATAGATACATCTTAACCTGCTCTTTCATTTTACAATGCGATGGTACATAAACAAACTAAATCTAACCATATTTCGTAATACAAACATGAACACATGCATCTTGCACGTTTTTCATTATAAATCTATATCAGTGGAAGATCTCAATATATAAGCATATAAATGACATTAAATAGAAAATACTTACTAGTGAAGAGCCTTAGTGCTGTACATCATGATGGGAATGGATACTGGCTGGTCAATCCACAGTCCACTGAACGACTTGTAACCAAAATGTGTGCCATCACTGTTCAGATCTAAACAGACAAAAAGCAATGGCAGAGTTAGTCAATAAATATTATTTCATATAATTCACATAAGAGTATCCTACTAACCTTAGCATTAGAAAAAAAAAAGATGTTTGACAACAAGCCAATGGAGGAAACTTAATTTGCACACCAGTTTTCCACTCAATGCAGAGTACGTTGGAACCACACTATATAGTTACTCAGTCTGATTAGGAAGTAGTAAATTTTTTAGTGAACTGGTACAACATTACTGGAAGGTAATGAATTTACCAATAGGAAGCAAAACATGCTAAAAAGCAAATTTAATATCCTCTGATGTGGAATATATTTTAGGACCTATGTGCTAAGCATCATAGCATGTTTATATATGAAATTTCATTTAGTCTTCCCAGCAAAGGTACAATATAGATAGTCTCCATAATTACAACGCTCCCAGTTTAGAGGATAGAGCAACTGACCCCATACTCTGAACTCTACACCATATCATACCTTGTGTGCAGTGCACACATCTCTTCCTATGCTTACTTGTGTTCCGCGTGTCCTACAAGATGAGCAGCACGTATCAAGTATTATACAGAGACATATCTCTCCGGTCTCTGCCCTACAGTTCTCTGGTACAGTACTCATCTTTGTATGTCAAGACATAGAGTAAGATCTCATTTTGGGATATAGTGTCATGTACATGTAAACATTTGCTGTGTAAATGAACAAATAAATAGCAACAAGAAAACTTGGAATTGGCATATACTTTTGATCTAAATTAACACTCTGGTATGGTCAATTCTTTCTTGCCAAGTTTATCTTCCTGTTTGCAACACAATCTCAAGAGGAGAAGGTAGAAAGAATAATCTGAAAAATCATGTGAATGAGGCTTAAATATGTTCAGAGAATGACAAACTATTTAGTAGTTTAATTTTTTTATTAAAGTATCATTGATATACAATCTTATGATGGTTTCACATAAACGACACTGTGGTTTCAACATTCACCCATATTATCAAGTCCACACCCTCTATTGCGGTCACTGTCTATCAGTGTAGTAAGATGCTACAGGTTCATTATTTGCAGTTTAATTTACTCCAATTAGAGAAGTTCTTTAAGAATAGAAAAAGGGTAAATAGCAAAGAAATTTTACAGACAGAAAAAAAAAATCCACCTCTCACTTCTAGATCAGATATCAATCTAACAGAAGAACCTAACCACCTTCTCTATGGCCAGGTCCCAAGGGGAGGAGACTGCACAAATAGAGGAGAAAACCCTAACGGCTAAAGGCTCTGGGCAGAAACTGCATGATCAGAGGCTCTAGGAAAGCTGCCCTGGACTGAGATGCTGTAGAGAAACAGCCAGACTGGAGGCCCCAATAGTCAGACCCCAAGGTACCCTGCAGAAGTTAAGAGTTTAAGTCTAGAGCAGGGGTTGGCAAACTACAGCCTGCTCCCTGTTTTTGTGTCGACTGTAAGCTAAGAATGGCTTTTACATTTTTAAATCATTGAAAGAAATCAAAAGAATCATGTAAATTATTTGAAATTCAAATTTCTAAGTCTATAAATAAAGTTTTATTGGAACATTGCCATAGTCATTCGTTTACATATTGTCTATGCCTGCTTTCATGCCACAGTGGCATTGTTGAGAGGTTGGGACAGGTAACGAATGAGTCATGAAGTCTAAAACACATACTATCTGACCCTTTATAGAAACTGTTGGCTGATTTTGGTCTAGCGAATTGTTAGTTCTCAATTTGGAGGGGATGCTAAAAGAGAAAGGGGGTTTAGGGCAGACTGGAAGCAGGAGGTAGGGAATCCATCCTCTACAGAGGACCTACTACCCCAGGGGCAATGCAGTAGCTGCTCAGGGTATGGCAGAGTATGCTCTGGGGGCAGTAGGGGGTCTTCCCTGGAGGAAGCACCAGAAGGGAGCTTTGACTGAGTCACACTCAGTCGGGCACATAGGCTGGGGCAATGAGGCCTGATGGAGAAAACTGGGCAGCAGTGTGTGTCATTGTTCCACATGGTGGGTGATGATTTCATGATGTTCTCCAGGGCTCTGACTCTCCACTTTACACGCACCAGCCTCTGGAATGACAGATCCTTTAAGACAACCAGCCCTCTTGCTGGAGTCTGAGAAGGAAGATCATAAACGCAAACAGTAAAACTCTAAGCAGATTAAAATACACTCTATCCACTGCATTTAAGAGCAAATCATGGGCCATATTTAAGGATTGTTAAGGAGGGTGAAGAGTCAAAACAGATGAAAGCATAAAGAACCTACAGGATACCAGGAAACCATAGCTGTCTTAACAGAGAAAAACATTTATGTCTGAAAGGCACCAAAAGAAAGTTAAAATAAGTTTTGCAGAACAACTATTTTGTGATCTAAATAAACAGACAATACAGAACAAAATCCCAAAGGTTTATCTTCAGAGAACTTAATTAAACTTAAATAAATGAGAAGGCATTTAAGTGGTTTCCCATTTATTAATTACATCTTGGTGAAAAGAAGAGGGATTTTTTTTTAATCTCAAAGACTTGCTTCTGAACACCAATTCTACCAGATTCTTGTTGTATGACCCTGGATAATTTCATATCCAAAGTCTCATTTCTATCACCTCTAAAACAGGGTTATTCTGACAGCTGTATAACAAAATATGCATAAAATGGCCAGCATTCTGCCTGTCACTTGGGATACATACAATATTTGCCAGCTTCCTATCTCCTTTTGGGACTGGTCCTGCTTACTTTCTCACCCTCCTGTTCTAATACTAATTTATCTACCATGATTATTACAGCTATAGGAAAATGGCCATCAGACATGCAAGTCTCTCCTGACTTTGCATCTGGGTAGAGTACCCTTTTTAATTCTGCACCCTTCCCTAATATAATGGGTAATTTGGAACTCACTTGGAAAAAAATTTTCATTCAGAAGTGAATTCTGTAATCATCCTTAATCTCTTAGGCAGAAATATACAGGCACAACATTTTGTGCATAAATCTATTATTAGAATTCACACTGTATTATCTGTTCACATGTGTCTTTTCCAGGAGGTTATATCTAGGTCATCTTCATTGATATGATATCAAATGACCAACTCTAGCCTCATGGGGAAGACAGATGTGTAAACACACACACACACACACACACACACACACACACACACACACAGACCACATACATTTCTGCCTGCGCACTGGCCCAGCAGACCACATCCAAGTCTTTTGACTCCTGTTGAACAGACAGCCCCTTCCTTGTGCCGTTTGCAATCTGGAGTCTAATGATGACTTCAGAAATGCTAAGTGCACAGCAGGCCCTATAATTTGTTGAAAGAATTGATGAAGAATGAAAATCAGAAAAAATGATGATGCGAAGGCAAACTCAGTGAGAATCTGGGGTGTAAAAATGAACACTTAGCACACTTTTGGTGGCACTGAATGATTTATCATCCTGGAAATCCATACAACATAGAATAAACCTTGTCCTTTCATAGATTTGGGTGAACCAACTTTAGGAGTAGTTCCCAACCACAGTCTTTCCCAGTTCTTAGACATCTACTATGTGCCAGACTCTGGTAGGTACAACCTCTAAGCCAGCTATTATTATACTTTCAGAGGAGGAAGTTAAAGGTGAGGAACTGATTGGGAGTTTTTTCTTGACTAATGTCACACAGAGAGTAGAGACTTAAGTAAATCAAATTCTGAAGTTGAGGCATTTCCAATAACAAACTCTGCTTTGTCTCTACTTTGTTAAAAGATGCTCCTAACAGAACACTTACCGTACATAAGTGATATAGTTGTTGTTACTGCTATTATTAAAAATACAACCCAACAAAAGGAAAGTTTATCTCTATGGATTGTTAAATTTTTGAAATTATGCTTTTTTTTGCTATAATAAGTATGGAAATTATGCTAATATAAGGGTATTGATATATAAATGCAGAATACAAAATGTTATGTATAGGCTCCTTAACATTACAGATAATTTCATGTAGGGTAAATTAGTGAATATTAGAAGACAGTATGATGAAAATAATAAGATTATGTGATTGTAGATAACTGAATTGAAACTCACCAATTTATTTGAGAAAGAACATATTTACTTGAGTTCAAATTTATGTTTAAAAAAACAGACAACATGTATACATTTCTAAACGTGGTGGTAACATCCCAGACTTTCTCCACATTTGGAATCTCATTTTTCTTCTGAGCAATTGGAGCTGTTTGTGTATTTATTTATTTTGCTATTGGAAAGGGAAACATTTAGTAAGGCATATTTAAAAACCAAGAATTATCAAAGCCAAGTTTTCTTTGGAATGGAGTCATTTAAACTGTCTACTCTACTTAAAATAGACATCGTTTACCTTAATATTTCCCAATTACAATAAGCAACCAACACATGATACTAACTCCTGCATTCAAAGATTTATATATATTTCATATACTATATATACATACACACACATATATGGATACACACACACACATACACATGTGTATATGAGAGACAGCCCTATTTTAGCAGAGCCACAAAAAGAATAATGACAGAAGATATTAACCAAAAGATAGTTGAGACCCCAAACCATGCTGATTTGGGCTCAGACAACTATCCCAAAGCTCACCCTGCAGAGGCGGCCCAGCCTCCAGCTCTTCTTCATTTCAGACACAGAAACGTCAGGTGGAAATCTGAAGACAGTTCTAACCAGGGTCACTCACTCATTAAGCAGCTGATGTTCTCTTATTCTCATTGCATTATAACAGAACAATGGTACAAAAATTGAAAGAATTCTGTTTAATCAGAGAAAGTACAGAAAAAATGACTTGGATTGCATAGCTAAGAAACCTCATCATCGGGGAATCAGAAGCAGCTTCTTCTGGGTGAGTGGGTGGCTTTTCTTCCCCACAGTGGTTATGCTCAGAGTGTCTTCACACCTGATATATCCGTGGTTTGAGCACATAATGGTTAGGCCTGGGGTAAACTGTGCTATTTTGGATGAAAATAAGCCTTTTAGCTAGTTTTTCCATTATTTGAAGGGTTATCTGAAAAGCACTTTTTCCTTCTTTTCTTAACACATTAAATTTACTTTTCCACTAGATTTAACTATTTTACTAACTGCATTAGATAACTGCAGTGGTAAGGTAAGAAATAATAAATCAAAAGAATGATAGCCTAGTGAAAAAGGCTCAGACATAACCAAAGTCAGAGGTATATTTTGAAGTCTGTTTTCAATTGCTACTGCACTGGTTTATTTGCATTTACATTTGTAATGAGGCCACTGTCACTACATGTTTATATTCACTGGCTGTTAGACTTTAAAGACTAGTCATACTGAAAATTAACTTCTATGTTTTTTCCACATTTGTGTTCTTGGTGTTCCAATTAGTTTTTTCTAATAATTTTCGGTAAAAAACAGTTAAATTAACTAGACAAAAATCAGTGGATGTTTTCATATGTAATTTACAAAACAGAGACAGCAGCTTCTAGCTCTATTTAAATTTCATACCTAGCTCCAGCATTATTTAATTGGGTTGGAGCATCCATGTGGCAGGCTGATTAAAGGGCTGCTGTCATGATGGTCAAGCTGTTTGACCAAGGGGCACTGTGGAGGCCAGCTAATGCAGAAAGGTGGTCCCAGGTGAGGCAAAGGGCTGACAGAGAGAAAGTAGGAAGTCCCTTTCAGAGACTCTCATGGAGCTTTGTAATTGCATTGAAGATGGGAACTATGTAAATAAAAGGAAGGGATACTTGGAAAACTCTCCCTGAATGCTATGGAACAACCTGCATTATTTCAGCAATGACGTGCTCCTCGTCTTCTCTTTCTTCTTTTCTTCCTTCTGCTTCTCCCCCTCCTCCTCCTCTTCCCTTCTCTCTTCTTTCTCCTTGTCCTTTGAGGAGAGGCGGTATCATAATCGGCATGGCTCACGTGCCTACCCACACGCCAAGCGCTTTGATGAGCGCTTAACAGCATATTTGTTCTCTTTTCACAGTCTTCCTAAGTCGTTGTGGGCGTTTCACAGAAGCTGAGGTTCCTATACACCGAATCTTAAGCTACATAGCCAGTGAGTTGGCAAACAGGAATCAAATCCTAATCTACCTGATTCTTTTATTTTTACTTTTATTTATTTTTTTTATGAAGGTATCATTGATATACACTCTTATGAAGGTTTCACAAGAAAAACAATGTGGTTATTACATTCACCCTTATTATAGAGTCCCCCCACACCCCACTGCAGTCACTGTCCATCAGTGTAGTAAGATGCCACAGAGTCCCTACTTGTCTTCTCTGAGCTACACCGTCTTCCCCATGACCCCCCACACACCATGTGTACCATATCTGATTCTTTTATTAATAATCAGAAAGATTCCTGGGAGTAGAACTGTGTAAATGCAGAACTCACTGTAACATACCCTGAGCATACAAAGAATCATGACATGGGTTTGAGAGGGAGGAAACTAGAATCTGAATTAAATTACCCTTCAGAGCATATCCCATATCAGAGGGTTATTTAACTAAACATTCTTAAATACCAGCAATAGAAGAACTACTCAGGGAACCAAATGGAATCAATTTCTGAATCATAATGTTAGGAGGGACTGTTTTTAGTGCCAATGTGCCCATTAACTTGTAGATAATAAAAAGAAAGAAAAACAATTGTTACTAGACTGAGAGGTGTCTAGACTAGGTATGTGGTTAAAGGGGTATTTCTTTACCAAAGGGCAACAAAATTAGCCATCCCTGAATACCTCAGACACATTTGAAATATGCTAGGGATTCCAGGGATGGAGCCTAAGGAGAGGAAACTTAGAATAATGGAAGGGAAGGGAAGGGAAAAGAAAAACACACTTAATTATCATCTTAAGACCTAGTTGAGCCCACTACTGGAATGTAGAAGCTTTTTCCCAGAATACACCAACAGAGGCAAAATAAACATTTAGATTAAAATGGAAATGGCTCCCTTACAACTTCTTCAAAGCTGTCTGCTAGCATGCACTATAACTTTCAAGCATTTGAGAAGCCAGTGCACAACGGACTCTGAAACCTGGAAAGTCTTTGTTCCCTGGAAGCACAGTAAACAGGAAGGCAGCCAAAAGAACATAGACATCACTAAGGTTTGGGTTTTCTGTTTTCACATTACAGTCCTGGACATTTCGATGACTATCTTCAAGAATGTCTTTGGACACTTTCCTAGTTTTGTCTTGAAAGGAAGTGATTTATGACTCAGAAATCATATACTTGCCTCCTGTGGATATTACAGTTTTCAAAAAGATGATAGTTTGTTAGTATCTTGGGTAAAGAGATGTCTCAGGTACATTTTGGAGTTAGAATATTTACTGATTTAACAAATGTCCCTTCGTCTTTGGAGGTGGTAACACATCCTTTAATGTCAGGGCAGAGCTGAAGAGAAATGCAGTAAGCACCCTCAGGGAAGACATTTCAGCACTCTCCGGACTAAGTAAGGCAGGCTACCTAAACACTTAGGGCAACGGGACACTGTGCTCTCAAGATAGAACGCTGACATCATCTTGGCTTAAAATGGCAGCAAGTTTTGCTGTTTGTGGCAAACTGAATTCAGGATTCAGTATACCACGTATACAGCTGTCTCTCCATCCAAGCCCTTCTCTATCCTACACATTTAAGTAAGAGAAGTATCATTCTAAACGTGTGATAGACGCAGGGCCTTTCCACTTACACATTAGAGAAAATAGATTTAAAAATTGATATCCAGAACAGAATTAAGAAACAAAGGACAAGCAATAGTCCTAAGGTACCGGGCATAAAAACTTTAGATGGGAATTCCCCTACCATACGTGTGTATGTACAGGTTGTCCTTAAACTGTGCATCTGTACAGTGAAGACCACCATTAGGATTATTAACATTCTTGGCAGGGAGCTGGTGAATTTCATGAACATGCAACTGCCTGATGGACACAGAAGCCCAGCAGTCACTGCCAGGGCCTGTTGGTTGCATATATCCTTTACAAAACTGCACTCTTCCTCAGTTACAGCTCATGTGTATGAATGATGAAGGCATGTTCTTTAATTTCATAGAGACTGTTTGCCTTAGGACGAGGATGGCTTTAGCCAAGAGAATACTAGTAATTATGTCCTCCAACTAGAACTTCTAAAAATTGAAATAGAATGCCGGGTACTCAAGCCACATGTTCCTTAAACAGTGTGCATTTGGGGCATTGGAAAACCAAAGCCAAGGTGAGGACTTAGGTAATGAATCCACAGCAAGCTTGATGAAGACAGATCATATAAATCCAGTGCTGTCCCTGCCTCCTGGACTCCAAATGCAGGATAGAACTGGAAACAGCACATGTAAGAAGTCTACCTCAATTTAGGGCTGGCAGTGCAACGAGGGAACCTCAGCAGTGCTTGCTCACACGTGCAGCGGGCTTGCAGCTTGAAAGCACCCAAGTTGTTAAGGTATTGCACCTGCTTCAGCCTCATCAGCAGCTCCTGAGGGGAACGCATCTCTCTGGTTCAAGGTCAAGCTTTAGTAGCTTGAACCCAAAGGCCCAGAGGACTACCTCTCTCCCAGTCCTTGCCTTTCCTCAGGCCTAAACTAGGGCCCTGCCCTCAGTAGCCACTGACCTGGGAGGCTGACTCCTTGATGCTAGGCAACAAGCTTCAGAAGTACCAACATCAGCTCCAGGCCAGGAATCTGCCAAGAGATTCCCAAACAGAGAAACAAATGTAGGGATGAAAGATACAAAAAAAAAATCTTCCCAATAGGGCAGGTTTCTTAGATCGGAGCAAAATCCAGGGGCAACACAAGAGCCTGAAGAATTTGCTGATGGGAGTGTGAAGGGTTTTCACACTCAGTGTGGGTCTGGAGTGCTAGAAACACCAGGCCCAAAGGGGAAAAAAAAGGAAATGGAAAGGGCTTAAAACATATACATGTAGGAAGAAAGGTCACCTAAGGAAGACCTGGTGACTGGAGCTCCACTCAATGTTCCCAGCTTGGACATAAGGCAGCAGTAACATGAACTCCGTTAGGGGAGAGGAGACAGGGTGCATTCAGATACAATGACTGTATGAAACTGACCTTATCCATGAGAAGATTTCTCCCAGTCAGATTCAAGCCCACAGCACAGGCCACTGGCAGTCTAGCAAATGCCTAGTTTTAACTTGTCTACCCTCTTCCCCTTAACAAACAGTTGGTTCTGAATTAATTCTACTATTAAGATTCTGCTAAAAGACAACATTTGGTGGAAGAACGTTGTAGAAGCCCAGGCTGCAAATGCCGAGAGATCCATTTACAAACTGCATGGGAGAGACTCTCACTGTTACGTCTCTGGCACCTAGCACAGTACCTGGCATATAGTGGAGTATTTTGAATGGATCAAAATATTCTTACAGGAAGAGAATATCTTCATACTAAGTCTTTACTCAAGCTAAGCAGCCATGAGCAGTGGCACTACACCCTGCAACTAATGACAGCCTTACTATCATCACAGTTAGATTACTCACTACCATTTACTGAGCTTCTTGCAAGAACTAGGTAAAATACTAACTGTTCCAAATAGGGACTGCATCACTTAATCCTTATTACAACCTTGAAAATATATACTAGCCTCATTTTACATAATTAGGAAATGATTCAAACTTAGGTTGGATTTTGCCACATTTCTTTGCCTTGCCATCATACTTAATTTTATCAGGGACCTCCAGCAGCTATCCAGGGCTGCTGAGTCAGCTTAGAGCCTGGAGGTGGCAGCGGAGGGCAAACGGAGGTGACAGCCCCATCAGTAGCATCATTGATGTAGCGGTTTACCACCACGGAAGATTAGCTTAGGTATGGGGGCCTAATTTAATATGTGTTCTTATCATGTTCACATAAAAATTGAGGAAGAGAAGGAATAGAATGCTTTTCTTTTGTAAAAAGTAATCTTTTTTTTTTTCCTAAAGGAGAATGAAAATGCTTCAAAATGTTATGATTTCTATCAGAATGCTAGGAATAATTAAAGGATGTTTCAGAATTGTTTAACTTAAGGTTTTAATTAAGGGCCATTTTGTAAAAGTAAAAAAAAGTTTTTTATGCAACTAATAAATGAGAATAAAAATTGATGAAAATAACATTTTAGCTGAATCAATCAATTTTGTTCCCATTTCCTGAGAGGTAACTATGCATGGGTTCATAGCAAAAATTAAACTACATCAGACAGCCTTTCATTCCCCCCTCTTTTTTTTTTAGCATATTCTTGATTTCTTTCATATGGACCCTTCCAGTTTTCATTACACTTTGTTTTTCTTTCAGGATCTTAATGTTACACTTTATCAAGTAGAGTGGGACTTCTACTTATCTTGTAAGAAAAATTCTTCATCTTAGAAAACCATTCTTGAGACATTCTTTCTTACAAGACAAAGTCAATAGTAAACATAATTGTCCTTGGAATTAACCAACTTCCTGATATCTTGAAACACTGAATTCATGAACAATACTATTTTTAGTAGAATTGCTTTTTAGTAGAGAGTAGGAATGCTCCTCTAACATTTCATGAGTCCTGACATGATCAAACTATATAATTTATGCTTAATCCATAAATACAATCACTGGCTCCTGTTAAACTACTTTTAAAAGTTTCTGATCAGAGTTCTCTTGATCTTCTAACATTTTTAAATGCAATTTTCCTCCTCTAAGTCCATCATCTGTATTAAATATATATTTTTTCCTTGTTTTTGCCTTCAAAGCTTTTTTTAAAAATAGTGGCCAACTACAAAATTGCAAAAAAAAATTCTGAAATGATCCTATTCATCCTTTTGTCGCTATCGGACACAATGACACAGCGAGCTTGGTATAAAACATGAGGCGAGACGCCATGAGGCTCACATGCTTTGGTTAGAGAAAATCTTATTCCTTCAAAGCGTATTTAGCAATGGGATAAGATAAATCTTGATATAATTTCATCAAGTGAACAATGGAGACAGAAAATTCAATCACATGCATACAAATTTATGTACACTTTAATGAGAAGAGTTATTGAATCTGAATGAGGTGACACGGTGTCAAACTAGGCTGACATAGAAAGCTTCCCACAATTCCCCTATTTGAGCTTATATTAGATGAATGACAACAAACACAAGGGAAGGATGGCATGTTCTGAGCATGGAGATGGGGCTTTGTTAGGGATGGCAAGTCAGCAAGTTTACTGTAGGGAACTGATTGCTGGCCAATGAGGGGTGTCCAACAGGATGGACAAAGGAAAGAGAAATGGACCTCATTCAAGTTTTGTATCTTTGAAAAGGCAAAAATAGAAAAGAAAAAAATAAAAAGCCCTGCAACTTTCAGATGGTAGTTTCAATATTTTAAGGTAAAGAATGAAGAAAATTAATACAACACTGTGTAGCAGTCATGTAACTGCTCTGAATATATCATTTCCAATAATTGAGAAAAAAGGTAGTATCTATTACATGGTAGATACTGCTATTGCATTTTATGCAGTGTGTTTATTAAACATTTTTCATTTACTAGATGGCAAGGCATAACACACGCATCACTGTGCTTTGATTTAAGGGCTGGTGTTCCTTGAACTACATTGGAAATATTTGCTAACATGTTATTACAAATAAATTCAGGCAGCTCCTTCTTTTACAGTTATTTGAGAAATAATTCATGTGCCATAAAATTCACCCATGTTTTAGTGTATGGCTTGTTGAGTTTTATGAGTGTCAGCAGTGTGACGATGCCCCTATACACATTTCCATCCTGCTAGAAAGTTATCTGTCCCTGTGCCAGAGCCCTTCCACCGCCCCAGACCAGACAACTACTGGTCTGATTTCTATTCTGGAAGCTTTTCCAGAAGGCCATACAAAGGAAATCATACAGATAAAAAAAGCCTTTGTGCCCAGCGTCTTTTATTTAGCATATGCTAAGCAAAATCACTGACCATAGTAAAAGTTTCTAAATTCTGAATTCTGTTCCATTGATCCGTATATCTGTCTTTATGCTGGCATATTGTGATTCCTGTAGTTCTATATTAAGTTCTAAAGTCAGGACGTGTTAAGTCTTCCAAGTTTGTTCTTTTTTCAAAATCTGATTATTTTGGGTCCTGGTAATTCCCACGTACATTTTTGAAATCAGCTTATTGATTTCTGCAAAAATCTTAGTGAGATATTGATAGGATTTTTTGGACCTATTGATAAAGTTGGAGAAAACTGCGATCTTCGTAATACCGAATCTTTCAATCTATGACCATGAAATGTCTCTTCATTTATTTAAATATTCATTAATTTTCTCAGCTAACATGTTCCTTCTCTCAGAAAGTTCCCTTCTCTCAGTAGTGTTTTGTAATTTTTGATGTACAAGCATTGCATTTCTCATTTTCCAATATATTCCTACATATTTGAATTTTTTGTGAATGAAATTATTTAATTTCATTTTCAGGAAGTTCACTGGTAATAGATACACAATTGACTGTACTTATTGATCTTATGTTCTCTGGTTTTTCTGAGAACTTTTATTAGTTCTAATAGTATTTTTTGTGGATTGCTTAGGATTTTCCACATACAGGATCAGTTCATCTGCCAATAAAGGCAGTTCACTTCTAGTCTGGATGCTTTTAACTCGTTTTTTATTTATATGTAAGTTTGGCCTTACTGTCGTGGCCAGAATGTGCTACACTGTGCTGAGTAGAGTACTGAGACTGGACATCTTGTGTTGTTCCCCCTCATAGGAGAAAAGACTCAGTTTGTCATCCTTAGTATAGTGTTAACTGTAGGTTTTTTTGTAGATGCCTTTTAGCAGATTGTGACAGTTCCCTTCTGTATCTAGTTTGCTGATAGTTTTTGGTTCTGATTTTGCTTTTAAATCAGGAGGAGATATTGGATTTTGTCAAATGCTTGTTTGCCTCTGTTTTTATGAGGGACATTGGTCTATAACTTCTTGCATCAGGGTAAAACTGGCCTCATAGGGTTGGATGGAAAAATTCCTTGGTCTCTAAATCTTGAAGAGTTTGTGAAGGAATGGCATTACTACTTCTTTAAGTATCTGAGAGACTTCATTAATGAAGCCATGTGGGGCTGGACTATTTTTGTGGGAAGATTTTAATTTACTAATTCTATTTCTTTACTTACTGGCCATTACATTTTCCATTTCTTTTAGAGTCAGTTATAGATTTATACCTCTGTAGGAATTTGTCCATTTCATATAAATTATCTATTGTTGACACAAAGTAGCTCAAATTATTTCTTACAGTTCCTTTACTTTCTGTAGGATTGGTAGTGAGTTCCCCCTTTACCCTGATTTTGACAATTCGTGAATTTTTTCTTTTTTCTTGGTTATTCTATCTAAAGGTTTGTCCATTGTGTTGATCTTTTCAAAGAAGCAACTTTTGGTTTATTTTTTCTATTGTTTTACTGGTTTCCTCTACTGTTTCCTGTTTTCTATTTCACTGATTTCCGATGCAATCTTTATTATTTTCTTCCATAGTTTCATTTAAGATTGCCCCTCTTTTTCTAGTATCTTATGATGCAGATTTGATTACTAATTTGCAATTTCCTTTTGTTATGTTGTGGGAATTTAAGTTACAATTTTCCTGTGGCACTGTGTAAGTTGCATCTCACAAATGTGGACATGTTGTTTATTCTTTTTAATGCAGTTCAAAATATTTTTAAAACTTCCCTTGTGATTTTATTCTTTCACCCATGGGTTATTTAGAAATTTTCTTCAAGTTTTAATATTTGAGGATTTCCCAAATCTTTTTATTGTTTATTTCTGATTTAATTTTATTATGATGAGAGAACACAGTTTGGGTGACTTGAACCCTTTTAAATATGTTGAATCTTGTTTTATGGGCCAAACATATGGTCTATCCTGAAGAATGTTCCATCTGCACTTGAAAATTATATGTATTTACTGCTTTTGGGGTGGAGTGTTTTACAGATTTCTATTCAAGTTAGTTGATAGTGTTATTGAAGACTTTATAACCTTGCTGATTTTTCTTTCATTATTTTGTCAATTATTATGAGACTAATGATGTGTCCAACTACTCTTGTTGAATTGTCTACTTCTCACTTTGATTTTGTCAATTTTTGCTTTCTATATCTTAGGGCTCTATTAGGTGTCTATGTGTTTTTGTTTTATCCTCCTGATAATTGTTTTTTGTCATTATAAATGTCCTTTCTGTCTCTAATATATATTTTTGGTCAGTCTGTCTGTTAATCTGGTTTCTCTTTGTTTTTCAACAAAGAAACAAAGATTTTCTCTTTTTTCTGTCTTTTAAAATTTGACCATAATGTCTCTCAGTGTGGATGTCTTAGTATTTATCTGACTTGGCGTTTGTTGAGCTTCTTGCATATGTGGATTGATATTTTTCATAAAACTTGGAAAGTTTTGGCCATTATTTCTGCAAGTTTTTTCCTGCTGCTTCTGCTTCCCCTTCTGGAGCTCCCGTACGTTGGCATCCTTGCTGCTGCATGCACCACAGTCTCTGAGGCTCTGTTCAGTCTTCACTCTTCCTCTTTTTTTATGGGTTATTCCTACTCATAAATCTTCGAGTTCACTGATTCTTTCTTCTGCCATCTCAAGTATGTTTGAAACCCTCTAGTAAATTTTCATTTGGTTCTCTTCTGTAATTTTTGCCCCTTTGTTAATATTTTCTATTTGGTGATAGATCATTCACATATTTTCCTTTAATTCTTTTAAGCATAAAGTCTTTCAGTTCTTTGAACTTATTTATTATAGCTCCATTGAAGTATCTATATGCTAAGTTCCACACTTGGGCCCTCACACTGACAGTTTGTGTTAAATGCTACAGTTTCTTTAGTATGGGTCACACTTTGAAAGTCTCATTTTCTTAAGGTTTTTTCATTATTAATTTAATTTTTATAGGCACACTGCTTATGGCTCTTCACTGTTTTAATGTCAACATACATTTTAATGGATCAAGCAATATGAATAAAAGCTTACCATATTAGCTTCAGTTCATTTGTTGAGATAGAAAGTTGAATTAGAGATGAGAAATTAGTAGCTAATTCAATAGTGCAAATAATTCGTTTGATGACTTCTCAGAAAAGTTTATTACCAAAAGTAACAAGGGACATGATAATTTTGGAGGGTTGGGGAATAGTGTCAAGGAAAAAATGTGCTTGTTAATTAAGAGTTTTTAATAGAATAAAAGGACTGTGACTAACACCTGAAGCTAGGACTCAACCTACATAGATGGGGTAACCTCTGAAGACAGAGGACTGTTGGGCTGATGTAAAGACAAATGATGAATGGACAGTGATAGTAAAGTACAGTTAATCAAATAAAGTAACAGATAATTAAGACATCTCATAATATATCAGCTGTCTAAGTCTCAAAATGAAAGACATTTGAAATTAGAATTTCATATATTCACTTCTCAGAATACCGCATCAAAACAGCTGGTATGCTATATTTAGGACATACTACTTCGCAAACAAAGCAAAACTTGTTTTTCTTCGGTCACAATTTTTAAAATCTCATTTGCTTTCCTTAAACCATTACTGAAACACTTCTTTAAGTACAAGAAAAAGACATCAGTGGGTTGAAAGGTGAATGGAAGGTGAGAAAGAGGATCCAACAAATATAGATTGCTCTTTTGAGCCTGAATAAAAAGAAGAATATCCACATTGTTTGTTTGTTTGGTTTTTTAGCTACTCCAGAAAAAAAGATTTTGCTGTGGTTGTCTCTGTCCTAAACTAAATGAATGCCCCTTTATTTCCATGCTTTACCTCTGCTACTCCAGGATCTGCAGGTTCTTTTTGTAACAGAGATTGCCAGGTACGCTGCTCAAATCATGTTTGGGCATTTACTGTAGCTAGATTACTAGAATTTGCAGAAGGCACTTTATTTACTCTGTCACCATTGTGCCCTGCACCGTCAATCTGATGGTCAGCTAAAAGACCAGAGCAGAACAGAAAGGATTCTATAAAAAGGGCGTTTTCCTATTGTAAGAAGAGAGATTCAACAAGACATTTCAGGTGTCTCACTTATCAATACATTGCTTACTCCCTGTATTACAGCAGGAATCAGTCCTGCTCAGTGCTAATAAGACAAAATCTCAGGACTTGTCATATCCCATCACACAATGAGGCCTAAGAGGTGGCTGACAAGGACAACTGTGATTTGCTATCATCTCAGTCTGAGAAAAAGCAACTAGCAACATGAAAGTTTTACTCGCTTCTGAATTCATCCACCCATTTACTCAATTTATTAAATAATGATAGTTGCTGACATTTATTAAAAGCTTTTTATGCTAATCAGTTTCACAGTTTCTTTTAATTCTCATATCAATCCTAGGAGGGTCTTCATTTTAAAGATGGAGGAGTTTAAGTAACTTATAAGAGCCCATACATTTCCATTCTGTGCTGAGTACTTTGCAAAATATGGAAATGTAAACTCCATGTCATTTTGCCCATTCTTGTAGAAAGCAACCATGTAGTATGAGGAAGCTGATATTTTAAGAAATGGCACAATGAGATGATAATAACAAAAAATAATTAATATTAAAAAATGCTTATTATATATAACAGCAGTTGAATATCTAGCATTCATTCTCTCCTTTAATCCTCATAAGCCTCTGAGGTGGGATATTTGATTATTTTTGTAGATGAGGAAACTGAAACTTACAGAGGTTAATTAAATCATCAAAAGTTATTAGCCAGTAAGTGACAAATGCTATGATTGAGATATTTACCATATGCTGTAAGAACAGAAAGAAAAGAGCAATTAACCCACTTAGGAGCTCAGTTAAAGCGTCACATAGAATTGTTTGATAGTTGAACTGAGGCTTGAAAATGGTGAGTGGGAGTTCACCTTGCAGGAGACAGCAAAAACTTGAGAGGTAAGGAAGAGCATGTGGGAAGACATGCAGTTATTACGGTTCAGGGAACACCCAGTAAGTAGGTTGGCCTTGTTTGAGGAAAGGGTAGGTGAGGCTGGCAGTGAGTGGGCCCAGAAAAGGCCATGAATGGGGCTCGGGAGTAGGCTTTTTGAGGGTCTTGTGTATTTTTTAAGAAATCCAGTTTTTGTAACAGAGTGGTTAACTGCTCAGGGAATTCAACAATACCCAGTTGGAACTCTCTTAGCTCTATCATTTATTAAATATGATATCCTGGCCTAGAAACTGTATCTAACCCATTATTTTTTCACCCAAAATAAGTAGAGTAACTATTTCGTAGGTTGTCATAGTAGTAAATGAGAGAGAACACTTCTACAAGTGGCATGTAGGTGTACACAAATGTCAAAGCATTATTGTACACTAGAAACTATTATAACATCAGGTCAAGTATAATTTAAAAAAGAAGAATCCAATGCAGGTTAGCTATTTTCATCATTATTAATATGGTATCATTATGGATGAGGAAGACTTGGGTTTGCAGTTGGTGGGAAATAAAAGGAAACGAAGAAAAGTGTAATAAATGAAAGTGTGTTCTTTACCTCTGCTTCAGGAGTTGGTGCTATCAAACACAGCACCATGTATTTCACCTGCTCTTACCTGCAGCAATGGAATCAGAGCAGGAGTGTATTCACTGAGGCCAGAAGATGTCTTGCTCATTAAAGCTATGGGGGGACCATCCAGTCAGGGGCCTCTAGCTAGTACTGGTGCCCAAGCTGGCTTCCGTACTCAACACAGAGGTCAAATCCCATGGGCAAGGTGTGCCATAGTAACTGGTAAAAATACTGAATACTGGGATGACATAGAGTTGTCTCTCAGTTAATAAAAATACCAGTTTTCATTGAAAGTAGAACTTCAGCTAGGGCTCAGGCAGCAAAATTAAGCTCTACAGGGGATAGGATCAGAGAATAGCATGCAGGTAGGAGATGAGGTGCTAATCAGACAGAGAATAGGGTAAGGACGGACCACAGGCTAAAGAGACCTGTCCTATGTGCTATTTCAACACGGAGAGACTAGACAGGTGGGGATGTAGGCAGAGAGGAGACACAGAGTCGAGGTAGGGCTTGCTTCAGCACAACAGATCTGAGTACGGTAGGCAACACAACTTAATTCTGATCACTGCATGTGATGGAGCTAAGACGGCTTCTCTCCTTCCTAACTCCCATCAAACCCAGTTAGCATTCCATGATCATTTTATCCCAAACCTGGCTGCCCAATGGCATTATTTGAGGGGTTTTGAAACACACGGATGCCTGAACTCCACTCCCAGGGTCTCTGATTTAAGCAGAATGGGGGTGTCCTGTGCATTGGGGTTTCTAAAAGCTTCCCAAGGTGATTGGAATAGCAGCCAAGGTACAGCCAGATATGAACAGTATCTCATCTCCTGCCTATTTGCCATTGTTTCACATAATGATAAAACAGACAAAAAGTTGTTGTGCGGAAAAATATATCATCCTGAGAGTGACTACACTACAGAGCCACAAATTTAATCTACTTTCAGGCACTACAAAAAAAATTTCAGCTGTCATGAGATGGTGGGGGGAAGAAGAAGTGGTCTATACACACACTGCCAGTTAATTCACTAATTTTCTTTAAAGAGCAATCTGCGAATATGTTATAATTTGTATTAATTCAACTTCAGTTGAACTTTTCAATTAAACCCCAAATAGCCTAATCTGTACATAAATGTTCATACTATATATGATTTAAACTTTAAAGAGAAAGAAAACCAAAATGCCTAACAATACAGCAATGGATCATCAGATTAGCATATGGCAGCATGATGTCATGTGGCTAGGAAAGTAAAAAATAGGTGAGTTATTTTAATACATGGAGAAGTATATAAGAAAAATGAAGCAAAATGCCTATAATACCCTGGTTAGAACTTTGTAAAGGATGCATGTATTAACAGATTGGAATGTTACAACTTGCTTTGTTTTCCACTTACAAAAGCCAATATTAAAAAAATTCCGAATTTATCCAAGTATTAATAAAATAAGAGATAGTTAAATACTTTTTATAAAAAATGATAGATTTGAGAAAAGTCCAAGGGCAGTGACTGGAGGCAGTCTTTCTTGATCAAGCCTTCTAAAGAATGTTGAAGAAGCTATAGCTCACAGGATCCACTTAGATGTTACTATTTTCTGTTTTCAAACTTTATGTTTGTTTAATCATTTAATTGTATTCATTTTTGTTGTTGAGGTAAGACATGGTTCAGCCTGATTAAAATTTTTAAAAATTTTATTTTGGCATCATTAATCTACAATTACATGTGCAATATTATGGTTACTAGACTCCCTACATCATCAAGTCCCACCCCCCCCCCACATACCTCATTACAGTCATTGTCCATCAGTGTAGTGAGATGCAGCTTGATTAAAATTTAAAAATGGAAAGAAAACCTGATTTTCATGCTCAGGTTATAAATTCAGTCCATAAAATCCATTGATTACATTTAATAGAGGAAACCTTATGATAATAATTTTCTTAGTTACATTTATCAAATTTTTGCTGGGTATTTAGTTAGCCAACCCTGAGGTTAGACTTGACAACAAATAGTTGAATGTTCTGGTCATGTTTTCAAGAAAACACAACCCTATAAAGATACAGAGAAATTTTCCTGGGATGACAGCCGAAGAATGGGATGACAAACTGGAGAATAAGTTACTTAAATCAAATGCCAAATTGCTAAAGAGAACAATGATCAGAAATTGTCTTCTTGAGAAGATAAAAATATATGCTGTCAGTAAGATTTATACTTATTTTGAAAATCACAGGCCAGTTTTTGAAAAAAAGAGGCAAATAATAATATGAGAAATTGATGTATATATATATTCTTTGAAACAGTAAGAACCTAGTGTTATAATGTAGGTGGGAGTGGGATTACTGGGTTTTCAAAACTGCCTAAAAGGTGGGATACAGGCTCAATGTTTTTGGAGGGTGTAATTCTTCAAAGCTGAGAAATATGGCTTTATATTTTAGAGGAGAGCCAGAACTCAGGCTCTTGTGATCATCATTACCACCCTATAGATCCTACTTTCTAACAGACTTCACTGATTTGATATATTCTGGTTTTACATCACAAATATTTCATTTTATTAATATGTTATTTTATTTATTCAATGTCCTGATCTGACTACTTCTTTTCTCATTACAACTTTTGTACTAAATCACAAGTATCTAAACAAAAATGTTTCATTTGATACCATCACAGTTTCCTCTCATTGATTTCATTTTATCTTCAGCTATACTCTCAGCCCTCCCGAAACATACTATCCTACCAAACACTCAATAGCTTCTTGCTAATTGTTACTCTTTGCCTTTATGGTACCATATATGTTCCTGGTTCTATTTTGATCAAGAAAATAGACTGAAATCAATGTTCAGAATTACAATATGGCAATAACAGAGAGACATCAAATGGGAATGTAAAAAAACAAAACAAAGCATTTTCACATATGGGGGACAATGGATTCAGATTTTATTTTTATCTTAAACCACATCTGTCACTTTGATGATCTGCATTCATCAGCTTATCTGTAATTTTTAAATGATACTTTCATTTGCAGAACATCACACTGCTGAGAAATTAATTTCCTATTGCCATGCTAGCATCTAAATCAGTGGTTTGTGCGCTAGACTCCTTGTTTGGACATGTTAATAACACTGTGCCATCCTGGCATCGTCCTTACCTTTCAGACCTCTAACCTCAACTACTAAATGGCAAAGCAGGACAGAAGAGGACAGAAAGCTACTCCAAGCTGCACACTTCCAAGCTTCAAGGATTCTTAGTACGCTGCACCCTTCACCTTTTTTTTTTTAGTAAGAAAGAAAAGGCCAGTGCACAGTAAAAGTGTCTGGTTTATTACAGAATATTGTAAGATAACCAGTTGATGAAACAACCAGCTCAAATAAAAGCCAAACATTTATTAATTCACCAAATATTTAACAAGCACTTACTGGGTGCCAAGCCCTCTGCTAGGAGCTAAGGATGTATCTTCCTGATGTACAGGTTCCTGTTACTGTACACTGACACAGTAGCGGGGAGACAGACGATACCCACGCAAACAAATGCATCAACAGGTCATCACACTATGACAAGTGCTGGGAAGAAAAGAAACACTTCAATTGCAATTAAGCAAAGGGGGATGGGATGGCTTCAGATGGGGAGTTAGAAAGGGCTTTTCCAAGGGGGTAGGGCAGGGTCCTGAAGGAAGAAAACCCGCTAATACTGTGCAGCGATGGATGGAGAAAAAGCTTTCCAAGAAATGGGAACTTGGACAAGTACACACACCTGTATGTCTGTCTCTATGGCTCTACATTCACATCACTGTCATTTAACTGCCAGAGCTCATGAAAGGCCCTCAACTAAAAGGTTTACCAATGTAGGTTTAAGAATAAACAGCTGGATCAGAAGAATTGTATGTAATTTCTTAGTAGAATTAGCTAATCTCATTGTTATGCTGAATTTTTAAAGACAGGAGGCACTCCAAATGTAAGCATAATGTACAACTCTTAACTTCTGTAAAAGTTACCTTCTAACACCTCTGAGGAAGACAAATGATGAAGACACTGACAGCAGTGATGCAACTGTGGGAGATGATGATGATTCACAAATGAAAACAGCATGACGTGTTGTTCACACAACGGTATCCCATGTCTTCCACTACAGAATGTGCAGAAGATCACCATGGCATATTTTGGAGCACTGTGTAGCTATTACTCACATTTTTGATATTTAAAATTTTTTGACATACTTATTCCTGTTTGAACTCACTAGAAAATGAAGTGTTTTTGATCAAATAATTCATAGCAAGCTGACATATATAGTTTTTTTTCAATAATTTGTAAACCTTGAGTATATGGATCAGTAAAAGTAAATGGCGAAAGTCCTTTGATGTTTCTGAAAAACCTTCAGGTCACCATGGAAAATGTCATTATCAATGTCTGCTCAGTTAATAGTATGGCTGTGGAATAAGATGCCGTCTGTGATCTAAAAGTTAAGTGTAGGTTTTGAAATGATTCTGCTCCAAAAATTTCCTAAAACTATGCGTATTCTGAAATGCAGTAAATCCTGTGGTTTTCTGTTATGTGCTAGGCACAATTGTACTATAGAGTTCCTTAATTTAATAGATGAGACTAATGAACACAATTATTTCTTGATGCATGCTGTACACATTTCTGAGGTAGAGTGGAGGATTTGAAAATCAGATTTGTTTCAAATCATAGTTCTGAAATTAGTTTTGGGGTGTGCCTAGTGAAGATAACTTCTTTTGCTTAAGTTTCTTCTTCTATAAAATATGTCAGAAGTAGTTACCAAGATTTTTGAGAAAATTTGAGGTAGCAGTGTAATCTCTGACTTGATATGATGGAAATGGTTATATACTGTACATTGTATGTGGTCAACAAATGCTTTAGATACATGTATGTGTTATGTGTATATATACACACACATGTATATAGTCATAAGTATGTTTCTACATGCACATACATGTAATATATATTATCTACTGTGATGGTTAATTGTGTGTCAACTTGATTGAGTCACCAGATGCCCAGATATTTGGTTAAACATTATGCTGGGTGTGCCTGTGAGGATGTTTCTCCCTGAGAATAACATCTGAGTTGGCAGACGGAGTCAAGCAAATTGTCCTCCGCAGTGTGGGAGGGCCTTATCCAGACTAGAAGACGAGGGAGAGGGAGAATTACTCTCATTATCTGAAGGTGTTGAGCTGGGATGTCTGTCTCTCTCGTCTTTGGATCCAGACTGGATCTGACACCACTGGGTCTCTTGGTTCTCAGGGCTGCAGCCTCTAGCTGAGAACACCAGGGGCTCTCCTGGCCCCCAGCTTGCTGCAGATGTTGGGGCTTCTCAACCTCTGTAACTGCATGGGCCACTTTCTATTAACAAATATGTACATCCTTCTGCTTCTGTTTCTTTGGAAACCTAATAAATCCACATATGCAATCAACTTGATTTTTTGTCATTTCTTCCTTTTCCCTGATGCTTTTCATGGAGGTTATATAGGTTTTATAGTATATAGGTGCAGTGTCTGATCTTATGAGGCGAGGCTGGGGCTGATTCTGTCTCCTAGAGCAGAGCCTTCCTGGCCCAGGAGTCCACAAGGACACCAACAAGGGTAGAAACAAGGGTAGTACACTCAAGAAAGGATTTTGCCAGACATGAAGAGCTCACATTTTTGCTAGACCAGCACCTTTTCTTTTGTGTATTTATGCAATGTTTTCAGAAGGACTTAAACAATGAATAAACTTTTGTAGGGGAATGTTTAGATATATTGAGAGCTCCTAGATCCTAAATCAAGCTCTGCTTGTGCAAGGCCATATATTTTTTGGAAGGAGAATATGGACCCAAAGCTTAAAGGCCTGCATCCTGATAATGTCCGTATCTCCTGATTTGTAGCAGCCAGAAATCCCATTTCCCCACATGTACAAAAACAGAACATATAATGAACGTATATTGAATGCCCAATCAAAATCAGTGTCTGCTATCTATTACTGCACAAAGTCATCACCCCAAAACACAGTAACTCAAAATAACATTGGTTAATTATTCTTCATGGTTTCTGTTTGATAGGAGCTTGGGAAAGGTTTGGCTGCGTAGGTCTAGTTCAGTGTCTTTCATGCGGTTGTAGTCCATTGGCTCAGCCTGGAGGATCCACTGAGGACTGACTGGGGCTACAGCATCAGCTTCCATGGAGGCTCATTCACGTGGGTGGCAAGCTGGTGCCGGCTGGTGGCTGAGAACATGAGTCCCTCTCCATACAGCCCTCCTGCTCCAGAGGGTTGCATCGAGGCCCTCCTGGCTTGACACCTGCCTTCCTGATTGCAACAATCCAAGAAAGCAGGATGGATGTTGTAAAGCCTTTAATGATGTGGTCTGGAAGTCAAAACCTGTTTTACTAAGAGTTGAGGCAGAAACAGAAGCCTGTCCATGTTCAAGGAAAGGGAAAATATTCCCACATTTGGAGAGAAGCTTTTCAGTGTTACACTGTAGGAAAAATACTACGGCCAAAACAATACATATCCTTCCTTTGTTCAAAACATACAGTAAATATATATGTCCAGCTATGCAATGAAATTTCACTATCTTTCTATTAAATTACACACTGAAGAAATCTTTGACAATTCAGCAGAATTCAGATGGTATACTAATTCAGTATCAGAAATTACTTCAAACATTTAGTGAATAACCAAAAAAATGCATAGAGTACATAATTCTACTTATGGGAAACCATTATTACTATGTCAACACAGAAAATTTCTGAGAATTAGAAGGAGCACAAATTTTTAGTGAATAATTCTGGAAGGAAGTTGCCTTCCAGGAGGATGAAGAAGATCCACTGTTTTCACAAAGCCACCTGTGGCCCTCCAGCTTCCTTGGAGCCATAGTTCTGAAGGCCTAACGGCCAGGAAAATAGTTGGTTTGCATGTCATAATGGAAGCGGGAACAGGGCAACAGGGAGCTTAGCGATGACCATCTGTCAGCCACCCACTGGAGAGCTTCAAACTGGTCTATGTATTGACAAATGTAAAGGAGAGCCTTTAGTCTGCAGCTGACAGATGAAGTCCAGGTTTGTTGCTGAGACTGGAAGTAAAGATGACAGGCTTCTGCATGCTGCCACAGCAGTGTGGGAGGACCATCTAATCCAATTATTTTTAATACAAATCTGAACGATAAAATACATTCTAAAGGATTTCCTGCATATACCTATTTTTGTACTCTCTCTGCCAACCCTGATTCCTTCAAGTTCATATTGGGACAAATCTCTGTCTTTTCTGAGCTTTGTGATTATGTAACTCTAAAGAGACAGGATTTTTATCAGGATACATTTGCAAGCCTGCAGAAGTCATATGTACAAAATGCCTTGGATAGAACATGCTTTTTGAAAGTCAACAAATGTCTTGGCCAATACGTCAATGTTTCCCTAAAACAGGGTCAGTATTAGATCTGTTCCAGGGAGCGTCCAGCTGTAAGGCTAGAACAACCTGGTTAGGATGCTATTTTAGTTATTGATTTGATTTGAATTGTAGCACACCTGCTTTACTGTCGGGCAGTGGAGGACCTCATGACCATAGACATTTCCATTCCCAAATATTCCTGATCTGAACCTAAATTTTTGTATGCATTTCTTGGATGTAAAATAATAGTACATATGGGAATTAAGCAAAACAGCTTTTTTTTTTTTTGTTTTCAGCAATAATCGAGCACATTTAGAGCTAAGCATTTGGTATTTGACATGTCAGACAATACATTTTGAACCTAGGGACACAGAAAAAGTAAAAAAACAAGAACTAAGGAGCTAGATTTTAACTATGTGAAAATGACAAAGTTCAAATGGCAAGAAAGTTGGAAGAACCATTCTCTTTTGGAAAAATATTCAAGAAAAACAAAAATTTGATCAACACTGAATATTCTGTCAAACATCTCTTCTGTCAACAACTGTGTAGAGTCATTTCAAGATATGTCTTGTTTTGATGATAAAAAGAATATTTCTGTCTACTGAACCCTATTAATGAATTGTTTAATTTGTGAGTCACCAACAATTCACTGTCAAACATGGAGAACCATGTTTCTAATATCAACACAAGAGTTACAAAATGCAAGTTTATTTTTCTGTTTTAAAATGTACAGAAGTGCTCTGTTAAGATTACCTCATAATGGATGCTTTAACTACAATACATAATCTTAAAATTTGATTTTATATCACTACAGAGGAAATCTTTAAAAATTTTTATTTATCTAGTTAAGTGTGTACCACGTTATTTTTTATATTATTTACATTGAAGAAATTGTGTTCAAATTACCCCTAAATTACACTGAAACAAAAATATATGTTTATGACTTTTCAAAGGCAAATCATTATGATGCAAATCTCATCAGTCTACTATTCTGGGGTCACAGAAGCCTTTGTAGCAAACACAGACTGGGCTCAATTCAGAAGAAGGAGGAATGAGATAGGGTAGATGGCTCTTGATAGGAAGGCGTGCAATGCCTTAGCAGTCCAAAGCTATCCCTCTGTCTGGAGCAATTGCACATAAACTTTCCCTTCCTAAGTACTGGTGTAGAGATTTTCCCATCATGACCTAAATTATGCTATTGTCTTCATTGCATTTAAAGGTTAATTTCTAACACCAGTTAACTTCCTGGAAATAACCTCTTTTTTTTTTTCACTCTGATGATTTTGAAACATTTCAAACCTACAGAAAATTGAAAGGGCCTTAGCCCAGGTCACACTTTGTCTGCATTTGGCCACCTTTGGTTTCTCCATCTCTGAACAAGAGCATCTCTTGGGGTGTGTCTTTGGTGGACCTAAGTTTGGGAGGCCGTACAGCATAATGTTACTGAAACCAATCAACTATCCCTGTATTTATATTATATGTCCAGTCCTGTTGTAAACTTGAGAATGTTTTGGGGTGACAGAGGAGAGCAGTGGGGTTAAATGATGTTGAATTGAGATAGGTTTAAACCCACATTCACTTGACTGTCTCTTTTAAATGGATGAAAGACTTCATTTTTATTTACTATTCCTCTGCATATAGTTAATGAAGTGATTACTTCTGTTTATTACAGATAGCTTGGAAAATTTATTTGACTATTTAGTCTTCCCTTGTGTGTGTTCTTTAAAAAGCAATTAAATTAAAATGTGTGGAAATTATCTTTATCTCATCAGATACACTGTTTATACCCAGTTTGCCATAGTTTATTTTAAAGTACAACAAACAAGACGAAGACGATCAAAACAGTGCTTCCTAAAATGTATCCTTTGAAATGCTTGTTCCTAAAGATAAGACCCTGGAGAAGAATAAAGAATAATTCAAATGGTAAAGTTTTCTTAATGCCATGACTCTCCTAGATGGTCTGAAAGACATTTTTTTGCCTGGTTTTCATTAATATTAGCTGATAATTGAACAACCCATATATTACCCTGCACTAAACTCTGGGACAATTTTATGAGGTATATTATGCTGATGATAAACTTATGTTGTTAATTTGTTTATGGTCTGAATGAAAAGGAGCAATGCCAACAGATACCAAATAAATGGGGAAGTGAAGATTTTGAACTATGGAAACTTTAACTCTTTGCTTAGTCACATATCCATTGAGTGAACATGGATAAGTTCCTTAGCCTCTTTTCACCTCTGCTCTGACATCTATGAATTAAGAAGAAGAAACAATCTTCAACCAAATGTCAAAGTTTTATTGCCATCCTGTAGTCAGTTTTCAACAGGTAGCATTTTTCAATCACTTCTCTGTGCCAAGCTTTACATATATCTTCTCCTTCAATTCTCCAGAAGTCCTGCAAGGTGGATGCACAAGCTTCCCCATATCAGAGGTGGGGAACAGAAGCTTCCAGTGGTTACAGAACTTCTATTATCTCACACATTAGTAGAAAACTGGGTTAAACCTAGTCTTTGCTATAAGATAATCAAAGTCTTTGATATGAGAATAAAAGCTCAAAAAAATACTCAAAGGTAGATGTCATTAATATTGATAGGGCTATCTTAAGAGAAAGGCAACTTTACATGCAGTATCTCCCCTGATGCTCCTAGTAGCCTTGCAAAGTAAGGATCATGATACTCATGTTACAGTTAAGGAAGTTGAAGGTGAAAAATTTTAAGTGATATTTTTAAGGTTGCAGATACTACTTGCAGTAAGTCTCAGCATAAATCTCTTAGCTATTTCCCTTTAATAATGTGTTTGCATAATTGTTTTCAATTCTCCCCCTGCTAGGAATGTCCCTCTTTGACATGATAAAGTCCCTTAAAAAAAGAGAAGGAAATATACTAGAAAGACTAGCCTACAAATGGTGTTGCAAATAAGCAAAAACTTAGGTCTGGTAATATAAAAAAAGAGGAGAGGCAAAAAGCAGCAGGCAACCTAGTTCTTAATAGCTGTTAAAAGGAAGACAACCAGAGGAAGATGTCCTATGGTCCCTTTCAGCAACCAGGCCAAAAAGCGACAATCTTAATTTCATAGTTTATGTTCCTAAAATATTTAGAAGCTGAAATGAGCTCTTATCTTAATAAACATGAAGTCATAAAATATAAACTATAATGTATTTTAGTATCTAACTGGTTATTAATGGTATTATACTTTATGGTGAAGTGAATAAGTCACAATCATTTTGTACCATCTTGGCAAAGTGATGGCAGAGTTCAGCATCTTCCTTCAAATTTTATTCATTCGAGATGCAGATTTCAGCCTGCCTAAAAATATGATGCAAGGAGTTAACTACATTGTCACTTCTCATTTCTCACAATAGTTGTTTGTCTGCAATGCTTTTGAAGCCATGCAGCTTGCTTTTTAGAAAAATAAATATGTTAAATTCTAGAGAAATAATTCTCCCTTTGTTTAAGGCAGAAAAACATGTACAACAGACATTATTTTTCCAAAGTACAAATATTGTGACATTCCTTAAGCTACAATAAAGTATTTCCCCTACTCCATTCTTATCCCAGGATTTTAAAAAACATGAACAATTACAAATTATTTTATATGTTCCATTAAAAGTTATGATATTACAAATGTTCTGCCTTTGATTCTATACATATTTTTTAACTTAATGTTTATTTATAAAGATGATATAAGATCTAGAAGCCACATGGAGTCTTGCTTGATCTTCAGAGAAAATTTTTATTTTAATAAGCATTTTAAAGAACTTTGGATTTGTATATTTAGTTTATTTATAGAGAGATATATATCATTACCAAACATTGGCAATATTTTAAGCAATAAATATATGACCAGCAAATGCACATATTGATAGAGAAAATCAGTATATCTGTGTTCTTGTTAGCATTATATTTTCTTATATTTCTGTTATTTCTACAAATGTAGATGATGTTCGTACAGAAAAATATTTCTAACTTCTCAAATATTCAACGGGACAATTTTCATCGCCAGTTTTTGGGTGTTACTTGGGTTTAGAGAGGATTTTATGGTGGATTGTGTCCTGCAAATTTCAGAATTTTATTTCTGCCATGGTCCAATGCCAAATAATGGAATACTTTCACCCTGCTTATTTTTTTTCTTGATCAAGTTCAGCAGAAAGCAGTCAGGATGGGAGAACTGAAATAATAAGTGATACATGTAAAACACTTAAATCCAGCACACAGAAAATGCTCAGAACCAGTAAGCTTAAAAAAGGCACCTCCTGACAAACTAGAAGCTTTCCCATTTCCCAGTAATATCAGGAAAAAGCCAAGGATGTCGCCTCTGACCATCCTTTTCAACATTCCACTGGAAGTCCTAGCTAATGCAATAAGAGAAGAAAAGAAAAGGAAGAAAGAGAATTGTCTTTGTTTGCAGATGACATGATTGTCTATATAGAAAAACCAAAAGAATAATTTAAATCCAAAACTAATAAATGATTTAGCAAAGTTGCAGCATTCAAGTTTAACGTAGAAGAGTCACTTTCCTATATAGTAGCAATGAATAAGTGGATTTTGAAAGTAAAACCACAATATTTTTCAATTACCTTACAAAAAGCTTATTTTGCTTCCTTGATCTATTGATTTGGCAATGGTAGGATTTTAACTTTTGTTCTCTTCCTCTTAATTTCCCATGAAACATGTTTCATTCCAATCAAGAATTAAATCTAAAAGCATCAGTCTGTACTTCATGGAATTAAACTTAATCAAAATAAAGATTTAATTTTTATATGCCAGGCAAATATTCTTCAAACTTATCTCCCAGTACAGTCTGGTTCAACTCCCAGACTAATTGTGACTGATTTAATTTTTCAGTCCCCCATAGTTCATAACATTCAACAAAGTCAGGACAAAATGGAACAGACATAGCTAATCTTTCTGGAAATTTGTTTTTTAAAGAGGAAAACAACAACAGAAATCAAACATGACACTTTCATTTTTGAATCCTTTAAAACACTTAATCATACCAGAAGACAGTAAATATTTACCTTCGCTTAAAGAGTAGCACAATTACAACAGCAAATGATAAATCTCACCTTGATAATGCCTTGATCTTAGATACACCTACAAAATAACAACTATAAGAAGACTGGAAAGACTAACTGAGAGTGGCATAGCTACAGATGATTTATTTACTCTATGTGTAGTTAATTTTTGAAAGACATTATCGGTAGTGTTGGAAAGTAACATCTATGATTCTATTTGGTCTTTATAGTTAGTTATGACATAAAACAAAACTATATACAATTTGATTAACATCTCTTTCCAATTTCTTGCAGTAGAGTGCATAAGATATAAACCTGTACCATGTCAGCCTTCTCATTGATGAATGAGGTATTTTTCTGGTATTCTTCTCTGATTGGCCCTTGGACATTTCATTCTACTACTCATATAGAGGTTTTCCCCTCTTTAATTTTCTATTTCTATCTTTGTTGCTATAGTTGCATTTTGTTCTTCTGAACCTTTGTGTCTTACCCCTAAGGTTTCATTATCTATTCTGTTACCTATTAGAAGGTATTCAAATACAGCTAAGAAAAAAATCCAGACTCAGGCTGAAATTTATTATATCCCATTACAAGAATGCAATGTGAGGGGGTCGGCTCAGGTGCCAGGCACATTTCAGTGCAATGATGTCACAAAAGACCCAGGTTCTCCCCAGCATTCAGCTGTGCTATTAGCTCTCAGCGATTGCTACAAGTTGGCTGCAGCATTTTCATGACTCAACACCCAGAGGAACAAGAGGGAATAATTCCTCTCTTTCTCTTTCTAATGCACACAAAAACTTTGCAGAATCCCCGGCTGATTCTGCTCATGTCTCATGGGTCTCACTGCACATGCTCTTTTTTAAACTAATATTTGGTAAGAAGAATACAGTTACCTTGTTTGGCTTAAACTAATAATCTGGGAGGAAGATATATTTTGAGGTGTCAACATCAATGAAAACTACAGCTTATTCTATGGTATCTCAGGATTCTTTCACAAGTTAAACAGTTTACTTACACAGGTACAAAGTTTAGTTTCTAAAACTTTGCAACTGTTGATGAGCAAACAAACTCATCAATACATACAATTCCTAAGCAAAATTAATGCTCAGAAAGTCACATATAAATATTTTTGTGCACTGAATTTGGTACAAATCATGTAAAAATAATTCATGTTATTCTAATAGATACTACAGTAGCATAAATAAATAAAGTTCAGAGCAGCTTGTCATTCTTAAAAACATTCTATCTGCCACCAGTTTTGTGAAAATAGGCATGGTTTCACATGATCCCAGAACCTTGTGAGTTTCTGCCTGGAGTGATCACTTGGAAACCAACTCTACCTTCACCTGGAGGAAACATCTGCACTTACTAACATACAGATTTTCCTTGAGTCAAAAGCAGGGATGTTGTTGAATGGAAATCCTAGGTTAATTTCCTCTTTATATAAATGAAAATAGCATCTAGCTGGGTATTCCCATTGATGGAATGCATTTGAATAATTCCCAGGCCATAATAGGATGTGTCATTACTCATGAGAAAAAAAAAGAAAGACTTCTTTCTATGTCATATCCAGGAAAAGAAAGAATATTTCTCAAGAAATAATATTAATCAAATATACTGACTCTTCTGCACATTTTCACTGGATGGCTTAGTTAATCAAGAAAGTAAAATAGTAGCTTGATTGTGAAGAACTTGTATGGGAACAAAAGTGACAAATTCCTCATCACTCTAATAGCTGGTTTATATAATGTAATAAGTATTTGTAGGGCTGGAGACATTTTACACAGTGTGAGGTGGAAACCTTGTCTTTGAACATCTATCCAGGATATTTATTTGGAATTCTTTCTTTTGAAATAAAGTCCTACTTCCGGTCTTTTTCACTGCTTATAATTCATGCAGAGCTGATTTTTTTTTCACATATTCCAAGTCATCATCTCCCACACAGCTGAAAGGGCCCACAGATGAAGAAGACAACATTGAAGAAGACTGAGAGACTTATTCCATGTCACAATATAACTAGTCACAGAATTAAAACAGAGCTTATTTGGTACTTGATTCATGGTTCAATTAGTCAACAACTATAGTTGAACATTTGTCAAAAACACTTTGCTAATAATAATAAGCTCTAGGGCTGATTATAGAGGCAGCATACATTTGCCTGTGTATATAAGGAGTTTGCAAGAATACAGAGAGATCCAGAAAGAATACAGAGCAAAGAATACTTTAAGATACATAAAAGAGTCAGCTCAAGTTCATACAGGATTACTTTGCCAGTTGGGAAGTCCTTAAGTACTAGCAATTTAGAGGAGGGAAACTGTCTCCATGGAGCCAAGAACTCAGTTCACCAGAAGGAGAACTTCAGTGAGGCACACGAGGAGGCGTGATGTGCACGTCGACGAGAGGAAGGTCTGAGTTGGTCACACTAAGGAAGAGGATGGGCACCCTCAGAAGCTTGGTGTGCACCAGGACTGGGCACCTCCTATATCACAAGTGCCTGTCAGGCTTATGGGTCTTAACACAAGGCTGTGATTCAGGAGGTTTGGAGCAAACCCTAGAAAATCTGAATTTTAAACAAGCAGCCCAGGTGACTTCCATAAACATCAAATTTCAGAACATCAAAACATTGACTCCAAGACAATAAATAAGCACTGTGTTGACCTCGTCAGGTGTCATGCCCCCTACTGTATTAAAACTTTGCTGGCACATGCTAACGTGCCAATAATTTTTCAACAATGCTCGGCACAGGAGACAGATGATCACGTAAGGTAATTCATAACTCTTGTTGCCTTTGTCCATAAGAGGACCCATACAGTTAAACTTTTATGCTCAATAAATAAGAACCAATAAGGGAAACATTCTAGTCTCTGTAAGCTTCTAGTCCTTTACATAAATGTGCCCTTTGGAATTATACATAGGAAGTTATTGGTGATTACACTTGAGGCAGAATCATAATGGCAGAAGCCAGACTGTAATGAGTTGAGGAGCAGAATAGAGACCAAAGATGTATAGTGACTCTTACCCTAAACCTTAGGAGAAGAAAGAATATTCATTATTAAATTGCAAACAACAAAAACAAAAAGAATTAAAGCATAGCCAAAGTAGAGCCGGCTCTGTAGTTTAAAAACAAACAAGGAATTAATTTATGTTCATAGTTGGTGTTTAAACATGTCATTTATATTTTTAAAGAAAACTTCTAATATTCATGATGATTCACCCAAATTCCCAGAGATGTTGGTGTATACAGTCGGAGGTTCCATTTCATTGTACAGAACTTCCCGACTTCATAATTGCCTTTCATATTCAGCTATCTGCTTCTCTTAAACTGAAAATGGGTGCCTTCACTTCTCATTCTTCTCTGAATACTAACCTGGGGAGACCCGATCTAATTCTTTTCTTTGGAAAATAAATTTGAATATAATTAATAGTCATTTCCGGTGACTTCAAGATTTCAAGGAGAAGCCTGTCTAATATCACCTTCTCTGTGAACTCTTTCTCCCCAGTCAGAATTAATATTTTCAGCTTCAGGCTCCATAGCATTGTGCTTGAAATAATTACTGCATTCTGTCTTGGATTCTTATCAGTCATGTATCACTGAGATTATCTCCAATTGTGCCTTCATTTACCACTCAAGGCCATGTCTTTCTCATAACCACAAAGCTCCTCTTCTCAGGGACTTCTATGTAAATTTTAGGAATAGCCTCTGCACATCCTCAACCCCAAAAGTCCAAAACAGAATTTGTCCTTTTCACTCTGATGCCTGTTCTTCAATAGGCCAGCAAGCACAGCTGTGCTTGACATACAAAAATAAATGAGACCGATTCCCTGAATTCAGTGATTTTTAGTCTATTCACATACATAGGCCCATGAATATATCTTGAAAATATAATACAGTAACCATTTAACTCATGTAAAAGCCATCTCTTTATGCATTCATCCTTCTCACTGGCATCTTCAAAAACATAATCAACATCCCCACCATCATCACAACAAATAGCTGCTGAGTCCTTACTCTGCTCGGCCACTTTTCTGAATGGAAATGCTATTTCTATCTTACAGTTCCAAGAGGTAAGTACTAGTATGATCCCCAATTTTAAAGTGGAAAAAAACCAAGGCCATGAATTTTCAAGAGATCAAGAGCTTTCCCAAAGTGAAGAGCTGGTAAACGGTGAAGTCTTTAGTTATTATTAAACTATGATTTATTAATATTATCAATTATAGTGTATTAACTATGTATTAATACTGAGATAATTATAAGTAATTATGTAAATTATATATAAATGTAGAATACAGACTATAAGTGATTATTAAAATATATTCAGATTAATATAAGCAATTAAGCTAAAACCTATTTAGTTATCATTAAATGCCATTATAAGGCAGAGTTCTGAAACAGTAACAATGTTTTGTTCACAGGCCTGTGGTTTGGGCTCAGCGGGGTTGGTTCCTCTGCTGGAGCAGCTCCACTGAGGACCCACTTGCACGGCAGCTCACTCACAGGGCTGGTGAGGTGGTTGCTGGCTGCCCCCTCCCCCCAAAGAGCTCGGGGCTGAGGGTCAGGGATCTTGTTCCTCTCCATAGGGGCTTCCTCTCAGGCTGCTCTGGGGTTTTGTGGCATGGGTTCCTGGCATGGGCATTTCATGAGGACCAGAGGGCAGTGTATGGCATTTTCATGACTTGGCCTTGGGAGTCACTTCCACTCTATCCACGGGTCAAAGGAGCAACAAAGGTCTCCCAGATTCAAGGGAAGGGGACACAGACTCTGTCTCTTGATGATGGTGATGGTGGTGGCAGTTGAAGAACAGTACATGGGATGGGAGACATAGTTATTACATCTCTCTTTTGAAAAAGCAATCGTTCGGAGGTGTGCCTTGCACACTGAGATCCCAGTTCACCTTCCTAAGTTTAACGCTACTCTCCAAGCCTCCAAAAGCTCCTTGTTGCTTGTTGAGGCCTTAAGTATCTCCACATTGTTTTCCTTGCCTAACATATAGACAGCATCTAATACGCATTTATTGAGTGAATGAGTTCATGAGTAACTCTTCCCTCTGCCTAAAATGTCCATCTTTTAAACCCAATTTTGAATTCTGTCTCCTTTAAAAGGCCAATCCTCATCTTCCTGCTGGAAATAATCTTTCAGTCTGAACAAAAGTCCTTCATCTGTACCTCCTTAGAAGCATAAGATAACAGCATGGGATCTCTTAAGTCCAGAAGCTAAACTCTCTCTAAATTATGGGCTCATCAGAAGTAACATACTAAGTTGGGGAGGGTCCCACTTTGTTTCTAGTAATTTCCCAATGTACCTCCCACCTCACCTCACAAAGCTAGAAGATCCCAGCCATGAATGAAATCGATTCAGTTTTTGCTCAGCCCTGAAGAGGTTATAAAAAAGGTTCCTGAAGGCAAGTATCCTTATATTTACTAGGGAAGGAAGGTCTAAATATAAGCAAGCATGCCAAAGAAATTAAAACAGGCATAGCATGTAATGGAGGAGTCAGAGATCAAAGTATGGCAAATGTGTAATTGGTTGGTAGATTGTAAATGCCCAGGAGCTGTAAGTGATCTTATTAAACTTTTATTAGCTATATGATCTACAGCAGGACATTTTACATGCAACTCTTAGATATTAGTTTACACACAAAAATACACTGGGTCTTGCCAGACACCTACATTCCAGTGCATAATATTAAGGTGCTATCCATTACAGTGTGATGAATAATTTATTAATCAGTCAGAACAATACAGTTTTCCTATAAACTCTCAAAAATCTATACTTGTGGTTTGTATTCTCCTATTTTGCATATCAATAAAGCAAAGTTTTGGTCTTCTGTGTATCCAGCTTTCCTTTAGAAAACTCAGATTACACAAGAACAGAGATGTAGAATTCATTGGGTGGAAATTTAATTTTATTTACATCAAATTTATTTGTCATGGAGTAAACTATTTTTGTAATTATTAGGTCATCTTAAATAATAAATACAGTGATTATAAAAGCCAACAGTGCATGTGGCTAATAATCATACTTAATATGCTAGGTATTTCAAAATCTCTAAGTCACTGACATCTGTACAAATTGAGTTCTTATTGTTCACAGTAAGAACTTGTTACTTGCAAGGCTTTTAGTTGGGCCAGGCAAAAATTTTCATAAGGACTTATATATAATTACTAAAAGGTTGAGTAAAGCAAATATGCAATCCTCCAAATCAAAAATACTCAAGGTCCATGTTTGACCTAGCAATTCTCATGACTGGGACCCAATCTTACTCCATTTGCAGCTCTATGGCAGGTGTTCACAGCAGTCAGTAGATTAGTAAAACGTGTTTATATCAGTCAGTAAACTGGCGCTGACTGACTGGAGTTCCCTACTTGTTCCTGTGCTGTCCAGGCAGGCCCAGTCATATCCTAAGACACCCAAGAGCTTTCCCCAGGGAGACCTAATAGGCGCACAGTGGGCTTCCTGCTCCAGAACTGCAGCCACATCTATTCTAACTGGTTGCTGCCTCTCCACCACTCCAGCTGTTTTTGAGAACTTACATCTCACCCATACCCAGTTTCTCCTTCTGACCTTCTCAAAGCATTGGCAGGGGCCTTGTTCCTTGGGTCCCATTACTCTGCCCTGGCTTATGCCGCCATTTTTCGTCTCTTCTTTCTCCACAGGAAGAAGAAAGAAGGTACAAAAAGCGAGTATCTGTAAATCTTTCAACCTCCTGTTATTCTTTAAAGACAATATTTCCAGATAAGGAAAGGAAGACCTCAGAACCACACTGTGTTTTACTTCTACCCCATCCAAGTAAAGTGTTGGCAAAACAGCTTATGAGCAAGCAAAGGAGTAAGACAAGGAAAGAAGTGGACATGCAAACCAGGTCCTCAAGATGCTGTGGGCTCAGTGATCCGGGGTCTCTGGAGTTGTGCTGGCCAGTCATTATCTGCCATTATTACCATCCCGTGGGACACTTTAATATTACATTGGTTGACTTTTTTCTCCAAAGTCAGTTAAACTTAAATGCATATTAATCAGTCTTTTACAACCCCTGGAGAACACTGAATAAAATGAAAAATAATGGCAAAACTGAGGCACTGGGACCCTATTCCAAAGTATATAAGGTGTACAAAGTTGAGCCATGTGGATCTTGTCATTACCAATAATCTTCCAAAAATGTTATCACTACTTCATCTTCCTTGAGATAACTCTCTGAACTTGCTCTCCAAAGGCATGATCTGGTTACTGTTTTCAATAGGCCATATTTGGGAATTTCAATGCAACTGTACTTCCGGGCTTTGTCTAGATATTTTAGCATACACCCAACTCAAAGCACTTATTGCTAAAAGGATAAGAGATCTAGTTTAGTGCCTGTGTATACACATACAGATAAGAAGACTGGCTGGGGAAAAGTGGAATTTTCAACAACAATGGTGAGGCAGAGACAGTGGATTTAGCAGCAGCTTCTCTTCAGCAGAGAACATCGGTTATTCATCAAAACAGAGTCCTGACTGCTCTGTTTAAAGGTTAAAAAAACAAAACGAAATAAAAAACCCTTCAGACTGTATAATTACAGTATACACACACAAAAAAATTATGTGAAGTTATATCCAAAAAGTATTATGCATGTTGAAGAATTCTAACTGCAAGGAGCTTCTTATAATTAACATGTGGTATAATCTGGAGATAAAAGAGACAAGTGTTGTCATTGCAGAAAAATATTTTTCCAAACTTGTTATCCATTATGCAGATATGCTCTTCTGTCTCTAAGATAATCTGCAAGTAGTTGTTATATGTGTTTTGTAGACAAAGAAACCGAGTTTAGAAAGTTAAACTTATAAAACCAGCAAGTGTAGGAATGGAATTTGAATGTAGGTCATTGGTGCAATCTCTCCAAGCCTTAGACTTTTAACAGGTAGAATGGGAGTAATAATATCTGTCTTGTGACAGGGCAGTTCCTGCTAGCCTACCCTCAGATGACACGATCATGCATGCTATATTTACCTGGTTTGTTCCTTCAATGATTTCTGCATCTATATGCCCAAGAAAAAGTGAAATAGAGACATCAGAAAATAAGATGTGGTAGGTGTGTTCTGGAGACTGCATGAAAGATGATGAATGACCACAGACTTAACACAGCACAGACTTGGTATTAGCAGTAAGGAGAAATATTGCTACAGAATCCCTGCCCACCCCCTCCACACCCCCCATGAGAGTAGAGAGTAAATTACACATCGTATCCCTTTGCCCTGGTAAACCTAGTGATTTATAGGCTCCCAGAAGTAGGGAGAAATGGATAGGAATTGAGCTCTAGAAGAAAGTATGTTGCCTTTGGGTGGAAGGATGAAATCCAAGACTCGGTGTGCAGGAATGAACAATAACAACAGCAACAGTGATAATTAATAATGATAGCTAGTTATCTAGTGAGTGCTTACTATGTGCTGGAAACTTTGCATGAATTTGTTCATTCATTCTTCAATGTTATTCTGCAGTAGCAATTATTGCTATTATCTCCATTTTATGCATGAGGAATCTGAAGCTGAGTGTATGGGTCTGAGGGCTTGCAGCTGGTGAAGAGCAGAACTGTGTTCAAAGGGAGGAAGACTGACTCTCAAGAGTGAGCTGCCTGTGCTCATGCAATACTTTGTCCCCATTCCACTGTGACCACAGAGAGCATAAATACCACCGCAGAATAGGTAAGGATAGGTAAATGGGAATACTTCAGAGGCTGGATTGAGAGAGTGGTTTACAGAAAAAGACAATGGAATTTACACATGGGAGGGAGTGGTAGAGAGGCCTGCAGGCTACAAGGAAGGTTCATTAGAGGGAAGAGAGGCAGGGCTGGAAGTCCACTGCCTGCCTGTTTCTTGGTTGGGCTCTCTTGGTCTCAGCTTTTGCACAACAGTTGATGGTTTAATGTAAAGAAAATCCAAATATCTACAAGGATTCCAGTGAGTTTAATTCTCAGAACACTGACATACCCTCCTTCTTGTATCACAGTTTGTAGAAAAACTCCATAACAATACATGAAGCCACATAAATATTTGATGAGTCCTGTGCCTAATATGTGAATTTTGAAAAACTGCAAGGAGAGACAGTAAAAATTCTGTGTTCCATTAATATAAAAGCTGTGATATAAGGAAGTGACTGTTTTGGTCCAGACAGACATGGAAAATGGAACACAGAAAAATGTCAAAGAACGCTTTCATACAAAGATAATTAAAAAAGAAGATGGAGGGGGAATGAAGACAAAGACATTATTTTTATCTACTTGGAAGAAAGCTTCCAGGGAGAAGGAGATGAAGTGAAAATCTGAACTGCAGAAGTATTTTTGGTAACTTGTTTAGGTGTCATATATGTAAATATCCACACAACTATTCAATATCAAGTTACCTGTCTAGCGTGGTCTCAGCCCGCCTGAACTATTGTTTTTGCCATTAGCATACAGCTTGTATGTAACCTTAGCGGGCACTATAAAAAGCAATACCTGGGCTAGATGACTTCAACTGAGCATAAATAATGCCCAGGGTTTGAATTCCTCCTTACCCAGAGGTACAGAGTTAAACCATATTGCAAGTCTGGGATTTTAGTTTTCTGCTCAGTTGGAACCTATTAATTAAACACAAAAGTTACTTTCTTGGCTTTACTGCTTTTGAAATGCCTACTGTGTGTTTAATAGTCTTTCCAAATACAATTTTAAGCTATTTCTTAAAAAAAGGTTTCAAGAAACTTCTGCTATAAATAAACGTCCATTTTATAAATATGTGATAAGAGCAACTTCCCACAGAGATTAATTTAGCTGAGATATTTTCAGTAAAGGACAGATAGGATTTAAAAAAAAACTCATTTGATAGGGTTAAGATCAAAAGCAGCAAGCTGCCAAGTAAAGCTTTGACCTATTGTACGTAGTTGGGCAACAGAAACACGGTTCTCCAGCAAGTAACGGAAGGTCTCCCAGAAGGAGCCTGTAGATCATCCTGAGAAAATGTACTGGCCAAATTGCATGGATCTACAGAAAGGAACAAATATACCTGTAGTGTATAACCACATGAATTGCATTTTCTAATGCTTAATTACATTAACACAATTCCTAAGACTTTTATTTCCAATATTAGTTTTTCCTTGCAAAATCTTTTAATTCCTGGAAAAGTACCACATCTGTGGGCTAGTTTCAGTTCAGCTACTGTCTGAAACTGTACAAGTTTATTTACTGTTTGAACCTCAGTTTATTCTCCTATAAACTGAGAGGCCCACAACGGTGAGCTCTCAGGACTGTTACTGTTCCAAAATAGCATAATGTTGGGACTTTTGAGGAGACTCAATAAATGGCATCTGTCTTCTCCAATGAGTTTTGGACCAAAAAGTCAGTATGTGGGGGCCTCTGTCCCCCTGAGTCTGATAAAGAGTTGGCCTGGAGAATGGATAGATTGAGGCCAACTTTACTCATCCCATTGTGGGCAGTCCTGCACCGCGCAGGCCCCCAGGGACTTCCCACCAAATTCACTCTGGCCCAGAGTAGCAGAGGCCCCACCGTCTGCAGGCAGGCAGAAAAAAGACAGCGCTGCAAGATTATTGTGCCAGGGGAAGAAACTGTGAGGGTTACAGTGAGGCCAGGTGAGTCTGGGCAGAAATACCTTCCAGGAACTCAAGAATAGAGAAGAAACATGTCCTTTAACAAATTAAACTGTGGTTCTTGCCATACCTAGCTACAAGGAAGGAGGGTCTAAAAACACACAAAGCTTTAGATTACGTTCATTACGGTGACATGAGTGATGCACAGTGAGAAGCTGGGTTTTTCTAAATTACCAAAGTATTGTTCTTAAAAAGAAGGACTCAAAAATCATACCCTGCCTTTCTCCAGCTGCCAAGTATCTAGGCGAAGCTTGACTATCTTCATCTGCAACCTGATTTTTATTACAAAACTAGAATATGAACAAGTTCAAAATAGACGTATAAATTTAGATATATCTAATGTCAATTCCCTTATGATCTCCTAAGCTGTTATACAGAAGGAGATATAGAAACTAATTTCTTACCAATTATTCTGAAACCTTCATGTACATCAAGTGCAAAACAACTTATGTAGGAGAAACTGTAACATACAGTCCACATCTTGCTTTCTTCCCTCTGTTTTAACATCTACAATGTTATTATTATTAGCATCTACAAAACTATTTAATTCTTTTTAGTATCTACTTAGTAGTTCAAAATAGGGGTTTACCATATTCAAATGGTCTCCTGTTAAGGAATATTTAGGTGTGACTATTGTAATTTTAATTGATTCCTTTACAAGCACATAAGAAATCTTCCTATTAGGGAATCTGGCTCTGAAGGGGAGTCAAAGGGTATGTTTATTTCACATTTTGAAAGTTAGCCAAATTTTACACTGACAGGTCTTCACCAATTTACACCCTAAGAGGATATGAAGGGCGCTTGTTTACCCAAGCTTTTACCATACTAAGAATTATCAAACTTTTAAATCTTTGCCAATCATTTTAATGTGCATTTTTTCACTTAATAGTGAGGCTAGGTTTTTTTTCCCCACATGGTTACTGTCTGTTCATTCATATTAACTATGAATTGCTTAATTTTCTATTGTGTGACTTGTATTTACCTCTTGGTATTTTTAAGAGCATTCCTCCTTTGCCTTCTTTTTTTTGCAAATATTAGACAAGTATGTTTCTGTCACTTGATTTTGTATATTTAGTAGTAGATTTTTTAAAAGGAATAACATTTTTCCTTTCTAGATTAAGATTTCTAAATTTGATATAATTGATAAATTTGATATTATCATAGGTTTATTTTTCTAGTATCTTTATAAGCATTCCTAAAACAGTCTTTTGTTATTTGGATTGGGAACACAGAGTAGTAGATTAATTTATGGAGAATTGACATTTTCACAACACCAAGTCTTCCTGTCTAAAAACGTGCCATGTGTTTCCACATATTTTTTCATGCCAGTAATAAAGTTTTGAAGTTTTTTATGTTGGTCCTACCCATTTCTGACTGAATTCCTTTCTAGATATGTTATGGTTTTTGTTGCTATCATACATAGATGCTCTTCTAACAGAAACTAAGTGTTTATTTGTGGTGTGTATGAAAACTTTCACTAAGTTCTGCACAATAAATTTTTTAAGTAGACCCTTTACTATTTACTCATCTTTTTTCATCTGTTTCCACTCAGATTTTCAGGCTTATCATAGATAATACTATAGCTACTTTGAAAGGCTAATAAGATTTTTATTGGGATTTTGAACACTCTTCACCGAAACTATCATGCTTAAAACTCATAGAAAATTCTTTGTCTTTCTTTCATATCTTAAACAAGGTTCTTATTCTTATATTTACTTTGAGTTTACTGACTCTACAAAACTCAGTATTTGAATGGTTTCAATTTTCCTTATTGACTTTCATAATTGAAAGGAAGAAAGAATAGCATAAATATAATAAGACCTTGGTCTTCTCTGCACAGGCTTTCATTTCTTTTCTCAATAAGCTCTATCTACAAGTTGGAAATTGTCATACATGTCAAAATTCAGAAACTTCAGTGACATAGAGCACACTACTCTTCATATTTTCATTCAATCAACAGTGAATACAGGAGATATAAACATGAGTGATATTTGACCGCACCACCTGGGAATCTGTCATTTTCTTAACAAGGTTACCATTTTATTACAGTAGACAGTAGTAGAGGTGAGTGCCATAGATCAGAAACAAGAATTCTTTTCTGAAGGTGATCACAAGAAAGCATCAGAGGGTAGGAAGTTCAGGAACACAAAAGTAGGGGAGCACAGTGTAAGTCCAGAGTCAGTAAACCAAAGCCTGTCAGCCATCTGTTTTACAAATGAAGTTTACTGGAACGTATGCTTTCCTTTACACATCTGGCTGGCTTCATGCTACAGCTATGTAGGTGAGTAGTTTCAACAGAGACTACATGGTCTGCAAAGCCTGAAATATTTGCTTTCTGATATTTTACAGAAAACGTTTGCCAACTCATGTTCTGTCATGATGTGATCAAGTTCCCATAGGCAGAAAAGACACAGATATTTTCTATTGTTTGTGTATATGTGTGTGTGTGTGGGGGAGTGGGGAGTGGGGGTCAGTTGAAGGTAAATGGAACTGGGGACAGATAGGGCTATGGAGAAGCAAGTTGGGAACTAGGATCTATGACGGTCATGTCCACAGTAGGCACTGTGATAAATGAAGGCTGAAGTACAAAACAGATCTGAGATAGGTTCAGTAAAGCCTCAAACACCAGACTACAGAGCTTAGAATGCATTTGGTAGCTGGTGGGATGTATACATACTGCTAGAAGGTGAGCATGATGAATATAGGAACTGAGAAAGATAAACCGGATGTCTGTGCAGGAGTATTGCAAAAAAAAGAAAAACAAAGAAAAAAAAAGAGAACCAGTGCAGCAATAAGGGAATGTGGTTTATTCGTTTTGTGTCCCAAGCATCTCAGAGTTCAACACACAGAGAGTAAATGAAATTTCTCCCCTTGAATGAATAAAAATAGCAAAGTTATCACATTATTTCAGGAGTAAGTTAATGACATAACCACAGGTAGGTGCTTAGTGGAGATGGAAAGGGAAAGATAATATTGAAAGGATCATGAAGAAAAGACATAGACGTGCCTAACAAGATGGAGGAACTTGAAAATAACATTACAAGGAGTTATGGGGAGTCATTAACTGAAATAAATACTAGGTGGCAGAGCAAATTTTATAGTTTTGACAGGAGGTAGTCAGTTTAGCATCAGTGAAATCAAATTCTAGGTGACAACAAAGAGTGATCAGTGAAAATGTCCATTACACAGCTACAAGGGCAGGGCTAGAGGTTGTGTGAGGCCAAGAATTTAAGTAGAAAAACCTCACAGGCAACATACATAATATTGGGGCAACCTCTTAAAATCAGGAAGAAGTAAAACTCACTATTTGTAACTGACATGATATTATATATACAAAACTCTAAAGATTCCACCAAAAAACTTAGAACTAATTCTGGATTCAGCAAAGTTGCAGGATACAAAATTAATACACAGACATGTGTTGCATTCCTATATATTAACAACGAATTAGCAGAAAGAGAAATCTGGAAAACAGTTCCACTTACAATTGCATCAAAAAGAATAAAATACCTAGGAATAAAACTAGTGAAGGAGGTGAAAGAGCTGTACTCTGAAAACTGTAAGACACTCCTGAGAGAAATTAAGAAGACATAAATAAGTGGAAATCAAGTCCATGCTCATGGATTAGGAAGAATTAATATTGTCAAAACTGTCATCCTGCCTAAAGCAATTTACAGCTTCAATGCAATCCCTATCAAAATACCAAAAACATTTTTCAGTGAATTAGAGCAAATAATCGTACATTTCATATGGGACCACAAAAGACCAACAAATAATCAAAGCAATCCTGAGAAAGAACAAAGCTGGAGGTATTATGCTCTCTGACTTCAAGCTATACTACAAAGCTATAGTAATCAAAACAGCATGGTCATGGCACAAAAACAGACCCATAGATCAAACAGAATAGAGAGCTCAGAAAGAAACCCATGCATATGTGGTCAATTAATATATGATAAAGGAGCCATTAATATACATGGAAAAAAGACAGCCTCTTCAAAAAATGGTTTTGGGAACACTGGACAACTACATGTAAGAGAATGAAACTGGATCACTGTCTAACTCCAGACACAAAAGTAAACTCGAAATGGATTACAGAGCTAAATGTAAGACACGAAATCATAAAACTATTCAAAGAAAACATAGGCAAAATTCTCTTGAACATAAGCATGAGTGATTTGTCTCTGGATATATCTCCCCAGGCAAGGAAAACAAAATAATAAATGAACATCAAACTAAAAAGCTTCTGTACAGCAAAGAACACCATCAACAAAACAAAAAGGCAATCCACAGCAAAGGAAAATATATTCATAAGTAATATATCTGATAAGGGGTTAACATCCAAAATATATAAAGAAATCATACAACTCAAGACCAAAGAAACAAATAATCCAATTAAAAAATGGGCAGAGGACCTGAACAGACATTTTTTCAAAGAAGAAATACAGTTGGCTAACAGGCACATGAAAAGATGCTGCTCCACATTGCCAATCATCAGGGAGATGCAAATGAAAACCACAGTGAGATACCACTGATTGGCCACTGTCTAAAAGACAAGAAATAACCAGTGTTGATGAAAATGTGGAGAAAAGGAATACTCATGTGCTGTTGATAGGAATGTAAATTGGTGTAGCCATTATGGAAAGCAGTACAGAGCTTCCTCAAAAAACTAAAAATAGAAATACCATAAGACCTAGTAATTGCACTCCTAGGAATTTACCTGAAGAAAACAAAATCTCTGATTCAAAAAGACATGTGCACCCCTCTGTTTATTGCCACATAATTTACAATAGCCAAGCTATGGAAGCAACCAAAGTGTCCATCAATAGGTGAATGGATAAGGAAGATGTGGTACACATAAACCAAGGAATATTTATTTATTTTTATTTATTTTTTATTAAGGTATCATTGATATACACTCTTATGAAGGTTTCACAAGAAAAACAATGTGGTTATTACATTCACCCTTATTATCGAGTCCACACCCATACCCCATTGTAGTCACTGCCCATCAGTGTAGTAAGATGCCACTGAGGCCTTATTTGTCTTCTCTGAGCTACACTGTCTTCTCCGTGACCCCACACACACCATGTGCACCAATCATGATACCCCACAATCACCTACACCAACGAATATTATACAGCCATAAACAAGAAAGATATCCAGCCATTCATGACATTGTGGATAGGTCTAGAGGGTATTATGCTAAGTGAAAAAGTCAGGTGAAGAGAAGCAAATACCATATGATTTCACTTATATGTGGACTCTAAAGAAAACAAAACACAATGAACCAAATAGCAGTAGACTCATAGACATTGAGAGTGACTGGTGGTTACCACGGGGAAAGGGTTGAGGTGAGCGGGTGGGGAGCTTAAGGGGAATAAAAAGGCACAAAGTCTCATTCATAACATAAGTTGGTCACAGGCACATAGTACAGCATGGAGGATACAGTCACTGGCTCTAAAACATCTTATGTTGACAGACAGTAACTGCACTAGTTGGGGGTGATGATTTAATAATGTGGGTAACCGCTGAATCACTGTTGTGTAACTGAAACCAGCATAATACATTGTATCAAGTATACTTCAAAAAATACAATTAAAAATTAAAAATCAAACAGGAGGTTTTAAATGAGAAGCTGATACCTGATTATTTCTCTTGCAATAATCGGGATATCGGCGCACAGTGTGCCCCGTTCATGCATGGCAGTGACAAGCAGGAGTTGTGCAGGGTCCCCCTTAGGGAGGGCACTGGTCCCCAGTGCACACAGCCCTGATGCATCCCGGCATGGAGGCCAAGTGTCGCTTGCCATTTATCGAGCTGGAATTTATATTTTTCCTTAGTGGACATACATTTTTTTATTCCCACACTTTTTATGAAAAGAGAAGGAAAAAGAGAGACCCAGATTGCTGCTGCACATCTCAAGAAAAGAAATGGGAGGCAGCCTGTTGTCCTGGCCACTATCTGCCTCCTGTACACAGCTGAGCTTTTGCATTCTAATCCTATTAATGTCAGACACAGCAAAGACATGGGCAATAGCTGGGCTTTCAGGCATTCTAAGAGGGTTAGATTAGTTATAAAATGTTCATAACTTGATAAAATAGATAAATGCAACAGGTAAACAATTAATAATGCTGTATTTCAGAATATTAAGAAAAAAGTAAGGATTTGCTGATGAACTTGAAGATCACAATGAATGGGGAGATGTTTAGTAAAAATCAACTTGACTTCAAGATTGCCATGATAGAGGTATGCACTACCTTCTGCCCAGCAAGCCTGGATTGGTGGATGTATAGGTATACAGAAATGTACGAATTAGAGTTTACTTATGATATTTTCTCTTACACGAAAGGGGCTTATTTTACAGAAGGCTATGTCTTAAGATTCCCTTTAGGTTTCACCTTTGCTTCCTCAGAAGACAGCAACCTGAAGACATGAACTTTACACCATGCCTTTGCCCATGTGACATGACACACAATGCAGGCTGCTCAGTCCCTACCCAATGCCCCCTCCTGTCCCTGTCCCCCATCTGATTTCTTCCATGCTAATAACCGTGTTCTACAAGTTGGAGATATATTCTAGAAATATTTTTAAATAGAGATCTTTTGGAGATCTTGAGGAGATATTTCAAAGCTGAAATGACTATGCAGTTACTTTGTTAATAACGTTTTATTATTCAACAAAGTTCATGGCAGTGAAATTACTGTTTTCCTTCCTGTACAAAATAAGCATCCAAGAGAAAGGTAGCTAATTTAATAATTGTGTTAGAAGTAGGCAATATTCTGGTTGTGTTAACTCCACATTTGCTATGATACCAAATTATCTTTTCAGCCAATTTAATGGTAGGCAAGAAGCAAGGACAATGGTTTACTCACAGCCTTGTTAAATAGCCAAAAAAGGGGCAAAACTGCCTTGACTTTTTCATACCATCTTCTGCTTATGCAGACTTCGTCTCTGAGGTGCTCAGATAATTTTTCAGACAGTACCCAATTAATCTCTCGCTATGTAGGTGGCAGCATTTCAGATTAAATTATCTTCCAGTCACTCCCTCATTAAAAAAAGAAAAAAGATGTCATGCAAGTGACAAAGCATCTTGTCAAAAACCATTTCACAGCTGGAGAAGCTTTGCAAAAGAAGAGCAAATCACTCCCATTGGCTCCTGCAAACTCAAGTTTGTGCTTCCGCATCCACTCTTTCGAGAGGTGACCATTTTAGACTACTTGGGCTTAACGTTCTTGGGAAGCCAACAGCCTCTTACAGGGTGGTGTGCGAAGAATGGAGAACGAAAACTGGAAACCCAAGCACGGTGTGTTTAGTTAATTTTACAGAAGCTGAGGAGGAGCAGTTTAGAATGACAATGAGAACTTGTGACAATGACAGCTTTTTAACAACTTCTGGAGAGGAGCATTTGTCCACTGGGGCAAGCTTCTAAGGCTGATTTGATTCAGTAAATCTTACATACTTCCCTGTATACTGAAGGTCAGAATAATCAGAATGCAGGAAGTGAAGAACAGACATGTAACTGTAGTAAGACACATAATAGCGACGTACTGTGCAGTAGTCTTTTCAAGGACTATGACAAGTCTGTTAATTGTTGCTATGTTAACACTAGTGTCTCAAAATAGTCCCCCTTTAATTTACTTTGCAAGGGCAAAAGCCAACACCAAAGAGTAACAGTAAAAGATGTTTGATTCAAATAGTGCCTTTTACAAATATGATTATGAAATAAGCATAGATATAGTATCTTTTGGTTGGGGGAGCAATGCTTTAAAATCGCAAAATATTAAAGATATGAAAAAGTTCTGAGGGATTTAGTTTCATGAAAATATATAATAATGAAATACCTCCCTATAATTTTATATCACATTATTCATTCATTTGACATATATTTACCGAGGGTCTACTAAATTCCTGCTACAAAGCTGGAATAGGTGCTGGCCCTAAAAGAGGAATATGACAGATGTGATGCAAAACTGAATGGAATTTTTAGCTCAGTGGAGAATATACACACATAGGCAATCGCTAGCCTACTGCAGAATTGTAGAGTTCTGGGTTACCCAGAAGCCAGCAGGGGTGGGATGTCGGGGAAGGCTCCCCGGAGGAAGAGAGATCTAATCTCAGAGATGAAGGATGAGAAGCGGGATTCTGGGCAGAAAGGTTATCTCATTTTTTTGCAGATAAAAGACATTATAGTTTAAGTAGAGTATACGCCTTTCCAAGCTGAGACCTGTTCCTCTGTGGAGCGGGAACATGAAAACTGTCTGTGTTGGCGTCAAGTCCTGGGAGTGTTCTTCTCCCTGAAAGGGCCAAGCCATTTCTCATCAGTTGCATGCGAATGTGGACAGAGGTTAAAAAAAGACATGCAAGAAAGAGAAACGACATGTTCAACAGCAGTGTGAGTGAGCCACTGTCGCTGGGCTGTTGCTGCCCTGTCAGGAGGGACAGATGGGCCAGTAGAAAGGGGAGTAGGGGAAAAGGGAGCAGAGTGAGGGCACAGGAGGGGCGGCTGGGAGGGAGGGGAGCCAGAAGAGAAAATGAGAAGGGTCCTTAAAATGGCAAGAGGACTGCCTTCAAAATTTGCTTGAAAGAAAGAACTCCTTGCCAGGTTCGTCTGAAGTGCCATCAGTGACAACACCCCCTGCCCCCATTACGCCACCGTAGGGCAAAAACCCACTTCCCAAAACAGACTCCATTTCACCAACGTATCTGTACTTTCCAGCCTCCCCATCTAGACGGGTATCATTCTTGCCAACAGTGACGTATCTCATATCTCAGCCCCCAAATACTACCCATCCAGTATCTGTCCAAAGATTACCTCCTGCATTATATATTGTTCTAGGCAGTCCTAATTATTTGTGTCACACCAATATTTCAATGAAATTTTACTCCTTAATGTTACCCACATCCTTCTAATTGGAAGTTCAATTAATGTCTATACACGAGGGCATTATGCTGACTGAAAAGGAAATAAAAAAATGGCCTCTGCCCCTAAGAAGCTTATGTTGTGATTCCTCCATCAATTAAGTGCCATGAAATGAGCAAAATTCTTATTAAAAAACCAGGCTTATTCAAATTGGGTAAAAATTCCTCGTATGTAGTAAAAATTTTAACACCAAAAGCAAGTGCCATAAAAAAGTAGGTCTCTCAATCTTGACCCTGGAGATCTGAAGTACTTCTCCTTAGGCTCAGAACCTCTTAGTAGTTCCTATGCATTCTTAAGAGCTAGTCTCTCTCTATGTGTGTATATGTATGGGTATGTGTTTGTGCATAAAAGCATTTACATCTCCTCTACACACACACACATACACACATGGAAATACATGATTTTCACTATACTGAACCCGACTTTTTCCATTTAAAATTATGACATGAATATTCTTCCAGGTCAGCATATTTAGATCTCTTATACTTTATTTAACAGCTGCATAACATTCCATCAAATGGAAATACGGTAATTTACTGAACAGTTAACTAATGATAGAATTGAGTTATTTTCTGTGTTCTGTTCACACAACCAATGTTAAAACCTTGTTCCTGCATTTGGGAGTATATGAGCGCAAGGGCTAAAATTCTTGCTTTGCAACTTCGTGGCTGTAGGGTATTAAGCAAGTTACCTCAGTCGTCTGAGCCTCTGTGTCCTAGTCTGTAAAATTATGGATATAAACCTGAGTTTAAATGTGTAAAGTACAGTACTTGGCACACAGGAGGCACTCAATAGATTAAATCCCTTGTTTTTATAGGAGTATATTAAGTATTGTATTATGTATTTGCTCATGTCTGTATATCTCATGGTGCATTGCTTCATATAAGCTCCAGTTAATAAGTTTTAAAGATAAATAAATGTTTATGTAGGTAAGTATATATATATATCCAAAACATATATATGCCTACAGCCTAATCACTTCCTTCAGTATTTAATTTAGTGCAAACTGGCTGTCAACAAATTATCTTAGCTTTTGTCTGCCTGAAATGTTTTATTTACATCTCATGTTTGAAGGATTTTTTTTTTCTGGATGTGGAATTCTAGTTTGACAGGTATTTTCTCAATACTTTCAAAATGTGCCGTGGTCTCTTTGGCCACCCTTGTAGCTGATGAGAAGTAAGCTGCTTTCTTGCCTTTCTTCTCCTGTAAGTCATGTGTCTCCCATTCTGGCTGCTCTGAAGATTTCCTTCTTACCTCTGGTTAGAGCAGTTTGACTATCATGCATGTAAGTATGGTTTTCCTTGTTTAGCCTGCTTTGGTTTACCAAGTTCATAGGGTTTTTTGATTGCTGTCTTTAATTCTGAGGGGAAAAAAAGGCCTTTATCCAAATATTTCTTCTGCCCCATCCTACTTCTCCTCTTCTAAAGGGATTCCAATTGCCTTAATATAAGCTTGTTTGATACTGTCCCACAGTTCTCAGGTTTCTGTTACATTCTTTTCACTCTTTATATTTTTGTTTAATTTCATTTATCTATCTTAAAATTCACTGATTCTTCCTTAAGCTGTATTTCATTCTTCTCTTAAATCCATGGAATAATTTCTTATCTTATGTTTTTTCAATTTTAGTATTTCTATTTTTTTTTAATAGTCCATATGGCTCTGCTGAAATTCCATGTTTCGATTCACATTGTCTACCTTCTCTACTAGATCTTTTGGAATACTTATTACAAGTATTTTTTTACTTCTTTATCTAATAATACTAACATCTGTACCACTGCTAGGTCTGTGTCCACTGACTGTTCTTTTGACTATCAGTAACCTTTTTCTGTTTCTTCAGCATTTTGTTATTGTTTGTTTTATGCTAAATATTGTGTGCAAGGAGCAATCAGTACTGAAAGGAACGATGTTTTCTTCCCAAAGGGGTACACCCCTTCTTCTTTCCAGCAGCTAATGTGGAAATGAGTCAGTCTTTTCTGGACCTGAGCTCTTTTGGGGCTTTTTACATCTTTGACTCATTTAACCACTGAAGGAAGAATCAGGACTTCAACAGGACTTGAGAACTTCATACTAGCAAGACTTGAGATACTTAATTTTGCTCATAGGCCAGCCACCTGGTTTCCACTTTGTGGAAGATCTTTCTCTACTCCAACACTGGGCAGCTCTCTACTCCAACACTGGGCAGCTCTGCTTTCTCTCTACCAGATCAGCTGAGCTTCCGACATCACTCTTTGATAGAAAAATAAAGTCCAGTGACAATGAAATATTAACTAAACTTTCATGTCAAATGCGTAAGTTATTGTGAAATTCTTCAAAGTACAATTAATGAGTCATTGGATTATCTCATATAATCAGCATGGTGATTTTATGACCATTTCTTAGGACTATTTAAAAGATCAGAAGAATATATAGCTTTTATACCTAATTATGGGAAACTTTATTATTTATATAAGTGATATATTTGATTCGAGGCTGGGAATTCAGCCCTTTAACATTCTTTCTGCTGAAAACTATTTTATTTCCCCAGGAATTTTTCAGGAAGTGAATTCAATAAAAAAAAAAATCAAGGCTTCTTGTAATTCTTGAACTTACTACTTGTGCTCTCTTAGCTGAGTCTTTCACAGAGTAGTGCCTGAAGCAAGTATTAAACTACTGACACTTTTTTTTTTGTAAGGTGCAATTCCAGGACAGTGATGGTGAGAAGAGAAGGAAGTAAGGCAAAGTAAAAACATGAATGAATGGTCTTCCCTTGTTAATTCTGGCCTGTATAACCACAATACAATTTTTTGTTCTGTAGGAACATGTTAGTAAGGTGCCATCATTTACTCCCAATGGTCTGTTAATGAATTTACTGGCCTTGTGCACAGTCATCTCCTGCTTTATTTAGTCTTCTGGTCATATCTCTCCTAATTTGGCTAAAGGGGTAGACTGAAGGAACCACACAATAGTTAGTTTGAATTCTGTCGTTTTCAATTTGTGTTTGAAGGTCCCTTTTAATGTTTTGGTACACAAAAATATATAGTCATTACACATTAATCATTTAAAGCATATTATGACACTAAATTTGAAGATAAAATCATAGGAATGACCTTAGAAAGACATAGGAATGATGTCCAATTTCCATTATTTTTAATATTAATATGTTCCAGATACGTGAGTGTACCACCCAAAGCAAGGAATTTAAAGCTCTGATTGCTGTTAATAGGAGCTAACATAAATTCCCTCTAAACCATCAAATTTCAATCACATAGAATTGGCAACTATCACTCTCAATTTGCCAAAAATATCATGCTAGACATTTAACTTCAGCAAACTTAATTTTCCAAAAGAAAAAAAAGACATACTTTAAAATTTGTGCACTGAGCCATTATTTACAGAAAAAAAAATCTATACTATTTAGGTAGTGGTGTAAATATCATGTACTCTAGTATAAAAGCAGCTGAAGACTTCTCTTCATTTTTCCCCGAAAGGCAGAAGTTTCAGAGAAAACTTAGCAATAAGCTTATAATGTGATAGACTCTATTTCCCTTATCAATAAAAATAGGAATCACAGTGTCTTTTTCCAGAAGTTTATTAAATCCACATTTCTCAATGACTGACCCAAAATGGACATTTTGCACTTTGGGAAAATAGCACTGAGTCAGGACAGGGAGAAGTAGACATTTGTGTAATGCTTTACACAAGAATAGCAAACCTGACTCCATTACGAAGCCTGTTCTGGAGGTTTTTAAAGAAAAACTTGTAAGGGGCCATGTGCTTGTAGCAAAATTCCATCTGTTTTACCACTCTGAGCTCTTTAACACCCTCAGACTCTGAAGACACAAATGATCACATTTTGTCATCTTTTCTTCTTGGAATAAAGTTAGGAGGGGGTAGGGAAAACTGGTGGAGAAAATAATGAGTTTTATTTTAAGGATGATACTCTGGGAAATACAGAAAATAAAAGTAATCCAACTCCATAAGCAAGAGAAGAGCATTTAATCATAATTTGTTTCATCATAACTCCCCTTAATTGAAGAGTCTAAACTATCTCATCAAAAGTGTCATGAGCTCTTCAGTGTTAGCACAGTAGCTATGTATTTTGAAATAAAGCCAGTAAATACAGCTTATAGAATATACCCAATATATGCAATGATCTACGCCAAGTGTTATTTTTCTTAATGTCTGTGCTCCCTTACTTAAGTTCTAAAGGCATTTAAACTCAACAACCTGTACTCATTTGCCCATCACTGGAACCTGATTATCACAGATTTTTTTTTTAAATAAAAGAGAAATGAGCTCTCATTTTCAAAGCATGTAGTCAAAGGGTCACTTTCTTAATCACTAAGTGCACCAAGCTGAAGAAAAAGTACTAAATAACCAGAGGAAAACAGTATTTAATCACTTACTGAAAGAGGAGAAAAACAAAACACATCTTTGTTATTTTTTAAATTGTATTATTCTTTATCCAGGATTTCAATGCTTTTTAGAGGGACTAGAGAAGGCATAGGAATAGAAGTCTGAACATCTGAACTTTATTCCCAGTTCTGCACTTATTCTGATAAGTGACCTTGGGAAGTTGGTTGAAAGTTCCTGGGCCCAGTTTCTTCATTTGTTTACTACAAATGATAGCACCCTCCACACTATGGGATTTTTATGTACGCAAATCATTGGAGTAGAAATGCAATTTATAATTTGAAATGATGAATGCTACATCACAATGAACTGAATGTTAAGAATCCTTGTTCTCAGAAATACATTTCAGAACTGAGATGCAAAGGTTTGGAATTACAGAATTAAGCCTTACCCGAATCTAAGTTACCTGCTCCTCAGTGTGGCAGTGGAGATAACAGAAAAGTAAAAGGTAACCCTGAACCTTGCCCACCTCCGCACTTGGCGGAGGAAGAGAAGACCAGCATCAGACCACAGGGGGATACTGGAGAGCAAAACATGGTCACCACTATATCTGTGTCCTGCTCGACCATCCAAACCCACCTGGCCTCGGGAGGGGTATGTAAACACCTCCCCCTGTCATTCAAGACTCTCTTCCCTCACTCTTCCTGCGTTAGTCTGAGTTTGTGTCTACACATATCCTACACTGTAGCCAGAATGGACAGCTCATGGGCCTATTAATGTCTTAGGTCATTTCCAGAGTTTTGCTGTGCTTTATGCTATCCCAGAAGCCTGGGAAGCTCTCCTTGTTACCTCACTTGTGTCCAGAGAGCCCAGAGGACAGCTTTCATTGCAGGACTATCTGCTCAGAGACAGGCCCTCCTCTTTCACATCTCTGTAATGTCAGCACCTGGCACAATGCCCCGCTGGACTATTCTGGGTGGGCAACACGGATTTTTTTTTTCACTGTATATGTCAAGAAAATTAGAAAACATCAAATCTCTGTTTTTCTATTTTGACATTATTAGGAAACATTTGTGGAGAAAATGTGGTAGGTACCTCAAGAAACTGAATTTGATTTGGGGAGAATAAATGAAATTAGAGGCACAGATTTGGAATTTTGTAAGGAGGGGCTTTGGCTCACCTCTCTTTGATTTGTGTATTCTCCATATTTCAGGGACTTGCAATTCTGCATCAGAAGTTAATTATTGCTCTTATTTTAGGAAACAAAAGTATGCATGTACACACATAGGTCCAGGACTGTTTTCATTTTTATAGACTTCTGCGCTTTGAACTTTTTAAAAATGGAAAATGTTCATCAAGAATAATTATGCATATGTCTCAAATAAATGTATATTTATGCATAAATTTTAACAGCACATTACATATTACATATTACTAAAATATAAATGACTCACCACATAGAAGTTTTAAAAAATATAGTAATGCAAATTATGTTTACTTCCTACACTCAGAGACTGTCTTTTACACTGTACTTTGGAGATCACTGTTTTAGGGAAAGTCTCAGATAGAAGCATAGTCCTTATGCTTAGAGTCAGGAACCCATAGTCCTTTCAGTAATAAAAGGGAAGAGGACCACCGCAGGGTATCAGACTTTTTTATATGAAGGGCTGGAGAACCAAGAGTGAGTGTTCTAAGAGAAAAGAGAAGCTGCCCATCTCTTGAGGCCTAGGACTGGAAATTGGCAGGGTGTCTCTCCTGCCATATTGTGTGGGTCAGAGCATTACACAGCCGGCCATGTTCAAGGGAAGGGGGCACAGACATCACACCTCAGTGGGAAAAATGTCAAATAATTTGCAGCCACCTTTAATCCATCCTATCCAGCAACAAACACAGAACTGCAAGTATGCTTATGTTATGGTAAAATATTAGGCTTTGGGATTGAAAAAGAGCATGACCCAGACGAGGGGAGATCCCCTGTGGAAATGGAGGCTAGAAGGAGTTCACAGGAATGTGAAGTGAAGTCCCCACTGGAAGATGACAAGCCAGACAGAAATAGAGAAGGAATGCCAGTTACAAGTGGGAAAATAAGATACACTGGTTTTTAGATTCTAACTGTAAAGGCAGATAGGTGATTGTTGAACTTTGCTGAGAAGAGGCATTGTGAAACTAATATTTAAGAAAAATAAATACGGCAGTGATAGATGAGAGTTGGGAGAGCCTGGATTCTAGAAGGTCAGCTAGGATGCTAACACTGACTAGTAGAGCAGAGAACGGCTCTCCAGGAAACGAGCAAAGGAATGGGCAAGGAGCAGTAAGGAGACTCCGAATGGGATACTCTCACGAACAGCCATTCAGGGTATGCTCTCGCAGACTTCCCAAGGAAACTTACGAAATGAAATTATATGTGGAAAAAATTCTGACCTTGGTTTGGAAACAATGTCTCATATAATTATAATACTAATATAATCAGCCATTATCTATTTATTTATTCATTTATTTGCTTGCTAGTTGCTTAGTATCATTATGTATTATAAATCAGACTCTGTGCCACATGCTTAGCATGATTTCATCTCATCACTGCAATCTTTGCAAGGCAGGTGTTAGTATTCTCCACTTTGTAATCTATGCAGTTTTACTAGTGATGCAACTGTACACAGTCTGGAATAACATAAAAACGTATTCATGTATCTTAGCTACATATAGTGAAGTGCTTTTTCTAGGTATCATGACTCATAAATTTTCTCTATTCTTCTCATCATATATTTGCTGCTTGGTGATAAGAAAGTTAATTTTGTCAAACTCAAGTAGAAGAAACACCAAATGTCCAAAACTGATTCCATAAAATGTTTGAACAGAGTAAGTTTATTACACACTATGGATTTTAAAACTCAATGCTAATATAATGTAAGTACCAAGAAATAGCAGCAGAAATAGTTGTCAAGTAAACTTGAGATATAAATTCAAAACCTCACAAAATTATTTTTAGCTTCAAATATACATAAAGTTAATCTTATACTTTATTTTACATATTTAAGCTATCTCATTAGAACATTTGAGTAGTTTAATATAAATCATTTATTTTGTTATCTGAATCTGCCAGAAAACTGAAATTGTAGTATTTTTACACATACCCTGCAAGCAGCTAGAAAAGTGTGAATGTATGAAATAAAATGCTGACTGTTCTTTATGTCCCTGGGATGCATTATATTATAAACACAAAGCAAAAGTATTTATGATCTGGCACAAGAACATAAATACAAAAAAAAGGCTTTTTTTTTTCTTTTGATGACTATGGGCTTTCAGAGTCACAATTTTTGACAGAAATCAACTTTGGGTAACAAAAATCGGTTCTTCTCAGTATGTTTAACCCAGTATGACCTACTGTATGTTATTTATGTACCCAGTGATACAGCAAAACAGTAATCACTTTTCAGATAAAACCATGTGTGGGAAAATAAAATGAATGACTCCTCAGTGCTCAAATTAAGTAAATGCTCCTAAATCCCCACATTTTCTATTTTAAGCACATTCAGCACTTAGGCATACATGTTTCAGAGAAAATGATCAAAAAAAAATCTCACAATTATTTACTACTTAAATGCATGCAGGAAACAGAAACCCAGTTCATAACTAAATCATGCATAACTTTTTAAAATTAATATTTCCACCCATCTGTGAAAAGAAATGTTATTGTCTGAGGGTGGAATGACTGCAGGATAGGTTCCACAGAGGATTTTTTTTTCCTGTTACTTGCTTGCTTTGAAAATGGGAGAGAAGTGAGGATGTGGAGGAGAAAGAGCTTGCAGGAAGCAAGATGGTGAATAAAAAGAAGACAGGGTATAACCCTGGGAGGAGATGGGTTATCTGAGGTCTTGGCAGTGGTGGGAGGCAGGGAGAAAAGGGGGAAGAAAATGGTATTAGTGACTCTCTGGGAGAAGAGGTATATGTTTGCAGGTGTTGGATGAAACCACATTGCAAATTAACCAGAAATACCACCTAAAGAGCTCATTCTGTCAATAGAATTATATATATGTATTTTGTATATGTAGAGAGAGACAAGCACATTCTCTTAAGTTTTGCTTGAGTAGAATCTGTATTAAATATACATGGAACACATGCAGAAGTAAAATAGATGTAAAGGCATCATGATGGTGTAAAGGAAACCAATCCTTCTGTGTTGTACTTTGTTAACAAAGCAAACAAACAAATAAGTAAAATCGGCTTTTGCACATTCTGTCATTTTTACCTTGGGTGGCATGAGGTTCAAATGTCCTACTATCTATGTATTATTAAGAAAAAAATGGCATCAGTTCATAGCTCCTCTCAGAGGAAGTCATAAACAATATCTAAATTATAATGCTTTCATTACATGATAAAGGAAAAATATCCACTTAATTTTAAAAATGAATTTGATTAGAATCTATAACCCAGGTAAGTGTGTCCTTCTTCACTGGCATATCATACACAGACAGAAAGCATTTGTCAGAGAAGAATACAATCTTGAAATTTTTTCTCTAAATATACTAAATGTTATCTCTGAATCAAGCCAGAACAAGGTGGACCACATCCTGCTGGCCTTTGGCAGAATTGCTTTGGCTGGGTTTTTCTTGTATATTATGCTACAGACCTCCATCATGGCCATTTTTAGGAAACAGCCCAGTGAATTTCATTTTTTGTATTTATTTACTATCACAGATGATATTCATTACTTCATACAATGTCTCTGTATGAGGAACTATGGAAGCTTCTCTCTGTAGCATAGGGATTACTAGACTTCTGAGACTTTTTTAGCCCAAAGAATACTGCATTTTACTTTATATTTTCATTTTTGTGTTGACTGCTGGGAGATTATATTTGCATCCCAGCACTTTTAAGTACGCATGAATTGATGTTCACTTATTGCTTGTTCTGCTCATTTTTCCCTATTACTTCCCATATCTACTTCATTTAATTTACTGTGTTATATTTCAAGGACTTTTGAAAATTGCTTTAAATCTTGGGGAGAAGGTGTATAGATTTTCTTTTTTTGATGTAAAGGAATTTAGGTTAAGGAAGGATGTTTTCCTTAGGTGCAAGGATCAATAATGCATAAAGGCAGAGGAGAATTGCCCAAAGCAAAAATGAAGAAGAAAAACAGACAATGCAAGATGCAGCTCTGGGCTGAAATCAACCATGTAGTTTCACTGGTTACAAATCATTTTCGAATGGAGTTTGGTGGTCAGGTCCATCCCCTGATAGGAAGAGGTTGCATTGGCTTAGACTTTAGATGACAAGGTCAGGCTGATAAAAGGCAGAGCTCAGTTTTTAAAAGCCTGGAGAGTCTCTCCAAGCCTCAATGCTCCAATTACAACCAAAAAACTGGGAGTTGGAAGCCCACACTCAAGGAGACAGAGGAGGAGAAAAGGCTTATTTGGACCCACTCCCTCCCTCACCCTTTTTTTCGGTGGTTTTACCTTTCCATTCTTCCCCAACACTTGCTCCTTACACTTTCTTGCAAGCTCATGCAGAAACACCCAGTCCTTCTCTTTTTCCAGGCCCATTGTCCTGCTCAGAATCACTCTGGGGCCAAACTGCGTGGGTTTGAAACCAGATCCACAACCGACTAACTATGTGGCCGTGGACATATCATATGACCCTCCTGCTCCCACTTGCTTCCTTTGTATAGTGGAGATAATTGTATCTTCCTCATAGGGGTGTTCGGAGTATTAATTTAATTAATAGTGCTTGACACACAGAAAATGCTAGATAATCATTTATTAAATAAAAATGAATACTCTGAATACTGACAGCTTTCAGGCGATAGCCAGCTAATTTCCAAATTCTGTGTTAATGAGCTTACATTACTGCTTTAGGATACTTGAAAGCATTTAACAAGAACCTCCTGGAGAAAATGTCAAAGAGTTGCTCACTGCCATGATTTGCTTCCTGTAATTGGTAGACAAAGCTCCCTTAAAGTAATATAAGTTAGGGAGGAAGGGCCTCAAAGCACTCCCTCCAAAAAATGCTTTCCAAGAATTAAAATAATATATTTTATATAACTACCATTTGGGTACAGTTACTAATCTTAATTGAAGATATTTAGCTGGTCATTATTTCCAGAACTGTATCAAGTAATCTCTTACTTTATGTGATGAGGATGTTGTCAATATATATGTGTGTGTGTGTGTATAATATATAAAATAAAATATAATATATAATACATGAAATATGATATATATATATATATATAATATATATTGCAGGCTAAAAATAGTCATTACTTAAATCAAGGATTTACAAAGTTTGGAAATGCCTTTAAAACACATTCAAGAATCAAGCCCTCTGGGCTACAAGGCTTGTACATTTATGGTATCTCATGGAATTAACATAAAATGTGCCTTATTATTTTAATTATTCTGCTACACTTTATCTTTATTCCTGTGTTAATTTTTAAAACTATGCATTTAAATATATAGTGTTAGTGTCAAATTTTTTGTTTTAGCAATATAACAGGGACTTTCATTTGGGAAGAAGCAATACATTTCTTTTTATCTGCAGCTGTTCTATTAGTTAGAACCATACATATATAGCCTGGGTCGTGTGTTTCGCTCCACCTCCCAGCCACACACCACATCCCTAAACACAGCCAGTTATCTTAAAAATATGGCCTTTAGATACAGTGGCTTGAGTATGCCTGGAAAAACAGTCACAGTTTATGGTAACCCTTGCCATCTTAAAACCAGGTTTTTAGATGTAAGAAAGTGTAAGCAGCAAAAACTGCTTCTCAGTTTTATTTTTCTCCATGGATTTATCACCACCCAACATACTATATATTCTACTCTTTCCCTATACAGTTTTTTATATTATAAATTCTATTTTTTTCCTCTCCCAACTGCAATGCAATATTCTTGAGAATAAGGTTTATTTTTGAGCTACTAATATTCAGCTATCACTGTAGTATGTCATTTCCTGAACAGAACACAAGGGCAGCATAACTGAAACTTAGTTGACACCCACCAATTTATACTTTCAAATGAGGAACAATTTCTATCACTGGCAGGGGCACATGATGGATGGTTTCACAGATTACTTGTTTTGGGCCCACATGATAAACTATATCCAATCCCATTCTTTAGATTATAATCTTTCTCAAACTACTTTACTTTTCTCACACCCATCAAGGGCATTTTCAAGCAGTTAATTTCATGGAGAGCATTTTTCACAAAGCAACAAAAGTAACAGAAGCCATATCATTTCTTGATTAGCAAAGGGAGCACCTCTGACCTGCAGGTGTCCTGGCCTCTATCTAGACAGGGACTGTGCTTCCTTTTATTCATAAGCCTCACAGCCCTTGACATTTATTTCTCTTCCTCAGAAATATGAAATCTTAGCATACATCATAGAACTTTGATTTTGCTTGCAAATAGGCAAAATGTCACATTGAAAATCTACAGCACTACACGAAGCCCTAATTTGGTCCTTAACAGATTTCTGCCATCATTTATTCTATACTTCATATTAAATTGAAAGACACAACTGGAGATTTCAAAAGAAAGCTCATCAGTTCAAATGAAAGCAAAATAACATAGTAACCCAGATATTTACAGATCAAGTATGAAATGTATAACTAACAGAATACTCAAAGTTTAGAGTCACAGTAAAAACTGCTAATGTGTTTAACGTATGCCAAGCATCATATGTGTTTTCTCCCATCAAATCCTCATCTTCGATTCTTGGCATTATTTTTCCCAGCTTATGGCTGAGAAAACTGAGGCTTAGAAATTAAGTAACCTGTGATCACACCAAGAAAGCCAGGTGGACAGCTGAATTTAGATCCCAATGCCTCCCCTGCTTTGAACTGGGAAAGGCTGACACAAATGTAAAAGATGTAACAGGCTGGGAATCTCTGTGGAATAACAGTAGCAAGCCGCTTAATCTATTGCTAGACTTCAGAAAGGGGAGGGCTCAAACCACAAAGTGAAGATGCACATCCATAAACAGATACAAAACAAGCTGGAGGGAGATGGATTTTCAAGTGCTGCTCATGTGTAAGAGATTAATTAATACTTTATACATATTTGTCGGTAAGTTGGCCAAGTACTTTCTGCTCAGAGCTCATGAATAGAACTGTCTTTAGAGAGGGTCTCTGTACTTTTTGATTCACTGTGGTGTTTGCAGCAGGCCACCCACTTTCCCACCAGCCCAGTCCCCTACTGCCCCACTGCAGCTATTCCTAGCCAGGGGTCTATCCATGGGGGGGTACTAGATTCAGGCTGTTCCTACCTAACACTTGCCTTGGAGACTTTCCATCATTCCGGCTAAGACTTTCTCCAAACTGTCCTGCACTCTGAGGTGCCCCTATCCTAGTCATCCCTTTCCCTCCCTTCAGAGGTACCAGACCAGCACTGTGGTTTGCAAACCCTCCCTGCCTAGTCCCCCTCCCGTCCCATTATCCTTCACAGGCATACCCCCAATGAATCTCTCATACATCGAAATCCATTTTGTTACCTGCTTGCAAACTGACACCGTAAGATTAGCTCATGAGAACGATAACACTTATAACTATTTCAGAATCTCTGCAGTATCTAAGATTCTCTAATTGAATGCATAATTAATGTCTTGTCTAGTAGAAGGCATAATTGATATCTATGGCATCTTTCTGTTTTTAATGGCTAAACTTACTCATTCTTTTTCAAATATATCCATGTTCACTGTGTGGAAATATAAATGGGAAACATTTTGAATCTAACATGACACAAAAAGTGTTTGTAGAACAATTTTAGAAAGCTATACAAATATGTAGCTTTGCCATCTAAAATGAGAACATGGATGTTATTGTAGACATTCACACATATTTAGATGAGACCACAAGAAAGAAATTAATCTGTTTCTAAAATTGGCATTTTAGCCTAGCTTTTGCTACAATCACACATAGGATAGCAACAAATCCAGTTTAATGTACTGTTCTGAATTAACTATAATTTCATATTGGTAAGCACTGTGAGATAGGATATAAGAAACTATTAAAAGATTTTCATAATTTCTCAGAAGGAGAGCTGAAATGAAATGGGGAAGTTAATGTTATCGTCATGACAGCACACGTGAGCTTGAAGTTGTAAGGGCTTCTGTGCCCATTCCCTGCCCTCTTCTTCTGCTATTACCAGCCCCCAACATTTGATGAGAAGCAAGCCTAAAGAAAGAGAATATCTGTTTTATCTTTTTAACTTTGCCCACCTTCTGGAATAGGAATGACTTAATGTAACTGCCAGATATTAATCTAGAGGTCTGCTATAATTTATACTCCCTTTGGGTAATCAATTTGACACATCCATTAATTCTTTGTTTGCTGACATCAGGCAGTAGATCCTGATGGATCTTACATTATTACAGTGAACTTACATCTTGGTGAAGTATCTTGGCTACAGTGAGATCTGGTATTGGAAATACTAAAACATATTCAGTAGCAGTGGTTCCTCCGGCAGAGTGTTTTAAAATAGGAAACCAGCTTTAAAATCTGGGCTTAATGAAGCAATTAATTTCTAGAATTCCTGAGGCCTTTTTCTCACTATAGTCACAACCTCCTGGAACTGTCAGTCACTTACGGTTGTAGATATTCATGGTTGGATAATTAGAGTACTGTTAATTGTTTAACAATAAATGATATAAACTTTTAAAAGTAACAAATTACATTCTACAAATGGTCAGTGATTTCTGCTACATTTATGGAATCGAAAAACCCCTGTTAAAAATAATTTGAGCACATGCAAATCACAATTATTTTAACATGTGAATTTTTCTTTCCTTCATGTGGCTTAAACTGTGGTAGAATGTAGTGTATTTGAATTATAACCTGTGCACATCAGTTTGTATTACATAGTTATGGGAAATGGATAAACACCATTTTTTAAAGGATGGACATAATATTTTATGACAAGTATATTTATTTAAGCAAGAATGCTGTGTTAATACAATAAAAAGATGCAGGGTAGTCTGTTTAAATTTCATATTTATTTTATTTCAAAATCTATTGCATTTTAATCAATTAATAATTTTATTTCTAAAATCTAATGAAATAGGTATTCTAAAATAAAACATTCAATTTTAAAACATAATTGAATTTAGGAAAATAAGATGAAATATTTATGTATTATGTTCATTTTGAACTCCTATACTTGTGTAGTTTGCATTCAATAATTCTGCATTGTAAAATGTATTTTCTTATTTTCTTCCAGCCCTTGGCTGGACATTTTTTGATTGGCTACCAAATTAAATTTGTTAAAAAAGATCTTACTGAAGTTTGCAGTCCTATTTCAGTAGAAAATCTGACTTCAAAAAATAGGACCCAGGCACTGTGAACAGTACTCCACATGTGTGAATTAGTTTAATCTGTAGGACAGCTGTGAAGTGGGTGTGATTCTTACCCTGGGATACTGGTGAGGAAACTGAGGCAATAGAGCTGGGGAAGGCTGCCCGTGGCCATGCCAAACCAGTTCTAAATCCCAGTGGTAGGCTCCTGAGTCTTGCTCTCAATTTTCTGAGAGGCCAGCTTCCCACATTCTTGACTGTACAGATCTCCTCTCACTCAAATACTCATTGTCATTAATAATCTTGGTATCATCTGGCATAACGCACAAATTTAATTCTGCAACATTACAAAAGGAGGCTGTTTACATCAAATCTAGACTACTGTGGTGTGTTCTTTGACACCTGGAGCACTTACTTGCCTAGACTATACAATGCCCAGATGTAAAACTCACACTGCTACTCGAACACTGATTTTATCTATCAGTTCATCACTGTAATGAGCTTTTTAGGATCAGACCCACAGATGCTCTATTTTATACAAAATAACTCAATACTGGCTTGAGAAGAATGATTAAAGGACTTAAGGAGAGACACCTGACAAAAGATAAATGATCATATCTTAGAGTTCCGCATGATATAAGCTGAATCTCTAATGGATGTGGGCATTCACAAGCCTGAGTTACCTGGGACAATCCCAGCAACAGTATGGACCTCCCATGCACTGTCATGAAAATCAGTGCCCTTTCTTTTTTTTTTTTTAGGAGAGCAAGATAGAGACTCTTATTTAGAGATAAAGTAAGAGGACAGAACTCCTGGCTCACGCCAGGAGGGGACAAGAGAGCCCGCGATGATGCATTGTCTTGGGGTTTTATAGGCAATTGAGGATTTTTGGAAACGTGAAAAAAAGGCTTAGGGGTGTGGACTTGTTAAATGGTCCCTGAATATTCAGAATTAACTTCAAAGAAGGAACTTCCTGCTCTGATTTCTCCCTGAGATACCGTGTCTGGGTCTAGGAGCATATCAAACAAGGCCACCTGCCCCACCCCCAAGGTGGGCTGAGGTATTGTTTGCTAAAGAGTAAGTTAAGAATTTCTAACTTCTTAACTTCCTGGGTATTAAAATGCAATCTAATCTTTTAAGTTGGAATTCTTCCTGCCTTGCTTTTTCCAGAGGCCCTCACCCTACTCTGTCTAAGCCCATGTTCCCTGTCTCATTCCTCCCTCTACAGATAGAGACCCTAGCTGCTGCTACGGAAAGGGGGCCATGACCACTCTGGCTGCTTCATGCTGAGAAGGGAGCACAGTAAAGGGTGCAGCTAGGTCTCCATCACTGGTCAGTTGAGAGGGCCTCGGAAAATTGGGCACCTCTATTCCAGGTTTCATTATTATTTGCAGTTTTATGGCTTCCAGGCAAGATAGAACAAATCGTGTTAGGTTAAGTAGTAACATCTCCAGTTGGATTTTCTATTTGAGGAATAAACTTGACAAGAAGGTTAATAATGCATGGCTGAATATGAGAACTAAAAATAGTATGACTTTAATTGAGATGATAGGAGAAAATGAAAACATCTGAAGATTCATGGCCAGATATTTTGGGGAACCTAGAATTCTGGATCTTGTCTATGTTCCAATGACTAGTATTAGGACTCAGTATAGATAAGGCTGCATTATTGAAAAAAAACTTTTCTCTAAAATAACCCTCATTTTTATTAGAAGTAACCAGATTAAGAAAATAATTAACACTTGGCTTGATTATTTGCGTAAGTGCAGCAAGAAGGGCAATTGATTACATAGGCTCTTTTAAATGTGCTTTGTTGGAACTTTTTATAAGGAATTTCAAATTGGACTTTTAAAGGCCCCTCGTGGCCAGAAATCCAAGTCAGACTTGCCATCAGGTTTTGCTTTCAGTACCTGTAAATATGGGTGAATTCTTCTCTTCTCGAGGTCCCCAAAACATTCTGAGGTTCTTGCACCTGCCAGGAAGTGACCTTCCTTACTCACCTGGTAAGGCTGCTGGGAACCCTGTAAGTATGGTACCAGGTCAGTTCTTCCAAGGGGCTTTGTTGGCTCTATAAAGTCAATCTTAGTTCCTTAAAGCTGTCTGGTCATATCTGAGTTTCTCTCAGGTATGACATTCCAGTCAAAGCCTTGGTAATATAACCAATGTTTTTTAATTGGTCTTCTTACAAGGAAAGCAGATTCTTATTGAACTTATGCAAATAAATATACTGCCATGAAATATAAAAATAGTCACTGAGAGTTTTCAAATTCTGGAGAGATCAGGTAGGAAGATAATGTTTCAATTCTGCTTACAAAGGTATTGTCATTTACTAAACTATTGTCAACTTAAGAGAAAAAGCTTAAAACACTTTATCAGCAACATCTGAAACAAAAAGCTACAAAATCATTTTCTTTAGTTTACTTAATCCTATGTTACTAATACTTGCTCTGCTGAAATCTAGTTCTTTACTAGTTTAGGAGTAATAAACAGTGACTATAAGTGACAAAATACAAATGACAAAGGTTAAAGATCTGATGAGCGCTTACTGTAAGACAGTTAACATAAGGAAATTCGGACATTTCTGTAACACAAAACATTCGGTAACAAAGTTTAGCATCATTCCTTTTGACAATGCTTTCTAGATAATTAAGCAGGTAATTATATATCAGATAAGCCGAATTAGCCAAATGTTTTCCCCGATGAGGAGAAAATGTCTTATGACATGTTCCAGGGGCCCTCTGGAAAATATCAGAGTTAACTAGAGGTAAAAGCACCCTTTTTGAATTTGATTTTGGGAAGCTGTTGGAAGAAAGTTTTTAAGGCACTTGCCTAAATAGAACCATAGGTCACTATGAAACAATACTTATCTATTTAACCAGAATGACAATAAAAGACTAAAGGCAAATACAGAAGGTTACACAGTACTTAGACAACTCATTGAGACTTTAAGCATGAGAAGCTGCTTTGATAAAACAATTAGAAAACTCTAGTTTTGCTGTGTATTTGATATCAAGACTCATTTCTTTTAATTTCACAGCATGACCATATCAATAATTCTTCTATAAACTTTCTACAATTCTTTTACATTTAGAGTTTTCTTTCTTTAAATAAACAGCTGTACTTTAGAACAAAGTTACCTTCTTTTATCAAAAGACACATTTCTTAGCATGCAGAAATGTTTTCCTTATTACTTCAAGTAGTTTTAATTAGAACTTAAAACCATTAGGAACCTTAATGTTCAATGAACATTAAGAAGTAGGCCATTGTAAACCATTGCACTAGCATTTTTTTTAGATTAACAAATTTATGAACACATTTTATAATTTTTGGAACCATGTGCTTTACAGCACAATCTCTAAGCATAAAATATGTCTACTTAACTTAGCAAAACTTTTAAGGTTTTAGGTTACCACAAAGATTCTCAGGCTGTTTGTAGGTAGACACATTGTAAAACACCGTAATCCATTATTAAGACGTTTACTTAATACACTTATTTTGTTTACTAATTCTTAACAACCATGCTAGATTACTCACAAAACCTTCACTAAACATTGAAGTCTCTCTTTAAGCATCTTTTTTTTGAAAGATTTAACAGATAACATCAACTCAACTGACTTTAGGTGAACTTAGGCAGCTGATAACCATAAGGACATATCCATTTCAGTTCAACTTAAATTAGCATTAATGCTTAATATCTTTTATTAGAATTTTCTGGAAGTTTTAGAATGCCCAATTTTTACAAGCGCTTGTTTTTAAATCAATTCTTAACACCATCCAGAGGTAGAAAAAGATCTTTTATTTACCCATTTACACACACAAACATACAGATTGAGGCATAATGACTACAGTCAGCAATACTTTTCATAAAAGAACATGTACAGACAAACTGATACAAAGATTTGAGTTACTAATATCCAATTGCCTTCTTTCTTTTTAGCTTAGTTGATGAAAAGTATCTCAGTTTTCAAGAATACTCTCTAAGGGCGAGCAGTTTACATAACTGGGTTAAGGTCTAGATGGCCCCAGACTAACAGGGCAGATGAAGGCTCTGAACTGATAGGGACAGTGTGTGTGTCCAGGGGGCTGGGAATGAAATGGAAGTACAGTTCTAGCACCAGTCATTTAAAGCCAGGCTGTATTGCAGGAGATAAAATTTTTTTCTGTATACAGGAGAAAGTGGCACAAGCCTAAGAGGACTGCTTTGAATGGGAAGCAGGGAACTTTTTCCAAGGCCAGAGTTAAAATTGAGAAGCTTCCACGGATATTTATGGGGGGGGGGCAGGGCGGTCTATACTCTTAAACACCAGTTTCTGCCATTGCCTGGGAATTATCCTGCTAGTCACCCACTGTAAGAAATCTGATCTGTGAGACAAGAGGTCAGGGGTCATTTGCGACGCTTGCACAGGCAGCAGCGTAGTCAGAGGTTCACTCAGCGCCATCGGATCAATCGGCCAGAGCTGAGATCCAAGGACCACTGTCTACTAGTCGGGTCTGCCCTCGGAGTCCGCAGATTAGGATAGGAAACTAGGAAATCGGCTCAGCTACTCCCTGACATTCCCGTTAGGAGGCAGGGGATCAAGGAGCTGCAGACACTGGGAAATTTTCCCCCGACACTCAAGACTGGTAGCCAATGCTAATCATCTTTTAAGTGGCTAATGGGTGCCCAGACACATTTATGAGATAAAAAAGTACAGCATTAAGTCAGGAATAAGAGTGAAGCGTAGATCTCCTACCTTACCATGGTGAGCATCGGGCTCCGTGAAATTGACAAAGTTAGGGTCACACACAGAGCGTGTAAAGTAAGTAAAGAGCATCCTTGCCTCACCCAGAGGCCAGAGCGGCCTGAAGAAGCAGGCTGAAAGTCAGAGTGAGAGAGAGTCACTCCTCATGGATACCCAGTCGGGCTGTCGGGGTCTGATTCCAGACACCCAGACCTTTGAGAAGCTGCTGTAATGTAGCCTCAGCCTAGACTCTTGCGGTTGCCCATGGCTTTCCTCAGTCCCTCGCAACCAAGGAGATGCCTCTGAAAGGGAATCCTGGTCTCCACTCAGGTGACTTTCCTGGCTCCCAAGGGAGATGGGGGATCCACTGAGGGAGACACAGGGGAACCCGTCGCTCGAGACTTTGAGATCGGCAGCCGGGCTAGTCCTACTTAAGTGGCTGACGAACTCCCGATGTTGTATGCCATAGACGGCTTCCTTCTATAAGGACAGTGAAAGAAAAGGCAGGCTTGGATGCTAATACTCGCCTCCGAAGTTATCCTGGATGAGCCCCCCAAAATGATGCCAGGGTTCTTGTTTGCGGAGCTGAAGAATGAATCTCGCAAACACCCAAGGTAGGAGAGACAGGGAGAGGCTTTTATTGAGAGATACAGCGAGAGGACAGAGCTCCTGGCTCAAGCCAGGAGGGGACAAGAGAGCCCCTCAATGCCCTTTCTATTAAAATGTTTTTACATCTAGCTTCATGATTTTTTTCTAAGTACTCATAATCAAAAGTAGAATAGAGACAAACTCGCTTTTCATGATCACATTTATTCTCTACACATCTCACACCATGCAGGAGAGGAAATCTCTCCCTCCTAGGCTGGAACAAAGCCAGTCTGATAATTAACATATTGAAACCCCATGGTTGTTCAATTAAGTGGCAGAAATGCCAGAATTTTGTATTTTTAATAGCACTGACAATTAAGAATCAACTTACAGAAAAATATGACAGACTAGAAACAAAAACTGGAAAAGTATAATTTGTCTGCAACTTTTAACTCAGCACTTATATTTCATAGCAGGCTCTGCATTAGACCTAGGATTCAAAATGGGTGAGATATAGCTCCTGCCACTTAGAAGTCTGTAGTCTAGTAGGTGAGAGAGACAAGTAAGTCAGTGGTTAAACTACAGTGCTGTCCTTAGAGGAAGAAAACAGTGGAAACTGCGTATAGTTGGCAGAAGTGCAAAATGATGCAATTTCCCTAGGTGTCCATTTGGCAATATATTAAAGACGTACATGCCCAGGAATTCTTTTTTGAGGAATGTGTCCTACAGAAATAGTATTAGATGTGTACAAGAATGCTTTACTTATAAAAGCACAAAATTCTAAACAGCCTCAATGGCCAAAAAAGAGAGAAACTTAATTAACACTCTACTTGTGTGATGGACTATTGTGAATCATGTTTTCTAAGACTATTCAAAGATATGAAATAAATGCACTTGATCTAATGTTAAGTGGAAAAGAGAATATGAAAGTGTATACACATCAGTTCCCAGATTTCTTGTTGCTATTGCTTGCCTTTTGGAGGGTAAACATGGGCTCACATAAAGCTAAATTGGACAAAAAAAAAATACTAATACTATTTATCTGTATTCATGGAGTTACACTTGATATTTATTTTCCACCTTTTTATTTCTATATTTTTATGTAATGTATTTATGTCAATTTTAGAACTAGTAAATATTTTTAAGACAAGACAACAGACAATGAAAAGTACCTTGGAGAAAAGCATAGAGTAGAGAGGGCATTTGAGATGGGGATAGGATGACAAAGCTCTCACATGGCAGCAGAGGGGGAAAGCATTCTTGACAAAGGGAATGATGTGCAAATGCAGAGCCATGAGATGCTTATGATAAGTGGGATCTACTTGGCTGGAGGGAAATGTAAAGAATAGTGGCTTGAAAAGACACAAAATGTATAGCTTGCCAAAGTCTCTATATTACTAACTGGACAGGGTGTCCATATTTCCCAAATAATCCTGAGTTAATAGAACTTGAGAGCCTTCATTAAGCCTCCAATAATTTATATGGCCCAAGTGGTCACCTGCCTTTCACATAGCTGCTGAGCAGGAACTTGAATTTAGGTTTTCTATTCCAAACCCGTATCTCTTTACCCCACCTTGCTGCCTTGCCTCTTTATGTTGCAAATACGCGCACGGGCACACACACACACCAGAAAGTGACAATTCATCCTGAGTAAGGGAAAGCTGAGAAAATTAAACCTGCAATTAATAAATACTGCAATTAACTAAATTTCTGTCGTGGTGTCCTCTATTCTATTTCATACAAAATCCCACACTCCCACCCAATTCCAGTTTTATGTTGGGTCCACACTGTAGATGAAGTGTAGATCAACTTGCAGGAAGGAATATGAAAAACTATTTTTACATATTACACATCCTTCCATTTTGAAAGTCTCTCATATATGACCTTTCTATTTCCCTCTGCAAGTTTGATGTATGTTGGATAGTAGTGCTCAGGTTTTTGTCCAGTAATTTTCTTCTTTTTTTTAAAGGAGTGCCAAAATGTTCTTTCCTTTAAAGAGAGTGTGTTAATATTGCATTACCAAAGACCTAACTAGAGTTAAATATGCTAAAATAATACTAATAATGTCTTTGGGGTTTGACCAAATAAACTAAATTGAGCCGTCATAGCCCTCTTAATCTATTTGCCCAGCAGAATTATAAATGCAGCAGAAAACAGCTTACTGTAATGTAAACAGAGCTTTCCATGTACTGCACACAGGACAAGTTTATTTAATGTAATATATTACACTCACCCATCATTGCTACCTTTCAGTTTATACTTTTATGGTAACAAACGGTTATAATAAACAGAGCCGTTGTGTTAAAAATCAAATAGAAACTCAGTGTTCATCCTCCAGTTGAAAGAATTTGATAATCCTCAACTTCATGCTCTGTGATACTAAAAACTTCCAGAGTATTTTAAAACTAGAAAAGCCTTTGATTCCTAATATTGATACAGGGAGAATTGGGGTCTAAATTTTTTACATCTAGGCTACCATTTCGTATCCTTTTTCATGGGTTAGCTGATTTGTAATCCTATTGAAAACAATTCTGTGATAAGTATATGGGTGGCTTGTAGTAATCGCTATTATCAATACTTACACCTTCTTTAAAAATTATCTTCCAACAACCCTTAGTCATGATAAAGAAATCTGTTAATACATCATTTTGAATATTTATAAAGAAACACATAAAAATTTTTAGACAACTTAGGTAACCTTCTATCTTGTGAGGTAAAAACAGGCTCAGTACTTATTACAAACTTGATACATTGTTCAGGTTCTAAAAAGCCATTATTTTCACCTAAAACTTGCAACAAACATTATATGTCATTTCTCACTTGGCAAAATAATTCACTAAATCTGAGATATCATTTAATGAAATATATGTTAGGTTCCAATCTAATATACTAATAATTTGCAAAGCATGTTATTCTATGTAATATTATTTTTAAATTAAAGTGAACAATTTGACTAAGACTCTTACAACCCTGATCTAGAAAATGAATTATATAGGAAGATTGTATCCACCTTTCAGAACCAAGAGCAGAGGAAAGGACACACTGATAGCAGCTGATTTAGGAAACACACACTTCTTGAGCATTTATTATTTGCTGGGCTGCTTGCTAAATCTTTTCCCCATCTTGCTTCACGTAATCCCCCAAATCACTTTATAAGGCACGTCCCCAGTTTAAAAACAAGGATTCTGAGGCTTAGAGACCAGCTTGAATAATTCGCCCAAGTACTTGCAATGGTGAAATGTCAGGGTCTGCCCTGGAATCTAGGTCTGTCTGACTTGAAGTGTGTGTTTTCTCAAAGACAAAGTGCTGGGGTGGATTTACACCCAGTAGTGAAGCTGGGTTGGATCTAGCATTGAATGATGGCACACCAAACCCAGCCAAAAACCAAGATGATACTAAAAAGAGTGTAGGTGCCAAGAAAAACACTCTAATTCATAATGTCAACTCCAACAATGCTTTCTCAATAAACGGATTCTCATTTTAAGGCTCCTCTTACCCATCTGGACCAAAGATCCTGATACAGTATTAAGCATTTGTAAATTTTCTGCATTGTTGTTTTCCTGGCACTCAGTTGCTTTTGGAGAAAAAAATGGAAGAAATATTTTTTCTTCTTCTTTTTTTCTGCCTTCCTTCTCTCTCTCTCCCCAGAATTTTTGAATATTCTAAGAAAATGTACATAGGGACTAAGAGTAGCTACTTTTATTTAATCCTCTCTTTCTACATCTTTTATTGTATAAAGATTTTTATGACTTTTTCTAAAGTAATATATTTAATATTATCATGGCAGCATGAATTCCTCTTCCTGTACCTCTAACAAGAAAAATATATTACAAGCCCTATTTAACTTACAAGTCATTCTGGAAAATCAAAGTGAAATCATTTGGTGAATATATTTAAATGCTAATCAACTTTAAGTTGGTGATGAAATTGATTGCATACATACATACATAACCATGAATTAGATTCTAATTTTTAATAATCTGTAAAATGGGGAAAAACTGAAAAGAAGTCCTTTATAGACCTGCTAGCCAAAGACACAGTATGACCACAAAAAATATATCCTCTCTTTTTCATAATGCCTATATTTTTACATACATAATTTTTGTATCCTTCTTTATTTAACATTATTATGTGGACAGTTTCCACGGTGTTAAATAACATTACTAACACCTAAAAGGTCCCTTAGAACTACTATTACTGAATCACTCCCCTCTTCTAGATGAATATTTAGATTACTCCAGTTTTCTCCTACTGTATAAAGTGCTGAAATGAAAATGCACAGTATTTTTACCACACTTAAAACTTTTAGTTCAGGAAACAGGCCATACAAACTTACACATTGCTGAGTTGTTTTATTCAAAGGGTTGTACCATGTTTACTCTGTTGGTAATGCATGAGTTAGCTCATTTCACTGCTCCCTGGCAATCATTAAAAATGCCTTAAAATTGTGTCTAAAAGGAAAAGGTAGCTCATAATGGTTTTAATGTATATTCCTCTGATTACTGTTTAAATTGCAGTGCTTTTGTTCTTGGTTAGATTAGTGTTGTTGACTCGTTAGTAAGTAGTTGGTCACATAGGTTGATCACTAATCTAGGAGGTGATTACTAACTTTTTTTAACAGTTTAATTGGTATCATTATATACTAAAAACAGTTTCCCTTTCTTTACTTTGCTACAAATTACATGCATGGCTTAATCAGATTCCAACTTGATTCATTTGGATAAAAGTTATAAATGCTAATGTGTTCAATTCTATTTGTCTTATTTCTTGTTTAGAAAGTACATACCGCTTAAGATATTTAGTAATTAGCTCAGTCTTTTTTATTTTTTAAAAATGGATCAGTACCCTCTGTAGTTGGCTGCTTTGCCTTCCTCCCACCCTGACTGCTCCTTAAGGGCAGACTCTGTCTTTCATTTTTGAATTCCCCAGCACCTGATACATAGCACTCTGTATCTACTGGCTCTATGGATGGATGAATGGATGGATATGGTTGATGATGATACAATAATGGGTAATGTTATTTGACTTCTTATTAAGCACTGTTCGAGTCACTTTTATAAATATTAACTGCCTGAGGCATTAAAGTTTCTATTCTTAACACACTTACATAACAATGTTGGAAAGAGTCAGAAATCCACCTTAAACAGCCTGCGTTTCTAATGAAGAGGCATTAGAAAATAATTGTCAAACTTCTACCTCCACATCATGTCTTAGATGATGGCTGCACTGCCCAGCAGCAACTGTAAACTAAAGGTGTATGCAAAACGCTGTGAGACCTAGAAGACATCCTCTCTCCGTTCCAGCTCCTGCTGGGAAGCCTTTTTCTCACCCCTCAGCTCAGATGCCTTTGACTTGAAATATGTCTGTTGGATGCGTGATCATTCTCCATTAAGTTTCCTGTGTCTTTTTTCCTTCATGCATAGAAAGAAAATAATAATACAATCTCCTTCATGGGGGTGCTATGAGGAGTAAGTGGGAAAATAGGATAACAGTGGGCACTGTAGGTGTTCAAAAACTCTTAGCTAGTTATGACCCTTAGAGTCATTCCTCTTCCTCTGCCAAGCTAGAGGAGTTCCTGGAAAATGAGTTTGTACATATGTATGGTTCAACTTTCCCAACTTTCGCACATTCTTCAACATTACAATTGGGTTACCATTCATTAAGATGCTACTTCCAATGTCAGTCATCTGCTCACTGCTAAATCTGAGGATCTGCTGCATAAAATGCAATCATCATCTATCACCCTAACCCTTCTACCCTCCCTTGTCACTAATGCCAGAGTCCTCAGCACGCTTCTTGTCCTTTTTCTTTCCCTCTGCTCTTACAAGTAAATAACCATGGAGCAAATTATCAAGTCCAATCCCTCCACCTTGGAGAGGCTGTGCTTCCTTTCCACTCCTAGTCTCTTGGATGACGGCATGCCACTATGCTATGTGAAATATGCAACATTCTCTGGTCTCTTTGATTTGTATTTTTATTCATTTAAGACATGTCATATTATTTTGTCAGAGCTACATTCTAATTATATCATCTGGTTGATGTTTTCCCCCAAATTCCCTGCGATCAACTGAATTGAACATACATTTTTTAGGATGACGTTGCAGGTGTTTCATGATCTAGTTCCAACCTCCCTATCCAGTCTTCCATCTCTTCATTCCCATCTATTCCTCACACATGACCTTTTCCCTGTGCAGAGTTTTTTTCTACCCACCTTCCAGAGCCCACCTCATCTATCAGGGCCTCTAATGAAATCTGTCTTATTCACTCCAGCAGAAATTAATTGCTTCCTCTTATATAAATTTCTAATATTTTATATACTCAATTCATTCAAAACATTCTTTTTTATTACAGTTGTGTATGAAATGTCTGTCTCTCCTATTATATTGTAAAATCCCTCATTTTTCTTTATGGGATTTATCATACCCAGTAGGGTGTGGGGAGTGTGTGTGTGTGATTTAACTCTTTATACCTATTTCCTCCGTTTTTTATAAAAAGACAAAGCAATTTAAAATACATAGAGAGAAGCCAAGTGGAGTAAAAAACTATACTGGGCTTTCACATTTTTTTTGGTTTGTACAAATTGTGTGACTCTTACAGGAAGACCCACAAGCAGCCTAAGGGCTTTTACTCATCAGTAAGGCAGGAATACTAAAAACTAAGCTGAAGGGCTCTCAGAAACTGGAGAAAACAGTTGACATGCCTGGCATGGTGCTTGGTTCTCAGTATTCTAAGGTCACAATAGCAATTATTAAAAGCAAACGCCTTTTCAACTATTTTGTGGTAGGTGTTACCTGACACAATAAATGCAGAAGTATCCTGAAAGCTATAAAAATATGAAACACAGTTTACACAAAAGAACTCAAGTAATACAATTAAGATGAAAGGAAGACCTCAAGAAATGTTTAATTGAAACTTCTTTCACACTCTCTCAAATTCTCTGTGATGACTGAAGCTTCACTCAACCAATTGTGGGTATATCTAAACTTTTGATGAATCAAAAGAGTATACTGAGTAATGTGCACTCACAGAAAAAAAATGTTTCTTCACCTCTTCACTCCCTAAGCATTTCTTTAGATTCTTTGTTAAAGCAAATACCTTCTGACAAAATATTCTGGATTTAAAAAACATGGTTTTCAATGCCACTGTCACCTTAAGCAGCTGGAAAAATCTTGTCTTAGCAGCAGTGTTTCTTCACAGACACTTTGATGTGAACTTTGCCATTCCGACTTCATTTGTGCTTACATAAGTGTAGTTTATTGGCAACTTTTTCCAGATTTGATGCCTTTAGTAAAACTTGTATCAATTTGATATTCCTCACACCACAAAAAAGAAGCTTTCCTTAGTAAGCTGCAGAGAACGTTAGTAAGAAATACTTCAATACCATATTAGGAAACTGTATGACTCATGACAAATTATACAATCATCAGATTAGTCCTCAGATGCATGACTATTCCATAAATGACTTTCATCCTCTATGAACACCAAAAACTGCAAGTCACATATGGAGAAGAAAAATTATAAATTCACTTCAAATATTTTTATAAGTGAGAACAATTACCTCAGACTCTTGTCATTCACTATTAAATGGAATAAAATAAGCGTTGTTATCTCACAATAAGTTAAACACATGAACACATCCAGCAGTAGTACTTTGCACATTCCCATCAACATGTTAAAGATAGGTGGATCTATTAATATTGGTATTTTATCCTTATTTGTAAACACATTTTTTAAAACCTCAGATTTGATTAAAATTTAGCCCATGGGTTTGTGCATATTAAAAACTAATCCATCCACTGCCAGGGAGAAAAAGGCTACCAGCCTAGAAAATTCACCAGGAAAGAAGCTACATGGGTTCTAGATATGAAAGGAGCATCTTGATTTTTCTCTCCCTAGGTCTGTGGGCCGTGTGAGAAGAAAGTGTCTGTCCTTCTAGGCCTCTTCTAAGCTCAAAAATAAAACCTGTCATGAGTTTAATCAAGTTTTTAGAATATCCTGCTAATATTTTTTCTTTTTCTTCTCTAATGAGAACAAAATAAAACAGAGTATGCTCTCTTAGAGCCGCCTCCACGAGTCCAATCCACATTCCCCACTTCTGCTCAAGTTATCATTGCAGGGCAGAGACATACAACCAGTTCTTGCCCCAGACACATTTATTTCAGAGAAGTCCATATCTCTCAGTGTGAAAAATGCATTAACCTCAAGAACACAAGAAGCAAAACAGTTGTCTATGTGCTGGCAACAAGAACTAACCTGTACATTTATCTGTCTTTAATGCTAAATGAGAAATGATCTGAGACAACCTGCCAATTCAACCCTGCTATTTGAAAGGAAGCATTTGAGAAACATACAACCATACACACTTTGAAAATTAATATAAGGTTTGTCTAGGTATACAATGAAATTCAAATAGCACCATATGTTAACAACACAAATGACATATTTGGAGTCTTATCTTAATTTCTCTTAAATGTTTGCTATCAAGGATTTCAAGATTCTTCACCTGTCCATAGTAACATGAAGCAATAGCTCAGCTAATAAGAAGTATATGGATTCTTACACATGCAAACAGCCTTATAAAGAAACTTGTCAAGGCAAAATTTGAAGAAGAGTTTTATTTAAAATTATTAACAACTATGAAAAACAAACAAAAGCTTTAACCACCTGGGAAAGCCTTTCCTAGTCTTTACCAAGGACTTATCTGAAAGCATCTTTATTGCTTTAGTTTATCACAGGTCACAAGCAACTTAGCATGTACACCGTCTATGGACCTTTTCAAAATGTGCTGGCAGTTGGGTTGAACAGTCCACTTAGTGGCCATACCTGACAATAAATCTGCTAATTTCTGCACTCTCCATTTGTAGATTCAATTCTGCTTAAATGTAGAGAAATATTGGAAGCTTTGAATGAAAATTGAAGGAAAAGAAATGTCAGCTCACCCCTTTGACTTTTTATAGGGGCAAGAGGTTTTAAAATATCTTAGTAGATATTGAAGAAAAGATATCTAAGACCTTACTTAGAATAGCAGAGAAAATCATCAAAAGTAGAGTCTAGGTAACGATTGTATTTTTGTTTGCTTTTTTTTTTTTTGTCTTAACTTTTGCTTAACTCAGCCTGGAACCAACAGTTCTCATCATTTTTCCAATTATAAACATTCTTTCACATTTTTGTTCCCATTTCAGATCTATTCATCAGCAAATGATGATCCATGCTTAAAATAATAACCAGTAATTTTGGAAAACTTTATAAACCCTTCCACTAGTTAATAATCACTATTAAGAGAATTTATTTTTGCTTAGTTTTCCATTTTCGTCCTCAATCTGCTGGCTTATGCATTTAGCCACTGACACTAAGACTACTAAGCAATCAAAAGAATGCCAAAGAGAAACACCACCCAGACTCACGTCTGCCTTACAAAACAAGAGGAAGTGCGAAATCAGTCACTCAGGGGAGACTGAGCTGTGTATGGAGTTTAACCATAAAGACGTCTGAGCTCATATTACAGGTTTCCCAACAAGGATTAAGAAATAATTAGGTACAATTCGGGGGTTGTGACATTTTAGCACTACTATAAAGGATTTGTTAATTGGTCAAAGAACAACAGACCCCTGAGACCTGTTCAAAAAAAATAATGCATTCAACAAATATTGATATCCACTATGAGATAGGAATACTTTAAGAGAGATGGAATAAAACATCATTTCAAGGATGATTATGCCTTATATTTCTCTAACCACCAAGTTGGAACCACTTAACACCGGCATACTGAGTTAGCCTTGCCCTTATGCTAGTATTTTTCCTAAACAGGATATATACATTGTCCAAGACCAGCAGCTCAGCATCCTCTTTGGACATTTTTGGTCTCCTGTCTTCTCTTTTCTTTGAAGAACTACCTTCTACACTTTTCACTCATGTCTAAACCTATCAGGCTCCTGGCCCTGTTGCAAGGTCTTTTTAACTTCCTGACAGGAACTTCCTGTACATTATTTCCTAAAATCAAATAGGCTGATGCCCTGCCCTAATGGAAGGCACAATAACTGAGTTTGGCTTCCCTACTGGACATGCTCTGTACCGACAGCCCCACTCTGTATCTTATATATGCCTACTCTATGCCTTGCAGGTGCAAAGTTCAGCCACAGTGATCCTGAAATACCATAAAGATCATAATAAACCAATGAGGTCTCAATTTAGAGGACTTTTAATAACAAGCACATTTAAAATAAACTTTTATAATATGTTGGTTGACTGCCTTCTCCAGGATTCTAAGAAAAACTGACAAATAATTAGAATTTGCCCAACAAATTCTAATTCTTGGGACCTTTTGTACCCTCTTTTCTTTATCCTTCTTTGCTCCTACCTCAATTTCTCCATTTCATTGCCCCTACAAGCTGCCAGGTGTCCAGTGTCCTGGTGCTGCCCCCTAGTGGTCCCGAGCTCTGACCCCAGCCCACATCAGCTACTGTTCCAGAAGTACCACAGTTGCTAAGCTTATTTCCCTTCCCCAGTACCCTTTATTCCAGGGTGACTAAATACAAAAGCTATAAAGTGCTAGTGTTATTATTATTAATGTCAGAAACGGAGCCATTCAAATTAGGTCTCAGAAGACAGCTACCATCTTGGCCTGACCACCTAGGAGTCCCAAACCCAATGCACACATTTCAAAATTGCACTTTTCCTGATTTACTAGTGGCTTCCAGTGAAATTGCTGGTCTACCCAGGGCAGTGTGCTTTTTCAGTGATTGCCACTAACTTTTCTGAATCTGAATTTCTACACTAAGTATGCTAAGAGAAGATACTGCTGTAATTATTTAAGAAATTGGGTATTATTAAGCTGGGCTCTACTGGTGCAACTATTTAGAAGGTCATATGTCATCACCACTAGGGCTGTACTTTGATTCCAGGTGAAACAGTCTTTGTTTCCACAGTCCCCAAGTTATCCTGATTTGGTTTGCTGTTCTTCAGTAACTGGTGAACATTTAGAAACACTTTGCTCAGGTAATATCAGAATTCTAGAATAGGTTTCAGAAGCACACAACTACTGAAAAACAGTATACTGTAAATAATTACTTATTTGTAGATTGCACACAATCAGAAAGCCTCAATCTTCCTTAAAAGAGATTCATAACTTTATAAAATGCATAGATCTTTTAAAAGTTTTGTAGTTCAGAAAAGTGTCTTAAATCTTGAGTCTCTGTTGTGATTGACACAACAGTCCTATCAAGTTCAGAGTAACTGCAGGTTTAGTGACTCTGTGTCCTACAGATAGCCTACATGAGGAGATTATCTGACAAGCTTTGGTGTATCAAAGTAAAATACAGAAACAGACTCTACCAGGGGTCAACATGCCAAGATAAAGCCACAGAATACCCTGTTTAGCTTGACTAAATCTAAGCAGAATCTATTTCTTTATTAGTTTAATAAGTGCGATTCCATTTTCAGTCGGAGATGAGTTTGAAATTGCACACGAGTTAGCTTTACTTGAATATGTCTCTGTGTGTTTATGTTTGTGTCAAACGTTAGCACTATTTATAGATAACTTATGTAAGTTTTACATCTCAAGGCTTTAGTTTTAGTTTCAGAGAGTGAATCTTTCGTAGCAATAAGACAACATCCTAGGGTGGAAATAAATGTACATGTACTTAAAATTCAGCATCATGAAAGATGGTTTAGGTGAGAATGTCAGCATGTTTTGTTATATTTTTAAAATGTAACATGCTTATGGCTGAAGGAGAAATACAGTGACGAGGAAGTCATTAAGAAGTTTTAAGATCTGTAATTATAACTACCATTTCTTTTCTATGGGACCTTCACCACGTGATTCCTCCAGTCCCTATTTCATTACCCCAGTGAAGATCATAGTTACTTAAGAGGCAAAGCATCAGGAACATAACAAAGCCTTTTAAGTAGAATTCAAAAATGCTTCTAGTTTTCATCTTATAGAGACGAAACACTTTGTTCTCTTAGCACCAGCTAACCCATCCTATCAGTGTCTCTCCTTTCAGATTTCCCGAGCTGTTTTGGTGTTCTGGACTCTCATTTCATTTGGTCAGTTTTCGTCTTCTGCCACTGCAGGGGTGTGCACAAGTCCAGTAAGGAAGGTGCTCTGGGCCGCCACAGTTCCGCAGTCCCTGGGACAAGGGGAGCAGACAGCGCCCCAGAACGGAGACTGTGGCATCATTTCAAAGCTGAAAGCAGCACACTGAGCATCAAAAATTATCTCCTGGAACAGAAATAAAATTATTCATTACCCACTAGATGGTAAACTGCGTGAAGCTTCTTGTTTTTAAAAAAGAGTTCCTTTTTGAGATATGCCGTGCCTTCAGAGCCATTCATGTGTTGATCTGGAATTGGAAGCCCCAAGGGAGTTCTCTTCCTTGGGGTGTCCTCAATAATAAGGTCAGACAAACAAACAAAAAAGGGTAGGCAAAAGCTTAATGAACTCCCAATAAACATGGGATAATAGCAACACTCAAGTCAGAGTTTTCTCTGGGAAGGGTATTGGAGGAAAGAACAAGGCATGAAGATGAAACCCTGTAGTTTTATTAAACTTAACATGTTTGCCCTAGAAAAAGTGTCTGTTACTTTGAGGTACTTTAATGCAAAATATTTGAAGGTAGAAGGTCACAACACCATACAGAAAAGTATCTGAGCACAATTGAGGAATGCAAGAGAAACTCATAAAGCTCTCCCACTTTCAAGGAAAATAAGGCAAGTCACTATGTCCCGGCTGGTTGAGGCAGGTTGGTGAGATAGATGGACAGCAGGGCCACGGACCCAAGGGCCAAGTGCAGCTGTCTTATCCCCAGAAGGCGCACACCACCGGGCTGCCCACTAAAACGCTAAGGTGCAGGGACCACCCGCCCACACACTTCCTAAAGGTCTCATGAGGGCAGTACAGGCCACACAGCTCGGTTCACTGCCAGGTAAGCAGGAGCACACCCTGTGCTCCCCGGCCCACACTCTCAGAGCCAACGGTACGCCAAGACCTCCACATGCCAAGTGGCTCGTGTGCCAGCTCAGAAATGCCTTCACTGGTCAAAAGTGGTATCTTTTAGGTGTTTACAATCTGCTGGAAAATCTCAGGGAACTTTCCCAGACTGACCTTACTGCCTTTTAAAACACTCAGCTACAGAGTCAACATTGCTTCCCTTGTCTCATGTGCCCAAGAGTGCATACACGTACATACACGCATACACACATGCATACAGATTCATTTTTTAAAAAATTTGTCTCATATTAAAAATACGTCTCAGAGTATCATTATTTACCAGTATCTTTCAAAATTATTAAAAAAAACCCCACATATCTTCAATTGTCAAAACAGAAATGTGACCATCCTTGGAATGCTTTATGTATAGCCCTGTCAGTGCCAACTATGGAAATTCCAAAAAAGAAAAATGGTACAAAATGCTTTCCAGGAAAAGAAAAATGTCCACTTGAGTTCAAAATTAAGTCTACACACTTGGACATTTGCCGAAAATAAGTAAGAAGCTTCCAATGGCTAGCCTCCCTTAGATATTGATTTGTAGGAAGGCTGCAGTACATTCATTCACTGGTTCACTCAGTATTTCCTTGGGTAAATACCAAGAGGCAATTCTACCAGCAATAGTGGGAAAAGCTTTTACTGCATCCTTCAGAGCACTGAGTGTTATAAACTTGTTTTTACATCTAAAAAATGAATTAGGTAACAGTCCAAATAATTTTCTTCACTCCAAATTTTATGAAACATTAATAGGAAAAAAGGGGGAATAATACTGCCATCGACAGGCCATAGAGCTCAATAATGAAGTCCTAAAGCAACAGACAGCATGAGAAGAGAAAACTCTCAAGATCTCACGAGGCCTGCTTCCTGTTCTATAGACTGATGTTTGGAAATCTCAAATTCCCATCCGAAACAGCCATTACTGTTTCTTTTCAAAGCCATTACAATCCCACAATTTAATCTCAATTTTGCCTGCCTTCCCCCCTCCTCTCCTTCCTTCCTTCGTCCTGCTCTGTCCTCTCTCTCCCAATACCAAGCACACAGTCTCGGATAGACTCTAAATTCAGCTATGCAGAGATATTTGTTTTGTTCATTGATGTGTTACAAGCACTTAGTGCCTAGCATATAGTAGGTACTCAACAAATACTGGCTGAATTGAACTGACTAAGCCCATTACTGTGAAGAGAGTGGTAAGACACGGCTCCTGCTCCCGAGGTGAGGCAGCCACTATGTACAGGGAAGCAGACACAATCATCCTGATGAACACAGGCGCTGTGCGGTGAATTCTAGGAGACTTGCACAAGAGGCTCTCGGTGTGCAGCGACTCCACTACTATACAGATGGAGTGTCTCAGAAGACATCCAAAAGAAGATGATGTTTATACTGAGTGAGGCAAGAGGACTAGGGCTTAGCTAGACAAACAAGGCAAAAAAGGGCCTTGCAGGTAGAAGCAATAGGACCCGGGAAGACATACAGCTGAGCTCACAACACGGCAAATGAAGAGACCACAGGGAGGATGGAAGGCTCACGTGTAACTGGCGGGAATCCATTGAAGAGTTTTAAACAAAAAGGCAATGTGGTCAGACTGTGGTCTTCAAAAGTGAATTTGAGGCAGGTGGGAGAGGAGAGGTGGCAAAGATGGAGGATAAGCTGAATGAAGCATTAATTGCATTTGTTTAGTCCAGATTGTGGTGGGGATGGTCACAAAGAGGAGAGAGCTCAATAAGTAACTGTTGAATTAATAAAAGGACTGAGAATAATATCCTGGGAAGTCCCAGTATTTGAAAATAAAAGAGCCTGTGAATGCAGTTGAGAAAATGATATTTGTACATTATATAACAGGCTTTGGAGAGAAAATATATTTGACGGAACTGAACAGTTTCTCTCTCAATCCTGATGTACTGAAGAAAACTCAATCTTCTCCTTAAATTAGATTATTAAATGAAGCCATAATTGGATTTCATACATTCCATTTTCAAACGTATCTTGCCAGTTATCACAACATGTATTCACATAATGAACATTAACACCAACTTTTCAAAGTAAACAAAGAGAGGTACTAAGTCCTAGCATAGTACTTATAAATGACCTACCATGGAGTCAGCGTCAGCCCAGATCCGTTCATTTTTGCAAAAGCTACTCAGCTCACAATCCACATATACAGCACATTTCCCCATTCACTTCGCATAGAGCAAAAAGCAGTATACGGTGGCAGCTAATTAGGTAAGATTAAACGCAAATGAAACCCAGGTGACTAAAGAGGAGGATTAATATATTTCAGTGTAAATATAGAATATGAATTAATTTTCAAATCTGTCGTGTCAAATCACAGGAGCACATCTGGGCTGATTGAATGCCCCTGAGAAGTTATCAACCAATAACGAAACGTTCCCAGAGTTTCCCCAGGAGACAACCAAGTGTTTACGAACTGCCTGGGAAGGTCATGGCTACACAGACCACTCCTAGATGGGGCTTTGAACGGGAACCCCTCTCGTGTCGTTCTCCCCTCTCCCGTCTAGACTCCCCTTGACAGTCGCCATCCATAAACCATCTGAGGGGGACATATCACCCTTACACGACTACTGTCATATCCACATTCTTCACGCATGAGGGAGATGGTTACAGAGAAAGGGTGTGCTGCGTGATGAGCAGCCGGGGAAGCTGTGGTCCCCACGCCCCCACAGCAGGGCTGGATGAGTTTTTATAACTGGTCACCGCTGCAGTTTCTAGCACTCTAACAGATCTTTCCTAAGCAGACGATTCCCTGACTATTTGGAGGGAACCCTCAGGATCCAGTAAAACAGAAATGAAAGTAGTTTACGATTCGAGTTTAGTAGTCAGCATTTCACAATCCCTAAGGAAGGAAAAGGTACTACGTTAGCATAATTTCTTCAAAGGACACCAAACACTCCTCTCTACCTCTTTGTATCTCGCACAGTATTTCATAAGCACTAAATGAATGAAAGGTGTCATTGTACATCCAAGTGGTAACTGACACTATCCTTAACTGTAAATTATGGAGCATGGGAAAGGCAGGGAACTTTGGGGAATTGACACTAAGAGATAGTAAGTCTTTCTTTTCAAGAAGCAGTGCCTGACCTTGATCTCTGGGTTTGTTTTTGCTCCAATCTAAGTCTACATATAGTAACTTTTAGGGATATTACTTATTTCCTTGTTAGTAAAGAGGCTATTGTGTCATGTAGATCCACTGACCCTTGTTAATGTCATTGTTTGGCATGCCTAGTTATATCCTTGGGCATTTTAATTGTTATTTTACAACCTTTAACAATCCTTCTTCTGAAAATGAAAATCAGTGAAGCAGATTTCATAACTTACAGAGAACTGATAGAACAAAAAAAAAAACTGTTAAGGGATCCTTATGAACCTTATAAATTTATTTTAGTGGGAAAATAAACTAGGTTGCACAGATTTATTATGTAAATTAATTATACTCTTTTTCTATCCCAGAGCATTTTATAGGCATGGTAGGTGCCTATAATTATTTCATGAACAAGTGAATATATGAGTTAATTTCATTAGGTTTTTCAAAATGTAAGGACTATGAAAGTCATATCCTATCATTCACAGTGAAAGTTTGGTTCAATAGTATAATGTTTTATAGATCAGAGGTAAAGACTGGTTTAAAAGAAACCACAATGTCCACTAAAAATAATAGATGTTATGATTTTCAATATGTTTACAATGCTTTTCTATTGTTGATTTAATATTAAAAGTAACTCAGATCTCCTTAGCCATTATTCTCTGAAAATACCTATCTAACAATAAATCTACCTATTATAGGTAAATCAATATATCAGGCAACATCTTAATACAAAAAGAAATGCTAACAAGAAACAGCAAATAGCTGAACTCCTATCAGCCTTATTTTTCTCGGGGTGAGAAAAGCCTTGTGACTTTAGATATGGAAATTATTTTAAAAAATTGATTCTACCCTCCACATGATGTGCCATCAGGGAAATGCATATTAAAACACATACTATCACACACCCATTAGAATGGCCAAAACTCAGTACAAGGACAAATACTGGCAGGATGTGGAGCAACCGGAAGTCTCATTCATTCTTGGTGGGATGCAAAGTGGTACAGCTACATTGGAAGACACTTTGCTAGTTTCTTACAAAATTAACCACAGTCTTACCCTATGATTCAGCTATTATGCTCCTTAGTATTTATCCAAAGGAGTTGAAAATTTCTGCACACACAAAAACCTGGACATAGATGTTTGTTGCAGCTTTATTCATAATTGCTATTTGAGAGCAACCAGGACACCCTTCAGTAGGTGACTGGATCTATGAACTGTGGTCCATCCAGACAATCGGGTACTTATTCAGCAATAAAAAGAAGTGAGCTATCAAGCCATGAAAAGACATGGAGGAAACTTAAGTGCATATTACTAAGTGAAAGAAACCAATAGGAAGAGGTTACACATGGTATGATTCCACCTATATGACATACTATAAAAGGCAAAACTGTGGAGACAGTAAAAGATCAGTGGTTTCCAAGAACTGGGGTACAGGGAGGGATGAATAAGCAGAGTGCAGAGAGTATGAGACTATAAGAATGGGCACATGTCACTACATCCTTGTCCAAATACATAGAATGTACAATAAGCACCAAGCATTAGAGTGATTACTTTGTGTCAATGTAAGTTCATCAGTCCTAACAAATGAACCACTCTGGTGGAGATGTTGATAATGGATGTCATGCATGTTTGAGATCCAGGGGATGTACAGGAACTCTCTGTACCTACTCCTCGATTTTGCTTTAACCTAAAAGTACTCTAAAAAATAAATATTAATTTTAAACAATTGGGTCTACCAAGTTCAATGCTTAGCCAGTTACCTATATCAATGTTTTCCCAAAATTCAACTGAACATGTTTTTCTTCTGATCACTTTGGCCAATGAATTGAAAAGTATTCAGTGGTCACATGAAAACTATTCACACCCATTGACTTGTAAATCTTGAGTCTATCTTGGACAGATGCATAGCGGTAGTTTGTGAGAATTTATGAAACTATATGCATTTTGGGCACTTATTAAACTTAGAATCAAAAGTGAAAAATGTTTAAATGTGTGAAGTTACACATTTCACCTAGTTTTATACAGTGAAAATATATTTAAAGGACTGTTTATTTACTTAGTCAAATAGTTTTATATAATTCGAGCATGTGCTTTATTTATTTATAATAAAATGTTTAAGTTTAAGAAGTAAAAGATGGCAGAACCCATGTGTAGGCTGCTTGGGAAAAGACAAAAGAACTACCAGGGAGATGTTAGAAAAACTCATGATAATGGAGGGCAGAAAATACTGACAGGAGAGGGGAAATTAAATGCAAAAAGAAGAAAAAAACAATCAGACCAACCAAATAAAAACACCAGATATGAAAAATCAACACATTGTCAGAAGCATAAAAGAGCAAAGCACAGAAAATATGTGCCACACACTTGAATTCTAAATCTAAATGTCAGTGTAAAATGATGGGGCAAGAGTTAGACACACTACAAAAGTATTGGTTAATAACAGTTACATTCTGATTTTATAGCATATGTTAGGCTGGGAGTGAGTACTAGATCAGAGCTAGGAGCTAGGCTTTTTTATCTAGTTTGAGGCACTGTAGTGAATCACAGTGATTGAAGTAATTCTTAAATAATGACTTAAGAATCATGTATTAAAATCAGATTCTCACCAGATTCTTACTCACCAGATTCAATTCAGGTTAGTAAGTATTTGTCATTTTACACTTTGTTTTCAGGGTAATGTGCTAATTTCCCTCTTGCCTAGAACTACTGCTATTTGCATTCTTAAAGGCCTAAAGATAAAAAACCACTATGTTTACTTATTTGAGGAAGTTGTTAGGCACACAAAACGCTGAAGCAACTAAAGTGTGTCCATCCAAAGTCAAGCTTAAGAAATAATAATATCAACGTACCTTAAACTGCATCAAGATCCAAAACAACATTCTTGCTCTTGCACTTAGTAATTTGATTTTAGGAAATCCAAAAGATTTCCTAAAGGAAACAACTCAAAACTCAGTGGGGAAAATTCCAGGTACAAAGACCTCATTATTGTATATTTGTAGAGTGAGAAACATGAAAACACATAAACACCCAGGAACAGGCAACAGCTAAGGAGAGCATCTTGCATCTTCTGGACAGGCTACTAGTCGGCCACTAAAATAATAAAGTAATAGGAGAATGTCCATCCCATAAGGCTAACCAGGAAATACTATATAGAATGGTATATATAACATGTAGAAGAAAGAGCACAGTGTGTAACAGTCTTGGAAAAAATTTCCAAAAGTGGTAAATATGGTTATATTGGCATGTTAAAATTTCTGTTGTAGCTGTTTTGTTAATGAAATATTTTGTAATGGAAAAAATAAAGTAGAAAAATGGAAAATGTTACTTTTGCTAATCCTTTGGTATGATGTCCAAGAATATAAGGTGAAGCCATTTCTTCTATCATATATTCTTATGACTAAATTTGATTGCACCTAAGTTTTACTGTGTTTTATTCAAAGAGCATCTGCGGAATTTTTGGTATGCACTCTTCCCTTCCCTGTGTGAATTTCACCCCTCCTTCAGTGCTACTGTCCTGATATTTCCTCCTAAATACAAGACTTCATCTTTTTCCTTTGAAGTTTTCTATGCAATGATTACTCCTCGTCAATTCACAACCAGGTCATATCTTTTACTCTGAACTGTCAACTCAGACACTGCCAAAGACTGAAACTGTTCATCAGTTATGTAAAATGATCCACCACCATTTCTGAAATGGAAAATACTGAGCTCTTGCTCTTGTGTCTGCTGCTCCAAGAGGAGTGTGTCAGAGTCCAAGAGGCTTGGGAAAGGAACAGGCTCCGCCTTTTTGCTGCTGGCGGTTACCACTGCCTTCATTTCTTGGACAAGGTCGTGGGCTCACGTTAGTAATTACCCATCTCCCTTCACATGCCTTTAACATTGTGTGTTCTAGAGTCGGGGGCATAAATGGAACAGGAGGTACAGGGAGGGAGAAGGAGTCCACTGCCTTGGGTGGGCAAACTTCCTACCCTTCTCTCCATGTTCAATGCAAGAACAATGACATCAAATTTTACAAATCTGTTCCCATGTGTGGGGAAGTTGGGGTCCCTATGGCCAGGATCCTCACTGAACTTAATCCACCTGATGATGTAACTGGCCTGTTGCGAGGCTACTGCTTCCACACCTTTAGGCAATAAGCTATTATTGTGCTATATAGAGAGCTCGGCCCAGTGTTCTGGGTGGAGGCAGAGATGCTAGTGCTCGACCTACCCCCGGGAGAACAAGCACAAGCTGGGTAATAAACCCTTTCACCCCAAAGAACGTTTGCTGTCAATTTCTTTGATCACATTGAATCCATAGCAAACTTGCCTGGGGCTGAAACCCATTAGCAAGACACCATGGCTGCCACTAATTTCACCACCTAGTTCATACAAATCACAATGTGAAATAAAGTCACAAAGAACCCTAACGGGATGATTTGCTGGTCATTCTTTGAGCCTTTGTTGTGACATATGTCTCTGGCGTGGGCCGATGTCTATCACTTTCTCTTTCTTAGAACCTTCTCTGTCCTTCTAGCAGAAGCACCCACTCCTGGTTTTCACCTAGCGTTTCTGTGTGCCATTGCTCAGGCTTCACCTTCTGCCTGTCTCTCTGATGTTGGTGCTTCTCAAGGTCCTGGCCTGTCTCAGGCTCGTAGAGCATGTCATTGGCTGTTTTTCACCTGCCCTTCCAAGTCCACCATCCCATTGTCTACCATTCCCCCCACCCCTGCTCTGTGCCAAAGGAAGATGACCTCTATGGAGCCTCAAGGCATGCCTTTGGCTTCAGTATGGATTTGGCTAATGGGAGGCCAAAGTTCAGAGAGTGGGAACACATGGAGGTCAAAACCACATACCCAGCCTCTCCTCCTGCCTTGGCCTTGGTCTGTAAGTGGCTGAGTTGCTCTACTGAAGACTACAGTGATTGGGGAACCCTCCCCTCCAGCCATATCTATGGATTGAGCTCCTGCTTGTTCAAGCTCTGATAAATGCTCCTTCCCTTGACCCTCCAGGACCGAGAAGGGAAATGGCGCTGCTGGTGCTGGTCCCGGTGAGTACCATCAGCTCAGCTGGTTTCCTTGATCCTGCCCATAACCTTTATGAGTAGGCTTATCATCAAATTCCCCTTAATGACCCCATTTGAGTATGACATCTAGTTCCTGCTGGGATCCTGACTAATACTCCATCTTATTCTCACTCAGCCTTAATTACCACCACATGGTAATGACTTTAAATTACTATCACCCAACCACTTTCCAATTTCCAAATATGTATTTCAAAGCACCTTCTAAATATTCTAAAATAACTTCAAATTAACATGCCCCAAATTAAACCCATCTCCTTCACCCACCTGTCTGCCCTACCCACGCCTCCCTCCAACCCATTCCTCTGCCTGTATTCTCATTTTAGAGACAGCTAGCCATCCACCCACCTGCACAATGTAGAAAATTGGTAATTAGCCTCCATTCCTCACATTCTCTCGCCTGTTATCAAGTAGTCCTGGTTTTATTTCCCATATGGTCCTTAAATCCATTTCCTCCTCTCCATTTGCTTGCCTCTACTTCAGTTCAGAATCCATCTTCATGTTGTACAGGAATCTGGCTGCTTTCTACCAACAAGGTTGTGATCAATACGAGAAAAGAGACAATTGCCTCCTATATTTACCAGGAAGTGCATTCAATCAATGAAATGCAAAGGAAGAGTAGAAAACAGAATCTGACTTTTCTCCATAAGTCTTACAAATACTTCTAATCACTTCAACCTGCACACACACACACACACACACACACACACACACACACACACTTTTAAGAATTAATTTAATCCACTATTCTTAATTCTGATTCATAGCACCTGTCAATTTCTGTGGTGAAAATACTGTGATCACTGCCATTTTAAGCTGCTAAGGCAGCATCATTAAATAAGGAATTAGAAAAAGATGGGCACATCTGGCTCTCCAAGCGGGAATGGGCTGGCTCCACATATCATGAAAACACACATTTGTCTTAAGGGAGGTTAGGTGACCTAACTCAACAAGGATTTCTGAAAGAACACAAACACAAGGAATTGAGTGTTTTGAGATTCTACACAAAAAATAATACACATTTTCATATCATTACCAAAAGTAATAAAAACAATACATAAAGCTAGGGGTGTCATTTGAGTCTTATCATTTGGAGACAACTTAATTTTGTTTCGTGAACCATTTCCCACCTTCGTTTTCTTTAATTTACCTTAACTCCTTTGAAAAACCATTCACCACGGGCCTACGTTCAGTGGGTCTCCATGTCAATGGGTGGAGTCCAGTGCAAAAAAGCAGTTCTTTGCCCGACAAGTGCAGACAGAGAAGGCGGCTTGATGGCTGACAGCCATGTTCCTTCTTGTGGATAAAATGAGAGTTCGTGTGGCCGGGATTCTCACCTGGCCCTGGTTGATTAGCTCACGGCACACCTGTGGGCAATACATGGCTGTTAACTCTATATAAAGAGCTCCACCCAGTGCTCTGGGCATGACAGGGTGGCAGGGCTGCGCAGCTGCAGGAGAGCAGAGGCTGGAGTGGTGGCAGCGCCGAGGACAGAGGCCCAGAGGACGGCTGTGTGGGACGACTGTGCAGACAGAGGAGCCCAAAGGCAGAGACCGGCTTGCTGCATACAGACTTGCTCTGAGTGAACGGGATTCTAGTGACTGACCTGCCACCTGGAAATAAAGTTGGGTATAATCCTTTCACCCCAAGAACAGTTTTGCTGTCAATTTCTTTGGTCACACTGAATCCATAGCGAACTTGCCTGGGGCTGAAACTCACTGGCAAGACACTCCTGCTCTGGAAAGACGGCTGAGGGCTCCCACGCAACTGGGGAGCCCCCCAAAGAGATTTTGGAAGAAGAGGCTTTGCGCTTCACTCTGGCGAGGAAAATTATAAGTTGAGGGACAGAGGAAAGGGAAGTTGAAGTTAGCAAGGGTATTGGTATTATTGTGTTTGACACTCAGTGGGCACTCAGTAAATGTTTATTGAGTGAATGAATAGATAAGTAAGTGATTCACTGAATAAATGATTGAGTGAATGAATTAAAGAGAAAACATGGACATAGGCAGAAACATGAAAGTGCTTATTTGTATTGGGTCTGACAATTTGGACCTAAGGCTGTATCTTTCAGTACCTGGTCCCAGTATTACTTCCCTCAACCGGAATTTTTAGTACTCATGTCATTTGCAGTGAAGTTGGTAATTCTTCCTTGTCCCAGTATCCATTAGCTGTGTCTCCACCACTAGTACCCATGTCCAGGCCTCCAAGGACTGCAACGGCCTGCCAGACCCCCAGCCAGGATCTACCCTTGCCCTGCTCTTCTGTATCAGCCCTGCTGCAGCCAGTCCACATTTAAAAATGCCAGCGTGAAAGTCATGATTTCTCCCCCCCACTTTGCCTCTCACTTAAGATTTAGGGTTTCTTCTCCTACACTGCTGGTGGGAATGTAAGCTAGTCCAACCACTGTGGAAAGCAATATGGAGGTTCCTCAAAAAACTAAAAATAGAAATATCATTTGATCTGGGAATCCCACTCCTAGGAATTTACTCAAAGAAAACAACTTCTCAGATTCAAAAAGACATATGCACCCTATGTTTATTACAGCACTATTCACAACTGCCAAGATATGAAGCAACCTAAGTGTCCATCAGTAGATGAATGGATAAAGAAGAGGTGATACATATACACAATGGAATACTATTCAGCCATAAGAAAGAAACAAATCCTACCATTTACAACAACATGGATGGAGCTGTAGGATATTATGCTCAGTGAAATAAGCCAGGCAGAGAAAGGCAAGTGCCAAATGATTTCCCTCATTTGTGGAGTATAACAACGAAGCAAAACTGAAGGAATAAAATAGCAGCAGACTCACAGACTCCAAGGTGGGACTAGTGGTTACCAAAGGGGAGGGCGGGTGGGTAGGGTGGGAGAAGGGGATTGAGGGGTATTATGAATGGTGCACATGGGGTGTGTGGGGTCACAGGGAGGACAGTGTAACTCAGAGAAGACAAATAGGGACTCTGTGGCATCTACTACACTGATGGACAGTGACTGCAATGGGGTATGGGTGCGGACTCAATAATAAGGGTGAATGTAATAACCACATTGTTTTCCTTGTGAAATCTTCATAAGAGTGTATATCAATGATACCTTAATTAAAAAAAGATTTAGGGTTTCTTAATGGCTTGGACAGTTTTTTGAAGAAAATTAAAGCCCCTTACTGAATTCTGCAGGCCCCATCTGATCTGGCCCCCACTGCCTTCTCAGGCCCACAGCCCAACAGCCTCTCACTCCAGCCATCAGGGGGCATGTGCTCACTGGCCCTTGGTGGAGGACTCTGCTCTGTGCTCTCACCACCTAAGTGCACACACTCGGTCAGATGCTGCCTCAGAGCGACGTGTGCCTCTCCTTGTGGAATGTGTCACAGTTATAGATGTGTACTTACTCCTGTGACTGTTTGATTAATGCTGATCTCTTCCACTAGTCTTTAAATTCCAGAGGGAGAGGCTATATTTGTTTTTACTCAAGTGTTTGGCACCAAATAGCTGCTTAATAGGTGTTTGTTGGATGAATGAACAAAGTGACATGTTCATTTCAATCTCCACATCTTTAAAATTCGTTCCTATTCCTCAACTGACCTCACCCCTGCTCCATGACCCATCATGAATGCAAATCTAATATTTCTTTCCATGCCCAGCTCAAAACATGTTATTTAATTCAACAAAAATTCATTAACAAATTCTTATGTTCCAGTTCCTGTGTTATAGGGCTATCAATTAGATGGCTACACAAGATCTTAGCAGCTCCCCTAAAGAATGCCTGGTTTTCCTAGGATACACCACTCGTTGCCATGTAATGAGTGAGAAGTGCTAATACTGGTAAGACTGAAATCTACGGAAGCAGAGTGGTGAAACAGATGAATAGTCTCTGGATATTCAATAGAGCTTTACAAAGGAAGAGGCATTTGGCCTACAGCTTTAAAGCTTTCTCGAATATTTTTCTCTTTCTTAGAAAAAAATAAACATTTGTATTGTTAAAACCTTCTTCTACTTGTTGGGCTTCTATGCTGTAGCAGTCACTCTGATTGAGGCTTTTTACAAATTTATTAATTTAATCTTACCTCATAAAATGACTCTAAACTTCATTCATATAGTTTTACAATAAAATGCCACTGCAGTATATGTTGCATGATTGTTCAACTGTTTCACTTAATGTCTTGGCTTCCCAACATTCTGCTCAAATAAAGCTGTGCTTTGATCTCATATTTGTTCTTCATTCCACTCTCCCTGTTCCTCCAAGGTGTGGTGCTAGATGAAGGTTAAGTGGTTAATTGATACCTTTGGATAAATGGCAACCAGGTGGTCTTTGAGTGTGTGTGGTAGTTTCTGTCCCAGTGGAAGTGTTCCATAAACAAGTTATCATCATGATGACACTTTTAACTTCATTGCATACGATTTTCTTGTAAATGCAAAAATATGAGCTTCAACAGTGCACACCTGCCGTATGTATTTTTCAAAGGCATGTTGTAAAAAGATCAAGTAAAAATGAGGAAGAAAATAAGTTTTTTTGTAATCTATTTCCCAAGAATTCCATAGAAACAGGTGACCCGCAGGGGACCCTAACATGCTTTATTTCATTCTGTCCTAGCTACAGCCCTGTGAGAGTGATATGGCCATCTCATTGTACACAAAAGAAAACCAGTGATCAAAGAAAACTTACAAAACTTGATCAAAATCAAACAGAATTGACACCTAGAACTTCTAATCCTTAGACCCCATTCTCTCCCATCATGCCTATAATTTAACTCCAAACTATCTCCCTAATAGCTTGTTCTATGTTATCACTGCTTTCATATGTTAAGTGGATTTTATTTTAGTCAAACTGTTTCATAAACTGTTTTCATGACAAAAATTTTTTCCTTCTTACTTGCATTAGATGGTCTTTAAAAAGATAAAAAATGTGAGGCTTGACATACTACAACTGCAACT